>CAWUFW010007933.1:600000-947679 GCA_963921515.1 Calotriton arnoldi
TGTCTGGGTTTTGGATGACAGAAGGCTGGGGAGCAGGAGTGGCTCCAGATAGTCTAGGTGGGTCAGGAAAGGGCTGAATAGAACCTGGGCTGCAACTGGGGAAGGGGGAGGAGATTTCCTTGCACCTCAAAGGGCCTGGTCTGCCTCTGACAATGCCGTCTCCACCTCCTGCCAGGAAGTCACACCAGAGAAGGCAGAACTGGTTCTGGCTGGGCACAGACACTCTCTGCCTAAGAGATCAAAGGATTTTGGGATATAAATATTGGGGCCCAGACCCCTGAACTTTAGAACTCTTTTGGACCAAGAAGACTGCCAAGAAACAGAGATGGTGAAGCTGTGAGGAGGAACTACCACTTTGCTGTGTGCTTTGCTGTGTTGGCCTGCAGTGGCTGCTTCTGTCTTGGGCAGTGAAAGGACTGGACTGAACTTTCTGCAATCTACTTCTGTGAGTTTCTCCAAGGGCTTGAGGTAGAGCTTGCCCCCTGTTCAAGAAGTCTCAGGAACAGCAAAGACTTCAAGTTCTTCTGCCCTCACACTGGGGACTGTGTGTTTTGTGCTGCAACAGAAGAAAAAGCAACCCGACGACGTCGACGATGCCGCTGCCGACTCCGTGTCCTGAAGGCACTGCAGAGGGCACCGCCGCAATGCTGCACCGCGACCCTGGTCTCACCGACTTCGCCTGCTGATGCCGCCACCGAGCCGCTGCTCGTACCGTGACCTGTGGGCACCGCACTCCGCACCGCCTCGCTTCACGACGATGCCTTGGTATCCCCGACGACGACGCTCCACGCCGAAATCTATGCCGCTGCTTGCACCGTGGTTTGAGGGCACCGCTCGTAAAGTTACACGACGCACCGCCCTCATCCCGCAACGCAGCCTTGGCCTACCGACGCCGGCGCCATCGACTCCAGTTCGTCAGCTGACGACAGCGCTTCAGCAACGACGCCGCCGCTGCTCGCACTGTGACCTGCCAGCAGCGCGACGAGCACCGCATTCACTTCGCACCGCGACCCTGGTCTCACCGATGACGCCATCTGACGCCGCCACCGAGCCGCTGCTTGCACCATGACCTGAGGGCACCGCACGCCGCACTTTAGCACTCAACGCCTGCCGACGCCAGCGCTCCTGACTTCAACAGAGAGGAGTTCGATCTGCAACGCGTGTGACTTTGAGGGCCCCGACGACTCCTGCACCGACCTCCGGAACCGACACCTGCGGACGCCGTGCTTTCGGAAGCTCAACGAGAGGTCGCCGACGCCCTGCATTTCTAAAAGGTACTGTTTGTGGGTCTTCCAGACACCGTAGCTGGCCCGCGACGCCGCGGTCTGCCAGAACTGTTTTGATTTGTTTATTCACGATGCCGCGATAGCCCCGGACGGAGCTATCGACATCAAGGAACTGTTTTTCAAGCATATTTTGATAACTGAAGATTTTTAAGTACTGTATTGTGGATTTTTATCGTTTTTGGTCTTGTCTTAAGTATATAAAAATATTGGATATTTTTCTAAACTCGTGTGGTGTCCTTTTGTAGTGCTTACACTGTATTACTGTTGGTTATGTGCAAATGCTTTACACACTGCCTCTAAGATAAGCCTGACTGCTCGTGCCAAGCTACCAAGGGGGTGAGCAGGGGTTATTTTAGGAGTGTAACTCCCTTATCCTGACTAGAGTGGCTGTTTCTGCCTGGCTTAGGCACATGCCCTAGCATACCAAAAATCCAATTTCTAACATCATCCCATCTTCGCCTAAGCTTTTCTGGGAGGCCCATGATCATGTCCTTCAGGGTTTTGTTGAATCTCTCAACTAACCCATTGCATTGTGGGTGATAGGGTGTGGTGAATTTGTAATTCACTCCACACTCCTTCCACATAGCAGTTATGTAACTTGACATGAAGTTTGCACCTCTGTCAGATAAGACCTCCTTAGGGAAGCCCACTCTGGAAAAGATTCCCAGGAGGGCCCTGGCCACCACAGGAGCTGTGGTGGTTCTAAGGGGTATTGTCTCTGGATACCTAGTGGCATGGTCCCCCACCACTAGTATGAATCTGTGCCCAGATGCAGTTGGAGGATCCATGGGACCAACAATGTCAATCCCAACCCTCTCAAAGGGAACCCCCACCACAGGTAGTGGTATCAGGGTGGCCTTTGTAGTACCACCTGCCTTACCACTGGCTTGACAGGTGGTACAGGAGCGACAAAACTCCTTTGTGTCCTCTGACACGTGAGGCCAGTGAAAGTGAGGGACAAGCCTGTCCCAGGTCTTACTTTGGCCTAAGTGTCCTGCCAAAGGGATATCGTGTGCCAGTGATAATAGGAAACCCCTAAGCTTCAGAGGTGTGACCAACCTCCTGGTGGCACCAGGCTTGGGGTCTCTACCCTCTGAGTAAAGGAGTCCTTCATCCCAGTAGATCCTGTGGGACCCACTGGCACTCCCAGCAGCCTCAGCAGCAGCTTGTTGTCTGAGGGGTTCAAGAGAGGGGCAGCTGTGCTGCTCCATGCTCAGATCTGCCCTGGAAGGGCCCCCTGTCCCCAAGAACTCAACCTGATCAGGTTCAAGTTCCTCTGAGACAGTTCCTTCACAGGGACTGGGATCATCTTCCTCAGGAGACTGATCCTCACTCTGAGTCTGGGGGGAAGACACTGCCTTACCCCTACTGCTCCTTCTCTTGGAAGGCACCTGGTCCATTTTTCCAGGATCCAGGGCCTGTTCAGTGGAAGACATTTTTGCCTGTGACCTGGTCACAGCAAACACATCTGCAGAGATGCCCAACATTGCTGCATGTGTCCTGAGTTCCACCTCAGCCCAGGCTGAAGTTTCCAAATCATTGCCCAATAAGCATTCCACAGGGAGGTCTGAGCTAACCACAACCTTCTTAGGGCCAGTTACCCCTCCCCAGCTGAAATTCACAACTGCCAAGGAATGGTCTGTCCTGGCATTGCTTGCATTGGTCACTTGGTACATCTCACCAAGTATGATCTGATCAGGTCTCACAAGATCCTTAGTCACCATTGTGACACTGGCTCCTGTGTCCCTGTATGCCATGGCCTCCTGTCCATTTATTGAAGGCTGTTGCCTGTATTTGCCCAGGTTACTGGGACTGACAAATAAGGATGCAATATCCATACCTCCATCACAGACTAGAACAGCCTGAGCTGGAGTTCTGATTAGGCCAGAACCTATCTCAGTTCCCAGGGTCAACCCTACTAAACCCTTGTTTACAGTATCACCACTTGGAGCTGCACTAGGGGGAACAGTTCCCTTAGGGGCAGTGGTGTTGGTAGGAGGATCCTTGGCTCTGGCACAATTGGCATCCCTAGGCCAATGAGTCTTTTCCTTACACAGGTAACACCAAGGCTTCTTTCTGCCTTTTCCCTTGTTAGATTGTGAAACACCCTCAGATGCAGGTTTTTGGGGCCCTAAAGAAGACTTCTGGTCTTTACCCCTCTCCCCACCCTTATCTGCTGGTTTAGAATCAGACTTCTTTTGGTCACCACCTTGGTTCTGAGTTTTCTGCTTCACCCTGGTTCTGACCCATCTATCTGCCTTCTTTCCCAATTCTTGGGGAGAAGTCAGATCAGAGTCAACCAGGTATTGATGCAACAACTTATTTTGGCAATTATTAAGGATCTGCTCCCTCATAATTACATTGTACAATCCCTTGAAATCATTCCCTTTACTGCCAAGTAACCAGCCTCCCAGAGCCTTAGTAGCATAATCTACAAAGTCAACCCAGTCCTCAGTCTGTGCTTTCTGGGTGTCCTGTATTGCTCAGTGGTTAAGCTAAACCCATCAATGAGAGCACTCTTCAGAACTGAATAATTGTCAGCATCCTCTTCTCTAACAGTGAGGAGCTTATCTCTACCTTTGTCAGCAAAGGAGAGCCACAAGATAGCTGCCCACTGCTCTTGGAGGACCTTCTGTACCTTACAGGCCCTCTCCAAGGCGGTTATCCATTTGTGGATGTCATCCCACTATGGTAGGGAGGGACTATCTTGCTCAGGTTCCTATGGTCATAAGTATAATCCTTAACCCTAGGGACACTGTTGCTGCCACCATGGGACTCTAGTCCCAATCTCTTTGTAGCCCTCTGGAGCTCTAGGAATTCCCTGTCTAGGGCCAATTGCTCTTTCTTGAGCCTGAGCTTGACTTTCTCAAGCTCTAGAAATTGGCACTGTCTATCATAAGAGGATTCCCTCTTATTGGATATGGAAGTCCCTACAAATGTTCCTGAGTGTCGAGATTCTACAGAGGGAGATCTGGATCTCCTATGTAAACTCTGTACTCTTCCTGGTGGACTAAAGAGAGGGCCACTGGGGCCTTCTCCCCCACCTAATGGAAGATCTATGTTGTCCAGGTTGTGATCATCTTGATCCCCCTGGTCAGGGTTTGATTCCAGGTCAAAGAAGGTTTCACTTCCTGGCCTTTCCTCATTCCCTGCACCACCCACTCTTTCTACCTCATCTTTCTAAGATCATCTAAGAGTAACACCTCAATGAGACGTTGGGTGTTTGCATTTCTCCCTGTCCTCAACTTCCTAGACACACATGGCTTTCAATTCCTGGAATGAGATGCCATTGTACCTAGTTGGCAGAGAGCCACTGGCTTCTCCTCTAGAAGACATACTAGTGTTATGTGGTGTAGGCATCCACCTAACCTAGTGGAGACTAAACTCTCTTGAGTTGGAGAAAGGGTGTGCTAGACCCTTGACTTACCCAACTCCAAGTTCAGTAGAACTTACTTATTCTTATCTTGAAGTATTATATGTGACTAATACTTTTAGTGGTTTTCAGTTAATCACTCAATGAGATTTATCTGGTAAAACAAATGCAAGCTTGAATCCCAACCGCTGCACACCAATGTGAGAAGGTGGCTTGGTATGTACTGTCCACTAGTTAAAGTGGGCACCTTGTACCAATCCACATGACCCTTATGATGTATGAGGTCAAAGATAACCTTTATGAAAGCTATCCTAGTGGTAGCTATGGAGAGCAGCCTTCAGGCTTAATCTTGAAGGAATGTAAAGCTTGTTTTACCGGAATATCACCTCCTGAATGACTAAATGAAGGAGAACCACACAGTAGTTATATAAAAATATGTATTTATTAATATAACACTCTCTACTATCCTCTACACGAGGATAGAACACAAAGCACACAATACTGGATCAATAGAACAGTTGTAAGTAGCACAATACACAGCGGGCTCCAGGGGAGAGCACGAACCATATACTAAAATAGTGGTATAACAATCACGACTTGACTAGACACAGTGCCTAATGCACGTAGAATCGCTGGGACCCCAAGGAACCACCCAAGGTGAAGACACAGGAGACCCACGGAGGACGGGTGCAGTGAGGAAACATGACCGCGTGCTCCGTACAACTCTATGGGAAAGTCGTGGTTGCAAAGTTAAAGTTTAAGGACCCTTCTAGGAGAACTTCGAGCGAACCCTTTGGAACTTAAGAGTTTGAAGAGCCACCCCACCCTTGGATACCGTAGTACCAGAGTTACCTATCCCAGGGGAGCCGGGTACATAGGTCTGAAGTGGCATCGGAAACTCTTGTAAGACTCAATGGAAGGCTGTGAAGAAGCACTGCTGCCGTGAAGGTGAAAAGGGTCCGGTGGAATCCAAGCCTGGATTCTGGATGGAAGGAACATGAAAGCAGAGGGGACAGAGCCTGGGTCACTTCAGAGTGACCAGGGGCTCGGGAGACGAATGCCCACCGATGTCGGGTGCTTCAGGTGCAAAGAAGGGATGCTTGACTCTGCAGCCACGAGGACCAGGAGATGTCGAGGACGACCAGGAGCCGGAGGTGAGCTGTCCCACAAAGGATGTCGAGCGCTGAGGGGTCGGTGTCCGGTGGGAGCACCAAACAGGTTACGGTGTGAACCAGCAAGGTCCAGGGGACTCTCCAAGCAATGGGGAGTCAGGGCACATCTGGAGCAACCAGGAAAGCCCAAGAACAATCAAGATGACCCTCAGGGGGACCCACAGGCCGAAGGAACAGGAGTCGTGAGGGGACCTCGAACAAGTCTGCAAAGTACCAGCCCACGGAGCACAGAGTGTGAGGAGGCCGGAGTTCTTTGGTGCAAATACTGCTCAGGGTCAGGACCACACGGGGTCCAATGCACAAGCTCAGGAATCACCATCAAGCATATGCACTTGCAAATGGCCGCGGTGCACAGGGGTTCGGGTTATGTAGCCCCCACGAGGGATACTGGCCTCCAACTCGGTGAGAGGGCAGATCGACCTCAGGGACCTTCAGGAACCCACCTCTTGGTTTGCTGAAATCTTCGGAGTCCGCAGGAGCTCAGGAGCAGCTACCGGTCAGTTGCGCTTTAGGTGCCTGCGAAGCAGGGGAGTGACTCCTTCACTCCAAGGGATATTCTTCTGTTGTCTTAAGTGCCCCACAGGTCCTGCACAGAGCCTGTATGGAGTCACGGCACAAACTAAGCTTCGGACGGAAAGGGGGATGAAGTCAAGCCCAGTCGAGGTCCAGCAAAGTCCAGGTGTCCAGACGGTCGAAGGTCAGTGGTTTCTTCTTTGTAGAATCTTGTCCACGTAAAATCCAATGTCCTGTAGCCAGGTAACCCATTTTATACCCACGGGAGAGGGTTGGACAGATTCAGGGGACCCTCCTAGGGGAGGGGCAGGACAGAGGGGTGGCTACACCCATGTCCTTTGTCCAGTTTCGCGCCAGAGCAGGAGCCAATGGCTCCCAGAACTGGTTTGAGCTGGACTATGCAAACGGACACCAAATGTGCCCCCAGTGCAGACTTTCAGGCACTCTTGCAGTGCGCCCACCCAGCCCCCATACACTAAATCCTGTCTGGGGGTGGTCACACCTCCCTGTGACAGGATGCCTATTGTGCTGCCTTCCTCTGCCCGAGCTTGGCTCAGCAGCAGGATGGCAGAAAGGTGTCTCTGGTCGGCAGCATCCATTTTGTGCTGTCCGGGTCGAGAAGTCTGGCACGGGTAAGACCAGTGACCCCACGAAGCTCGCTTATGAAGGGTGGAATCATACCTCCCACACCAGTACTGGTGTGGATGTTGCGATCCCACTCACCTGAATAGCAGGAACTGCGGAAACGAAGAGAGTCACCCCTCTCCTCTTCAGACCAATCCTCCACACAGCATAGTACCGTATCGGCAATTGATCCCAAGGGGAAAGGGACGTGAGGTACTACCCACAAGCTTCTCTGGGTAGTGGAAGACAGATAATAGAAGGGTGTGGTTCTAATGGTGGCAGGGTCGGGAAGAACGGGAATCGGTTTCACATCAGAGGAGGAGGAGGAACAGCCCAAATCTAGAATACAGGAAGTGAAAGGAAAACGTAAAAAGAATGCAGGGCAGAGGGGCACAAGCAATCCAATGAACAACGTTAAGCAGCTTCTCCCACTAGGAGGACAGTCACTCACCCTTAAGAAAAGGAAAAGTCACGAGTTCCATTACTTCTTGCTTTCCCTTGACTGCAAGCGGATCAGAATACACCAGATAAAAAGTCGCGTGGCTGCAGTTCCTCCCTGCTAGCCGGAACACTTGACCAAGGCGATGCTGCCGGCTCTGCCGTGCGCCTGTGAGGGAACCAAGAAGAAATGACAGCCACCTCGGTAGGAGAAATGTAGTGGAAGCGCAGTCAGCTCCTGCTGCACTTTGGAACAAAGGAATCTTAAAGGTACTCTGTAGCGATATCCGTGGCTACTGTGTGACAACAGAATCGAAAATATCCCGAAGAGTATCGCGGGCGGCTTCCGCCCCGTACTGGAGGAAAGTGTTAAAAGAACTCCACAGTGCTCAACTGACCAGAGCGTGCGTCCTCGAACCTCGTACACAAAATTAAACAATCAAAGGCTAAGTGCTCGACTCCTGCCGTGCGCACCAAACCTTGAAAAGAAAGTAAAATGTCTTCGCTGTAAATACCGCTTTAAATGGAAACGGCTCCTGCCTTGCTGCAACCCAGAGAGGGATTAGGTCAGCCAAAACGCCAAGAAAAGCCCAGCTCCACCTGCGAGCTGCAACTACGTGGATAAAGTTAAGTTTGAAACAAAGGTCAAAAGGAGGCAGTACAGTTTCCCAGTTAAGTCACCGAGAACACTGCGGAATCGGAAAGAAATAGAGACGCGCTCCTGTGCGCTCTCTGGCCTGGGACGTTGGAATCCACGAACAAAGTAAGCCAAGCCTCGGAGTCCAGGTGAGGGGGCTGTATATACTGGTCACCAGGGTCACCTGCTACTTGGTAGCCAATGGGGTAAGGGGGTGGAACCCAAAAGAGAAAAGGAGTGGAAAACTCAGAGAGAGAGCACAGGTAGACATGAAAACCTGGAAAAAGGAACGGAAACCGAAGAAAGTGGTAACATCACCTCCCTCTCAAGGGCCTCCTGACAGGGCGAGGCTTGGAAGGGTAGCGAGCATGGAATTTCCGGACCAATAGGGGGGCATGGACAAAAGAGGCAGGTTCCCAAGTTCTCTCCTCAGGTGGGTACCCCTTCCAGTCTATAAGGTAATAAAGCTCTCCGTTCCGTCTCCGTGAATCCATCACACGATTTACTTCGTATTCTTCATGTTCCTGGACTAGTATGGGGGGGGTGGCCTTATGGGTAGAGAAGAAGGAAGGAAGGGTTTCAGAAGGGAGGTGTGAAACACGGGATGGATGGGATATTCATCAGGTAGCTCCAATTTCATGGCCACTGGATTAATAATCTGTATGATGGAAAACGGTCCTATGAAGCGGGGCTGAAGCTTCTTAGGCCCTGCCAACCGCAGGTTTTTTGTTGCCAACCATACCTGATCGCCTAAGGCATAACAAGGGGCCGGGCGTCTATGTTTGTCTGCTTTTTTCTTCATGGTTTCTTTGGCAGCAACTAGCTGGTTTTGTGCACTTTTCCAGATCTCTTTAAAGTTGTTGCACAGGGTATCAACTGCGGGTACTCTGTATGTGGGCTGTACAGGCACCGTTCTAGGATGAAAACCCATGGCGCAATAAAAAGGAGACATGCCTAAGGCGGAGTGTATGCTATTGTTGTATGCAAATTCGGCCATTGGTAATGCCTTCACCCAACTGCTGGTTAGGGTTGCTAGAAGACACCGGAGATACTGTTCCATAGTCTGATTAACCCGCTCTGTCTGTCCATCTGTCTGTGGGTGGTAGGCAGATGAAAGCCGCAGGTCCATTTGTAACACAGCCCCTATCTCCTGCCAGAAGCGTGAAACAAACTGGGGACCCCGGTCGGAAATGACAATGGAGGGAATCCCGTGTAGACGAATAACGTTGAGTATGAAAACCTGCACTAATTCACTAGCTGAAGGGATCTTGGGAAGGGGTATGAAATGAGCAGTTTTAGTAAAGGAGTCTACCACCACTAGTATGGCGGTAAATCCCTCTTCCTTAGGGAGGTCTGTGATGAAATCTATGCTTATTGTGTGCCAGGGATATGGAGGAACAGGAAGGGGGAGCAATAACCCATCAGGCGGGGTATGTGGCACCTTCTGGGTGGCGCAAATCGGACAAGAAGACACAAACCCTTGTATATCTCTAGCCATGCTTTCCCACCAAAACCATCTACCACAGAGTTCTTGAGTTTTGTGAATGCCTGGGTGACTCACTAAGGCGGAAGAGTGAACCCATTGTAGTACCTGGTCCCGGTGTTTGTCAGGGATGTACATCTGTTCCCCATGATATAACAAACCCCCTTCTAGATGATATAGGGGTTGAGTCACCAGTGCAGTGATATCTAGTGTTTGGAACGTTTCTTCCAAGTCATCACGGAATTGGTCAAAAGATGTGCACCCAATCACTTTGCTCGGGGGAATGAGAGATTCAAGATCTGTGTCGGTTCTTCGATGGGGTAGCGACACACATAAACGAGACAGGGTGTCTGCTTTGACTTGTTGGGAGGCTGGTCTATATGTAATCACGAAATCAAATTTGTTAAAAAACGACACCCATCGCATCTGTCTTGGGGTTAAGGCTCTTGCCGTCCGAAAGTACTCCAAATTTTTGTGATCTGTATATATCGTGATGGGGTGTCTAGCTCCCCAGAGATAATGCCTCCACTCCTGAAAGGCTTTTCTAATGGCCAATAATTCCCTCTCGGCTATGGTGTAGTTCTGCTCAGCCGGCAATAATTTATTCGAAAAAAAGGCTATGGGATGCATTTGACCATTAGTGTCTCTCTGCGATAATACCCCTCCTACTGCGTATTGGGAGGCATCCGCCTCCACAAAGAAAGGATTAGTCGGATCGGGGTGTATTAAGACGGGAGCGGAGGTGAACTTAGCTTTTAACGTTTCGAAAGCATTCTGGGATTCTGCAGACCATATAAAGGGCACCCCCTTCTTGTTCAGTCTAGTTATGGGCGTTACCACCTCCGAGAAATGAGGTATAAAACGCCGATAAAAGTTAGCGAAGCCTAACAGTGACTGTATCTCCTTGACGCAGGTAGATGTAGGCCAGGACACGATAGCTGCTACTTTCTTTTGATCCATCTTTATTCCTGTCTTGGATATCACGAACCCCAAAAAGTCTACCTGAGCGGCATGAAATGTACATTTCTCTACTTTGGAAAAAAGTTGGTGGGCTCTCAGTCTTTGTAGCACCAATCTTACATGTTCTTCATGTTCGACATGGTTTTTGGAGAAGATTAAAATGTCGTCAATATAGACGACGAGAAACCGGTCCAGAAAGTCATGAAAGATTTCATTAATAAAAAACTGGAAAGCCGCAGGGGCATTACATAGCCCAAACGGCATAACACAGTATTCAAATAATCCGAACTTAGTCCGGAAACCGTTTTCCACTCATCCCCCTCACGTACTCTGATAAGATGGTACGCGCCACGTAGATCTAACTTCGTGAATACCGTGGCGTCTTTTACCTGATCTAGAAGTACGGGAATGAGTGGTAACGGATATTTGTTCTTTACTGTAACCTTGTTGAGGGATCTATAGTTGATGCACGCGCGAAGGCCCCCCTCCTTCTTAGATATGAAAAAAAGAGGGGATGAGACTGGTGAAGAGGAATGTCGGATAAATCCGCACGCCAGCATGTCATCAATATACTCCTTCAGATGTGCATTTTCAGGTTCCGACAAGGCATAGATCCGACTACAGGGCAACACGGCTCCCGGCACTAGGTCTATTCGGCAATCGAAACTACGATGAGGGGGTAATGCGGATGCCTTTATTTTGTCGAAGACATCAGCGTATTCTTGATAGACCCGAGGGATGGTGTTATGTTCAGGAACTACGCTAGATGCACACACCAATGGAGATGCCCACTCTATCGCTTCTTGGTAACAGTGTTGTATGCAGTAGCAGGAGTCCAAGGTCACCGTTCTCCGTATCCAGTCTATCTTTGGGTTATGATGTTGTAACCAGGGGACTCCTAAGATCATACCAAATGCCGGGGTATCAATCAAATCAAAGGTGATTTCCTCTGAATGACCGTTATCACAAACCAGTACTATCGGAGCGGTGTGCGTTGTGATGAGTCCGGACGTTAGTTCGGTTCCGTCCACTGCTAGTACGGGTTCTGGTTCCTTCTTCTGGATACACACAACCCCCCAAGGACAAAGCCAATTTTTTATCTAAAAAATTACCCGTAGCCCCAGAATCTAGCAGTACAGACAACGCGACTCGCTTGCTAGTGCTAAGTATCAATGTTACTCTAATTGTGAAGTGTCTAGGCACCCTTGATACAGAGGTGCTCTGGGTTACCGCCACAAACTTCTTTGGCCCTGGAATCTTTGGTCGGGCAGGACATTCCCGAGCGTAATGCCCCCCTTTTCCGCAATACAGACATAGGTTGAGAAGCCGTCTTTTCTCTCTCTCTTCTCGGGTTAATGGACCTCGAACCCCTCCTATCTGCATAGGTTCCGAAGTTTGTAAGCGAGATTCATCTTTCTCTTTCCTTTCCTGTTTATACACCAAAACCCGGAGGTTCTCGGGTCTGGCTTTCTCCCTGTGTCTTTCACGAAGGCGATGGTCCAGTTTTACAACGAGATCTACGAAGTCAGCACAATCCTCCGGTGGATCGACTACCTGAGAGAGAATGTCCTTAAGATCTTCATTTAGACCTCGATAGAACAGGGACGTCCTCTTATCAGGAGGCCAACGAGTTTCCGCCATTAACCGATTGAATTCAGTTATATATGTGAGCAAGGTATTTTTTCCCTGTCTAAGGTTTAATAGTTCGGTGTCGCTAGCTTGCATGAAAGTATGCTTATCAAATAACTTTCTCATCTGTTCCTTAAAGACGGGAAAATCATGCAACAGCGGGTCATTAGTCTCTACTAACGGTATCGACCAGTTAGCATCGACACCCACCATATAAGAAATGACAAAAGCCACTTTGGCCGAATCGTCGGGAAAGGCCGTAGGACGACACATGAACTGTAAATGGCACTGATTCATAAAGCTTCTGTATTTACCACTATCCCCGTTAAACCTTTCAGGGGCGGCTAACGGAACCGGAACAGGCGTAACAATGGTGACTGTGGCGGGAGACTGCTCCCCACTGGGTTGGTTTTTCTCAAAATGGAAAGTGGCTGGGTGTAACACCGGTCGAGACGTTTTAGGAATAGCGCTAGCCTGAGGACCCCATGCAGTGTTTACGGGCCTATTGAGAACCTCGTTCCTCAGGGAATAGTTTTCTTGTCTTAGTGCTTGTAATTCTGTCTGCATAACCATTAATGCAGCTGCTAGGTCCTGAACCGTGGTAATGGGAGTGGCCTCAGCGGGGTACCGCTCCTCACCATCCTCCCCCACGTCCATCTTCGCTTAGGCGGTATAAGATTTTTGTGGGCTTGGCTTATTTGTTGCGATCCCACTCACCTGAATAGCAGGAACCGCGGAAACGAAGAGAGTCACCCCTCTCCTCTTCAGACCAATCCTCCACACAGCATAGTACCGTAGGGGCGATTGATCCCAAGGGGAAAGGGACGTGAGGTACTACCCACAAGCTTCTCTGGGTAGTGGAAGACAGATAATAGAAGGGTGTGGTTCTAATGGTGGCAGGGTCGGGAAGAACGGGAATCGGTTTCACATCAGAGGAGGAGGAGGAACAGCCCAAATCTAGAATACAGGAAGTGAAAGGAAAACGTAAAAAGAATGCAGGGCAGAGGGGCACAAGCAATCCAATGAACAACGTTAAGCAGCTTCTCCCACTAGGAGGACAGTCACTCACCCTTAAGAAAAGGAAAAGTCACGAGTTCCATTACTTCTTGCTTTCCCTTGACTGCAAGCGGATCAGAATACACCAGATAAAAAGTCTCGTGGCTGCAGTTCCTCCCTGCTAGCCGGAACACTTGACCAAGGCGATGCTGCCGGCTCCTGCCGTGCGCCTGTGAGGGAACCAAGAAGAAATGACAGCCACCTCGGTAGGAGAAATGTAGTGGAAGCGCAGTCAGCTCCTGCTGCACTTTGGAACAAAGGAATCTTAAAGGTACTCTGTAGCGATATCCGTGGCTACTGTGTGACAACAGAATCGAAAATATCCCGAAGAGTATCGCGGGCAGCTTCCGCCCCGTACTGGAGGAAAGTGTTAAAAGAACTCCACAGTGCTCAACTGACCAGAGCGTGCGTCCTCGAACCTCGTACACAAAATTAAACAATCAAAGGCTAAGTGCTCGACTCCTGCCGTGCGCACCAAACCTTGAAAAGAAAGTAAAATGTCTTCGCGGTAAATACCGCTTTAAATGGAAACGGCTCCTGCCTTGCTGCAACCCAGAGAGGGATTAGGTCAGCCAAAACGCCAAGAAAAAGCCCAGCTCCACCTGCGAGCTGCAACTACGTGGATAAAGTTAAGTTTGAAACAAAGGTCAAAAGGAGGCAGTACAGTTTCCCAGTTAAGTCACCGAGAACACTGCGGAATCGGAAAGAAATAGAGACGCGCTCCTGTGCGCTCTCTGGCCTGGGACGTTGGAATCCACGAACAAAATAAGCCAAGCCTCGGAGTCCAGGTGAGGGGGCTGTATATACTGGTCACCAGGGTCACCTGCTACTTGGTAGCCAATGGGGTAAGGGGGTGGAACCCAAAAGAGAAAAGGAGTGGAAAACTCAGAGAGAGAGCACAGGTAGACATGAAAACCTGGAAAAAGGAACGGAAACCGAAGAAAGTGGTAACAGTGGAGGTATGATTCCAAGGTGTTTGATACCAAACTCGATATGTTTCTATGCAGCCGTTTTCGAGATAGGATTTACTGCGAGGTTATAATGCACCTCTACCTATATGTCCGGCTGAGTCACAGACAACCCGGGTGAATGGTCTCCGAAGGCTGCAGAGAGGCTCTGCTCATGCAGGGGCACCCTCTCACATAAAACCCAGCACCCTGCCTTCAGGATTGTTAAGGCCTGCTATAGGGGTGACTTATAAGTTTTAAGTGTGGTGACTATCAGATATAGTGAACCTATATCTAATGCAAGTGATGCTAGCACCATCTTACACAGGCTGCAGTAGCAGACCTCGAGCTCCATTTTGCATGGCCTCTCATGGCTGGCATAATACATGCTTCAGCCTATGGGAGGCCTCTGGGGTACCTATGCCCTGGGTACATGGTGTACCATATACTAGGGACTGATAAGGGTACCCCAGTATCCAATATGGAGTGTACCAAAGTACATGTATGTCAATTTAAGAGAGAAAGCAGATAGACTGGGGTCCTGATTAGCAGACTAGTCAAAAACAGTGAGACATCAAGCAAAAAGTGGGGGTAACCATAAGAAGCAGATCCTACTTTCCTACAATAGGTCCACAATTTCTCCTTACTGTAACAAAGCACCCCATTGTAGTGCTTGCCTCTCTCAGGGTTGGCAAGCAGAGCCGTTCAATGCCCATTCAGGGAAGGTGGTGTGGGTTAGTAATCACCATTCAGTGGCATGCAATAATAACACTCAAAAAATGATTGTCCAGTAAGTACTTTTTTGTTAAAAAAAAGAAAAGTACATTTATTACACAACTACTACTAAATACTATGAATTCATTTACAAATATACACATAAGGTAGACACTCTGAAATCACATTTGATTGCCTAAAGGGTCATGACTTCCTACAATCACAGTACCCCCTCCCACCTACACCAAAAAGAACAACACAAAATAAGGGGGTTCAATGTAAATAAAGAAAGCCTATTGGCTTTGTCAGGGGTCATCACAAAATATAAGGCAGGCCTATTGGCTTTGGGTCACCATATTACAAGATGAAAAGCCATATGTTAAAAATCATCATCACTGCAATATAATCAATAATCATGTGTAAATGCAATCATTAAAGTCAATAAAGCTTTGATCAATATCTCTGCCACCATTATATTATCAATAAAGCATTTGAAATAAACACCACATATGTCTGTATTTTTTTTACACCTTCAGGCCACATAAACTGCAGCCATAGAACCAACCCCTAGAGGGCACTGCTCTTCCAGCTGAAGCTTTAAAATAAAGTGAAAATCCTGGGAAGGTCGAAATCTCCTTGACCCCGCAAGCGTAGAGTCACTTTTCAAAATTACTTCTGGGGGCTGCTGTAACTCCAACAGCCCCCCTTACCAACACACCTTAAGTTCATTGGTGGTGCCCCAGTTCTCCTAGGGCCACAACAAACAACAAAACTTGTGCAAATGAGAAAGCCCGCTGCAATTATGTGGCATGCCCTCAATAAAGCAGTGGGTATCTTATGAACAGCTCTCCCATTGAGAACGCTATTATTTGTGCTTTTCTTTTGTCCTACTCAGGCACCCCGCCATCTCTTTTTTTATTGGGGCAGCATGGGGAGCACACCCCCCATGCCCATCCTGCTCTCTGCCTGCCAGATCCAGTGGCTAACTTCTCCCCTGAGTGCTCAGGTGCTCAGAGTGGGCAGGGATCTTTTCACGGTGGCCCCCAAACCTACCAGACAATGGCATGGGGAACGGGGATGAGCCCATCACCATTGGTGGGGCAAGACAGCACTCCTCCTTATTGTAATTTCGTTGGGGGCCTGGAGATGGGGTCTTGGGCCCCAGCCATGAAACCACGGCCTGGGAGATGGGGCCCCTGGCCTAATAGGACTCTGGGGAGGGGTCTCATGCAAGCCCCCTTCAGGACATAATAATCTTGCGATGACCCTCAGAGGCTTCGCCCTCCCCAGGGAAACTGAAAGAATCATACTGAGGCCCTTGCGCTCTGTTTTCCTCAAAGGGGTCAAAGGTTAAGGATCTTTCAATGAGCATATTTCAGGACTCTATGGGCCAATATGGAAGATCCTTGGCTCATTTTTCTCCTGGTGGCGAGCTCTAGCCACCAGGAGCAGTTTCAGCAGGCCTTCTGGCCTAGAAAGAGTACACCTTGCAAGGAACTAGTTCCACTGGCTCCCTGAACAAGCCTTTCTCTTTGTCTTAGTTTCTGGTACATCTCTCCCTCTGTTTGGGTACAGCAGTCCAGATATTATCCCAACTGGTCCATAGGGGCTGTAAGGGAACCATCTTCCCTGGTCCTGGAGAGACCCACTGGCCCTGGGGTTAACTCTAGGCAGAGACCTTAGTCATCAGGGGGCTTGCCCTTCTAGTTGTCCATGGCTGCTGCCGCCATCCAATTCCAGTGTCCAACTCCAACGACACTTTCTCTCCCTTGTGCAAGAGTTTTTAAATGGGAGAGGAAAGTTCTAGTAGCCAGGCACCACAGGCCAGTCCTAGAGTGACATCGCTGCCAGGGTCTTTCCCACCAAAACTACAAAGGGGAGACTCCTTCTGTGTTGGCTCCAGTTGTCTGGCCTTCCTCCTTTGTTCAGTGGGCCTGGGCAGTTCAAATCCTGGTACCCATTAATGTTATAAGGTCTATAGGGTCTATCCCAAGCCAACATCTAACCCTGCAGAGTCCACTCTGCACTAGGCTACCTGTGCACTGTCACCAGGCTACGCATGACTGTAGTCTCACACGCACAACCCGCACATGTGTGCACACATGTTCATGTGTAACCAGACAAGTGTCCCTTACCTTAGCTGCAGTGCGGTGGCCTTATCTTGAAAGGTGGACACTGGTGGTAAAAATGCGCATTCCATTTACCGTGTCATTACCGTAGGAGAGACAAAAGTAGTGATACTCATCCACAGTAAAAAGTCCAAAACCGGATGATGAAAAAAGCAATAAATCTGGGCATATTAAATGGGCGTAACCCAACTGCAACCACCTAGAATGAGCTAGAACCCTCGGAATGGAGAATAACAGTGAGGACACAGAATTACCATGCGGAATTCTGCACAGTATTAAATATTCCAGTGGTTTAACGCTTCTGTTTACCATCTGCTCTGAGACAGAGATAAATCGGAGCAGTGGCTTCCTTGTGGAGTAGGAGTAGAGAGAGGGAGCTTTGGAGGGTAGGAAAAGGGAAGAATAGTTGTGGAAGAGGAGAGCACCGCATGCCCCCTAGGTCTGGGTGGAGCTTGCAGAGTTTCACTCTGCGGAATTCCGCTGAGTTACTGAAAAACTCTGCCACATTCCACGGATTTCCGCAAGCTGGTGGAGTATTGCTCGGCCACCCCTTTACACTATATAGCACACATTTTGGTTTATTGTAGATGCTGGGAATTAAGCCATTTTAACCCTCACAGAAATGTATGCAAATAGCACTTCTTGACGGTCCCGAAAATTGGGTGATTAACAGTTCTAGCTCCAGCCCACGCTCACGTCCAAGCCTACACAGTCTCTGGACCTTAACATACACCGTTTGCACAACCAGTTTTAGCTTTTGCAGCACTAGTGGCATGATTTACAATTCACAAACATAATACCTAAGTTTGCATTTATAAACCGGTTTGCTTCCTCGTAATATTAACCTTGTACAGAATGATAATCAGTCATTCCTTCCCTTAGCCTCGCTCACCATTAGTGTCACAGTCTCATTCTTCAGCAGTGTCAGTCCCCTGCTTTTACTCTCTAGCAGTGCCAGAGTTTTACTCTCACAGCAATGTCCTGCACTGACTCTTCCAGCAACCCCCAGAGCCACCTGTCCACTGTCACTGCTCTGGTTTAGCTAGGCTGCAAAGCTCCTGTCTGAGTCCCCAGCAGAGCCCAGTCTCACCCACTCAGCAGAACCCCGTGCCCTCTTAGCAGTCCCTATCTCTCCCAGAAGCACCCAAACTTAGTGAGCTAGCATCACCGAGAGCTCACTCCACAGCAGTCTGACTCCCCTGACAGTACATCATTCTCACTGCCCCAGCAGTGCTCTCTGTCTCACTCTGTAGTGCACCATCTTCTCTGTGAGAGCAGTGCCAACAGCCCCCACCACTCACCTCTTGCAGTGCCACTTATCTGCACGGCTGCAGTGTCCTTAATTTCATCTACTCTGAGGAAGGTGCTGAATCCCACTTCAGCACCAGTGCCCCAAATCTCACTCTCTCTGTCTACCACTGACCTGAGTCTCACTCTCACTGCCCACCTCTCTCTGCATTTGCACTCTCTCTTGCTCAGGTTCCCGCATTCCCTGCTTACCGGGCAGGGCCCCAGTCTCACCCTCGTCACACTACAAGCCTCTCTAGTCTCACTCGCCTGTTGTGTGAATCCATCAATCCAGCTGTGGGATCCACCATTCACACTCCTTTAGCAGTGACTTCAGATGTACACACTCACTCGTACTCCAAATTCTCCCTCTCTCCACAGCAGTAAGTAACATCCACCCCATACTCACACGAAGAAGATTCCGAAGAGCAGGGCTCAGACTCCCAATTTGAGCAGCAGCTCCCTCATCTCTAGTCCCTCAGCCCGGTCCTTGCATTCGCCTCGCTCTTTTCTATTGCCACTTTAGTGCTGCTTGATGCTCTCTGTTGCACCAGGCAGAGGGCAAAGCTGAACCAGGACCAGGAGAGCAGGTAGGGTGGAAGGAGAGCGCCCCCTACAACAGAAACTCCTTGCCTTGTCAGCTTTGTCGGAGGGTGTAGGAGATTAAAGGTATTTGCTGCCTTTACTTTTAGTTTCATTTTTCGGTCAGGATACGTTGAAAGTCCAAGCCTTCTGGGGAACAAAAGATTCTGCTGTCTTTTGCAACCTGAACTCTCCACAACCCAGGCTCTGTCTGGGCACTCATCAGCGCAGCAGCAGGCTGCAGGCTATATTGAAAAGGGGTGAGCACCAGTAAACTCAGCCATGCAGCAAGTTAGCGCAGTTTTTGCTGAACTCTGCACTCCAAGTGGAGCGCGGAGTGGCAAAGCTTTGCAAACGGCGTCTGCAGAGCGTAGTTTACTGCCCACCACTAATGCTCTCCCCTTGTCAAAGAAAACATTGTCGGGGACGGGAAGGGTCAACGCTTGGCGGCTTGCAGCCAAAGCCTAATGCGATGTTACTAGCCAGAATTACTAGCCGTTAAAATGGAGTCCTGTATTCCAGCACCCAGGAAAACGGTTGAAAGAACACTAAGCCAGCAATAATGAGAAAACAGTGTTCCATAGAGTAATTCTACCTCCACAAGACTTGTAATCAGGGCTAAAGTATGAGTCCCTTTTATTTATTGCTATAACTATTGTATAACTTCAGTCCTTAAAATATGTTTAATCCTAAATCCCACTCCAATTATTACTTGATTAACCTTGTGTTTATAAGTGTGTGAAGGTTCTATGATGGAATGATACATTTTCGAAATGACATCGTTTCACGCCCGAGTACCGACTGCGAGAGCGGTGCCCCCTCCCTGAGCTGCATGCCAGGTAAAGATGAGGCTAATTTCCCACAAGATACGGGTACCACCAGTGAATCTACGAGGCCAGGTCCTTTTTAAACTCACTGTTTTGTATTTACCTCTGACCCTCCCTCTCACTACCTTTGCACCACACATAATATTACATTATTAGTGCTCCTGCATACTTGCAGGTCGTAGCACGCCCCGTCCCGCAGCGGGGCGGGAAGACCCCTATGATGAAGCATGACACCAAGGGCCCTTTTGGTGTGTGAGGGGTATTTTAGCAAACACAGCGTGCGTCCAACCATTGGAGGATTCACACTTTCCATAACACAGTGAGGAACATACTTGACTGTACCTTCTTTAGAGGTGGATCCTTTTGTTTTGTTACTGATTCTAAGTGGAGGTTGTATCCACCTCCAGAGCTCGGTTAGGGCTCTATCTCTTTACTCCCTAATCTTGTTGTTTATAACCACCAGTGAATCCCCAGAGAAGACAAAGATCACAGGTTTTGTATTTTCTCCTATACTTAATTATTGCACTTTTTTCACCATTTTGTCACGATTAAATTAATTGTGGACAAACTACTATAGTGAGCAGCAACACACTTTGGTCCTGATGAAAGCCACGACACCTGTATTGAGGGTCAACAGGCTGAAACATGTAGACCCGCTTTTTTCTCATCACCAACTCGCAGGTACATGTTACCCCTGCTAGAGCTTTGATTTTAATCCTGGCCCCAGGACGTGCTAATAAAGGTATATCACGTACCTGGTAGCCAGTTTTATCTCACTTCCTCACTATTATTCTATTTCTTTTGCGCTGCGCATCTCACCCAACCTAGTTTCCCATCCATCATTGCTGGATTTAGTATATCCTAAATTAGGAACAAAACATCCCTGAGCTCCTCCCTCTCAGAGAGGGGGTTGTAGCCCATGGCGGGACTAGGCTTTACCGTCACGTGGAGAATCCTAATGATGAAGCATGCCACCTATGGTGGGTGAGGGATTTTGTCCTAATAAAGCAATATCCCAAAAGACATTAAAGGCTCACCTTCGATGTTCTCTCTCTTCTTTGTTTTTCATTTCCCAAGATCCGAATCCTCTCTTGTGGTCTCCCCTGAGCGATGCAATGAACTAGCAGACTTTTTTCTAGAAAAATGTAAAACATTTACACTACTTTTCCTAGCCCTCCCGCCCTAGTGACCTCCTTGTCACTGACAAGCTCTCGCCCGGCCCACACCATGTTCTTAATATACTTCCCCCTCTAAATGTAGCCAGGTTATCAGAAATCCTCTCCCAAATAAAATCAGGCTCCCCCCTAGATCCAGCTCCGCCACTCACTATGCAAAGCAGGAAAAGTTATATTCCCCCACATGCTTGAAATAATAAATCAGTCTATGGCTACCGGTTCAGTCCCTGCACATTGGAAACATGCCATGGTGAGGGCTTTACTAAAAAAAAAAAACCTGGACCCGGATGACTTGGGTAACTATCGCCCAATATCTCTGCTCCCACTGATCATTGAGGCCCTAGAAAAGCATGTGAATTCAACCATCTCAGAATTTCTGGAAACCCACATCCTTCTATATCCTACACAAACAGGCTTCAGGCCTCAACACGGAACCAAAATTGCCCTGCTTGCTGTGGTGGAGGAATCTAAATTGATCCTCGATCAAGGGGAGGGGGGGGCAGTGGCCAATATCCTCCTAGACCTGAGCTCAGCCTTTGACACCGTGAATTTCAATATCCTATTGGAGAGACTCGGGAGGAGAGGTGTCTCAGGTGAGGCACTTAACTGGATTCAATCCTACCTAGATAATAGAACCTTTCAGGTCTTCTTAGGGGAGTCAACCTCTAAAACCCTAGCAATCAGCTGCAGAGTCCCTCAGGGATCCTCCCTGAGTCCTACATTATTTAATGTATATATGCAGCCACTGGCGGATATCATTCTGCCATATGGGGTAAAAATTGTTACCTATGCAGATGATACCCAGTTGGTAATCACCCTCAACGTGGATGGAACACTCTTGCCTCAAGCTGAATGGCGTAAAAACAGAGCTAATGCTTCTGGGTAATACCTCTGGATTAGATCTCAAACAGATCTAGCCCAATTGCCTGGGGCCAGCTCCGACGCCAAAGCCCAAGATAAAAAGCCAGGGCATCTGGCTGGACGGGACCCTTAAGTTCAAAGACCAAGCAGTAAGAGTAGCTGGAGCCTGTTTTGGCGCTATTAGATTACTTCGCAAGGTTCTCCCCCTCCTTCCAATGAGTGCAAGGAGGACCCTGATACAGGCCCTGGTCCTTTCATGCTTGGACTACGGAAATTGTCTCTACCTTGGAGCACCCAAAGCAACGTTAAGGAAACTCCAAGTTGCACAGAACAGTGCTGCCAAACTACTGCTGGGGGTACCAAAAAATAAGTCGGCCAAACAGACCTCTTATTACCCCTTACCATCCCGGAAAATGCCTCCGCTCAACTAGTCTCCATCTTGCTGTCATTCCGAAAATTAGAAGGGTAAGAACCGGAGGCAGAGCATTTTCCTACAATGTGGCCAGACTCTGGAACACAATGCCCCTACCAATCCGTGCTGAATCCCGCTATCTTCCCTTCTGGAAACTTCTTAAGACTTGGCTATTCCAGAAATCAGCTCTATAACTGAAGCCACAACCTCTGTCTAGACGCTAGCGCTGGAATGCCCTTGGGTAGCTATGCACTCTACAAAAGCTAATAATAATAATAATTTCAGACCCCAGGGTTCTATGTAGTGTTATGATTATAGATTGGGGAGCTAAGCCTTGCAGGTCTTAAAACTTCCTCCTCTGACCCTCCTCTCCCTTTTGTGTGTATATGTGTGGTATAGAGTCTCAGAGCGCCGTGGCATAGAGTGTTAGAGTGGAGTGGCGTGGAGTGGAGTAGAGTGGACTAGTGTGTCATAGAACAGAGTTGAGTAAAGTGACAAGGAGTGGCATAGAGCGAATTGCGTAGAGTGTCAAAGAGGGGAGTAGTGTTGTAGAATGGCATTGAGTGGAGTAAAGTGCTGTAGAGTGGAGTGGCATAGAGTGGAGGAGAGTGTCAGTGGAGCAGAGATTAATGGAGTAGAGGACATAGAGTGGAGTATCATGGAGTGTAGTGTCATAGAGTGGAGTAAAGTATAGTGGAGCAGAGTAGCTTGGCGTAGAGTGCAGTAGCGTAGAGTGCATTGGTTTTGAGTAAAGTTGTGTAGAGTGCATTGGCGTAGAGTGCAGTGGCATAGAGTAGAGCGATGCAGAGTAGATTGCAGGGTCATAGAGTGCAATGGCATAGAGTAGAGTGGTGCAGAGTGAAGTAGAGTGGCATAGAGTAAAGTGGCATAGAGTGGAGGGGTGCAGGGTAGAGTGGAGCACTACAGGGTAGAGTGCAGAGGTGTAGAGGGGAGTGGCGTAGAGTAAAGTGTTGTAGAATGCAGTGGCATCGAGTTTAGTGGCATAGAGTGTACTGGCGTACAGTGTAGTAGCGTAGAGTGCAGTGGTGTACAGTTCACGAGCATAGAGTGGTGCACAGTAGAGTGGTGTAGAGAGCAGTGAGGTAGAGTACAGTGCTGCAGAGTAAAATAGAGTGCCATTTAGTGCAGTGATGGAGAGTGTAATGGTGTAGAGTGATGTATGCATGCAGCTGTGTAGAGCGCAGTGGCATCAAGTAGAATGTTGTAGAGTATAGTATCATAAAGTGCAGTGGTGCAAAGTAGTTGGCATGAATGCAGTGGCGTAGGGTGCATTGGTTTTGAGTAAAGTGGCGTAAAGTGCACTGGCGTAGAGTGCAAGGGTTTGAAGTACAGTGGCATTACATACACTGCAGAGGCGTAGAGTGCAGTGGCATAGAGTGGAGTAGAGTGGCATAGAGTGCAGTGGCATAGAGTGCAGTGGCGTAGAGTAGATTGTTTCAGAGTAGAGTGAATTGGTGTATAGTGGAGTGGTACAGGGTAGAATGCAGTGGCATAGAGTAAAAGCATAGAGTAGTAGCTCAGTTGCGTAGAGTAGAGGGGTGCAGCATTGATTGCAGTGAAATAGAGTGGCATAGTGTGCAGTGACATAGAGTGCAGTGGCGTAGAGTACATTGTTTCAGAGCAGAGTAAAGTGATGTAGAGTGGAGTAGTCTAGGGTAGAGTGGAGTGGTGCAGGGTAGAGTGCAGCGGTATAGATAGTGGCGTAGAGTGCAGTGTTGCAGAGTGAAGTGGTGTAGAGTGGAGCGACGCAGAGTGGAGTAGAGTGGCATAAAGTGCAGTGGCATAGAGTGCAGTGACTTAGAGTATATTGTTTCAGAGTAAAGTGACATGGCGTAGAGTGGAGTGGTGCAGGGCAGAGTGCAGTGGTGCATGGAAGAGTGGATTGGACAGAGTAGTGGAGTAGGGTGCACTGGTGTAGAGATCAGTGTGGCAGAATGGAGTGGCGCAGAGTGGAGTGGAGTGGTGCGGAGTGGCCTAGACTTGAGTGGTATAGAGTGTAGTGTAGTAGAGTGTAGTGGCTAACAGTGCAGTGGTGCTTAGTAGCGAGGGGTAGAATTCTCTGGCATAGAGTAGAGTGGTGCAGAGTAGAGTACAGTGGTGTAGAGTGAAGTGGCCTACAGTATAGTGTCGTAGGGTGCAGTGGTGCACAGTAGATTAGAGTGGCATATAGTGTAGTGGCATAGAGTGCATTGGCTTAGAGACCAGTAGATTGGCGTAGAGTGGTGCAAAGTAAAATGCACTGGCACAGAGTAAAGTGGTGCACAGTAGATTGACATAGAGTTCTGTGGCAGTGAGTGCAGTGCTGCAGAGTAGAGTGTCGTAGAGTGCAGAGATGTAGAGTGTAATAGAGTGCATTGGTGTAGAGTGCACTGGTGTAGAGTAGTGCAGAGTAAAGTGACGTAGCGTAGAGTGGAGTATAGTAAAGTGGAGTATAGTGCAATGGTGCAGAGTAGATTGGCATGGAGTGCAGTTGCATCAAGTGTATTGGTTTTGAGTAAAGTGGTGTAGAGAGCATTGGTGTAGAGTGCAGCAGTATAGAAGAGATTGTTTCAGAGTAGAGTGAAGTTGTGTAGAGTGCAGTGGTGCAGACTAGATTCGAGTGGCTTAGAGTGGATTGGCATAGAGTACAGTGGAGTAGAGTGGAGTGCTGCAGAGTAGAGTGGCACAGAGTTTAATGGCGGAGAGAGCAGTGTTGCAGAGTAGAGTGACATAGAGCGATTCGAAAGATGTGGAAGAATCACAGGAGGTTTTCATGAGAATTCTAGGAGAAGGGGGAACCAACACTGTGCTCTCCACATTGAAGAGATCAGAATCAGTTCTGTCATTTGTTTCCTGACTGAGCGCTACCCTCAGAATTATGAAGAAGCTTGAGAAGCTATAGTTCAGGCGCTTCCCACTTTTAGAAAGGCATCTGATGCTACCACCAGATGGATTTTGGTCCCCAGGTGAAGAAAATTTTAACTGGAAAGTCAGCGGAGACACAAAGAGGTGCATATGACAGGGACCCTATTTCAAAATTATCCTGGAATACAAAAAAGAGTTCAGTTTCCATTGTCTGAAATCTTGAGGAAACATGAATTCCACTCTGCTGCAGACTTCTGTTCACCTGGGAGATACATAGGCACAACCTAGAGGATGAGAGTCAGGCAGTAATGCCATAAGTCTTTGGTGATTTCTGCTAGGGGGTGGTATTTCGTTCCTCCCAGGCAATTGGCATATTGGACTGCTGAGATGTTGCCAACTTTTTAAAGAATACAACAGCTGGTCCACTGAGGGGAGAACGAGTGGATCATAAAGGAACCTTCTAAAAGTTCAGGACAGTTGATTGGGTGGGAAAGTTCATCTTTGGACCACCAGCCTCCTGTTGACAGAACTCCATACTTCACTCTGCAACCAAGGCGACTCAAGTTTGATTCTTTTACCATGTCTGGAACAAGACCTAAGATGGCCCTCTCATTCCAAGTATCCATGCGATCGGACCACCATCAGAGTTCCTGTTTTACCTCTATGGTTAATTGGGTCTGGTTTGAGTAAGATAGCCCCTCCTGCAAGTGGCGTATCTTGAGGTATTGAAGAGCCCTATAGCATAACGGGCCTAGAAATATCACTTAGAGGAGACAACAATAAGGACTATCAACCTGGCTAGCCAGAGAAGCGTAAGGGATTGTTTCTTCAAGACATTGATAATCTTCTTTATGGATCGGAGCTTGTGTTGTGGAAGAGCTAGCGTGGCAGAGATGGAGTCTATTGCAAACCCAAGGAAGGACATTTGTTGGGAAGGATTTTTTATTTTTTTTAGAGTTTTATATTGCGCGAACTAGACCCAAGACATTGGGTATCAGAGTGCTTTACATGAGCACCAGTTTTGTTACAGATGAACACATTCATTTTTGTTAGGCACGGGGAGTTTAAGTGATTTGCCCAGAATCACAGGATGTTGAGCGTCGTTGCCTAGACTCGAACCCCGTTCCCCAGCTTCGAGGTTGACCCCTCTAGCCGTAAGGCTACATCCTCTCCCCAGATTCAAATCTGATTTGGAGTAATTGATGACAAACCCTAAAGCTTCCAAAAGAGAGATAGCCAGAGCTAGTTGCTGCTTAAGAGTTGGGGATCTGATGCTTTGAGAAGGATGCTGTCCACACAGATAATGAGATGAAGGACTCTGGCCATCAAGAACTCTGTTATTGGTTTCAGAAACTTGGAAACACACCAAGAAGCTGAAGAGAGTCTAAAAGGCAATGCAAAGAATTTGTATGTAGTCTTTCGCCATTAATTGGAGGGAATGGCAACGAGGGGGAATAATTGGGACTGTCAGGGAAACATCTTTCAGGTCCAGCTCAACCATGAAGTTGCCTTCTATTAAAAGATCTTGCAACAGATATATTCCCTGCATCTTGAAATGCCTGTAAAGGATTTAGGCATTAAAATCCCTGAGATTAATAACTAGGCGAGAACCTCCACCTTTTTTGTCTACAAGGAAAACAATGCATAAAAAAAACATTGTGATATGGTTGACAAGGAACTGTGGCTCGTTTTAGAAGTTGGGACGGGATCTTTTGATCTATGAGCAGCTTCTTTTGCAATGAAAATATAATCTTTTTGCGAGGGGATGTCTGAATGGATGTTGCATAAAATTCCTGTTTGAATGACCCATGCGACTTGTGTGATCTGCTGCCAAAAGCGAAAGAAGTGTTGTATTCACCCTCCAAACTCTAGATGGGAAGAAGGGGGATGACTAACCCTGAAAGGCAGAATTTGAGGATGCGCTTTTTAAAGTTCCATGCTGGAAATAGTCTCTGTAGCCCTGGTTACTGATTAGGAAAAGGAGGATCCTTTCTGATTATCATTCCAGCCAGACTGGTCTCCTGGGTTCTCTCTGTATGATGGAGCCTGATAGGCGAAGTGTACGGCAGAGCGGCCCCTGCCTCTACCAGCCCTGGGGAAAAGGTGAGGCTGGAAAACCTTCTTCAGTGCCTATTGGGCCTTGTCTAGTGATGTAAAAGTGTTCACAAAACAGGCTACCTCCTTTACAAAGGGATCACCAAACAATAGACCGTCAGCTGACCGGCCTACCCTGTTAGTCACCAAATTACAGAATTCATCATCCAAACAAAGAAGAATGGATCGGCGATGTTCAGATGACAATGCACAGTTTCCATTCCCAAGTAGGCAGATGACACATTCAATCAATCAGGAATTTGTGGAGCGCACTATTCACCCGCGAGGGTCTCAAGGCGCTGGGGGGAGGGCTCATGCAGCTTCATCTCATCTGTAGAGCCGGGTCTTGAGGCTCTTCCTGAAAGCGTGCAGAGTGGGGGTTTGTCTGATGCTCAGTGGGAGTTTGTTCCAGGTTTTGACTGCGATGTAGGAGAAGGATCGCCCCCCCCCCGTTCTGGCTCTGCTGATGCATGGGATTTTGGCTAGGGCAGGGTCGGTGGATCGGAGGTTTCTCTTGGATGCGTAGAAGGAGATTCTTTCGTTGAGGTATTGGGGTCCGATGTTGTGGAGGGATTTGTAAGCATGAGTGAGGAGCTTCAAGGTCACTCTCTTTTTGACAGGGAGCCAGTGGAGTTCTCGTAGGTGTTGGGTTTTGTGGTGTTGTCGAGGGATGCCAAGGATAAGTCTGGCTGCGGCGTTCTGGATTGTCTGGAGTTTGAGAAATAGGGATTTGTTTATTCCGGCGTAGTGGGCGTTCCTGTAGTCTAGTCTGCTGGTTATAAGTGCGTGGGTGCCGATCCTTCTGGATTTAGGGAGGATTCATTTGAAGGTCTTGCAGAGGATGGGGAGGGTGTTGAAGCATGTGGAGGATACGGCGTTGATCTGTCGGTGCATTGTGAGGGAGGAGTTGAGTATGATGCTGAGGTTGCGGGCGTGGTCTGTGGGTGTGGAAGGTTTGCCAAGAGTGGTCGGCCACCAGGTGTTGTCCCATGCTGAGGGGGTGGATTCAAGGACGAGGACATCTGTTTTCTCTGGGTTGAGCTTTAGGCAGCTGTTGCTCATCCAGGAAGCGACATCTTTCATACTTTCCTGGAAGCTGTGTCTGATGATGTCAGGTTCGCTGGTGAGGGAGAGGAGGAGCTGGGTGTCGTCGGTGTAGGATACTATGCTGAGCCCGTGTTTTCTGATGATGGTGGCTAGAGGGGCCATGTAGATATTGAAGAGTGTGGCGCTGAGTGTGGATCCTTGGGGTACTCCGCAGCTGATCTCTGTGGGTTCGGAGAGGAAGGGTGGGAGTCTGATTCTTTGGGTTCAGCCGGTGAGGAAGGAGCAAATCCAGTTGAGGGCGGTTCCCCGGATGCCGGCATCGTGGAGTCTGGCAGTTAGTGTGCGGTGGGAGACGGTGTCGAAGGCTGCTGAGAGGTCTAGTAGAATGAGGGCTGCCGTGTGGCCCTGGTCGAGGAGGGTGTGGATGTCGTCCGTGGTGGCAGGAGGGCGGTCTCGGTGCTGTGGTTGCTGCGGAATCCGGATTGGGAAGAATAGAGGATCAAGTTGGTTTCTATGAAGTTAGTGAGCTGGTTGTTGACGATCTTCTCGGTGACTTTGGCTGTGAAGTGGTGGAAAGAGATGGGTCAGTAGTTCTTGAGGTCCGTCGGGTCTACGGTGGGCTTCTTGAGGAGGGGCTTGATCTCTGCATGTTTCCATTCGACGGGGAAGGTGCCTGTTTTGATGGATCAGTTGATGGTACGTCGTAGTTCGGGTGCGATGGAGGAGGCGGCTCTGTGGAAGATGTGGGGCGGGCAGGGGTCAGTGGGTGCTCCTGAGTGTATAATTCTCATGGTCTTGGCGGTGTCTTCTGTGGTGACTGGGGTAGGCTGGGTTGCGTTGTCGGTTGGAGGTATAGGGTCAGTGTCTAGGTTCTGCCCTTTTAAGCTGCTGTAGAGAGTTCTGATCTTGAGATGGAAGTAGGAGCCGAGTTTGTTGCAGAGGTCCTGGGAGGGGGGATGTCAGAGGATTCGCTGGGGGTTTGGTGAATTCTTGTATGATGCTGAAGAGCTCCTTAGAGTTGCGGGAGTTGGTGAGTATTCTGCTCTGGATGAAGTTCTTCTTCCTGGTTCTGATGAGTTGGTGGTGTTTTGTCATGGCGGTTTTGTAGGCGAAGCATGCTTGGGGGGTTTTGCAGTTCCTCCAAGCTTTCTCAAGTCGTCAGCATGTGTGCTTGGTTTCTCGGAGGTCGGTGGTGAACCAGGTGGCTTTCGTGGTGCGTTGTCTGTCGGAGTTCCGGAGGGGGATGAGAGTGTCTGCGCAGTAGGTGATCCATCTGTGGAGAGCATTGGCCGTGGAGTTGGCGTCAGTTGTGGTGGGGGAGGATCGCGGTTGGGGGTGGAGTTGAGGTGCTCCTCTGTGATCTTGCTCCAGTTCCTGTGCGGGGGCGAGGTGTGGGCTTGTGTGCGGTGGGCTTGGAGAAGGAGAAGTGGATGCATTGGTGCTCAACCTGCTAGGACATCAGGGGCCAGACAAGTCCAATAGCTTATCTTGATAAGCTTTTGAGAACCTGTCACTCTTTTCTTTGGGTCTTTGACAATCTTCCCTAAAGAGTTTGTTAGTTTGGGGTCAATATCTGTGGTCATGGGCACTTCTCCTGTTATGGATGGGTGAAGCTACTCCACCATGAGCTTCTTCCATACTCCTTTGGGAAATGGTTTGCATAATCTGGTTTGAAGATAAGAGGTGGTCTTTGGGGATGGAGTCCACTCGTAAGGGCGAGGATGAATAACATCAGTGGGGTCCAATGTCCCCCGCAAGAGGCATGAATCAGGATTGGAAGGACCCTCACCAATATCAGGGTCTTCATGTCTTCTCTTTTAGGCAAGGGGAGCAAAGAATGACTATTATCATCCTCAGAGCCATCTGAGTCAACATCTGCCTCAATCATGTCTCGAAAAAAGGTCACACGTCCCACCATTTGTTTCTCCTCCCCCTCATCTGGTTCATGGATCAAAGTATCTAGTTACGTCTTTTCTAAGTTTTCAAAAGTGTCCCTTTGCTTGCGATTTTCTACTCTTAGGAGGGATATTTTGTGAGGTCCAAGATGGGCCAGGCATGGGGGGTTCAGGAAGACCAGCAAAAAATGTTTTTAGTTGCTTGGTTATCGAACCTAAGGAGGCAGTGATCATTTTTAGTACATAATTATATACATTTTCTGAAAGGCTGAGCGGTCTGAGCCCAAAACAAATTCTGCTGCATTATCCTCTGTTAAGTCAACTGGGATGTTTACAGGATTGGTTTGTGACGTCATGAATGTCAAGTGTCTGCCGCAATCAATTGAAGTCCTCGTAATATTGCACCTTAATAATGTAAAGGGTAATGTTGGCCCCTGCCACAGTACACATTGTAAGGATAAAGGCGGGTGGTGGGTGGGGAGGGGGGTAAGCCCTAGCCAAGCACTACAGGAAACTATATATATATATATATATATATATATATTGCAAAGGACGGATTCCACACTGCTCTCAGCAAGAATCCCACAGCACGGAGAAAGAACGATCCACAGGTAGGTTTTTTAACCCAATAAAGTGAATTTATTTAGTACATTCGTGCAAGCATGGACGGTCTACGCGTTTCGGCTCCTGCCTTCAACTGGACCATAGAGTCGCGTTGTCCAGAACATCTATTTAAAGTGACAAAGTGCATTTTTGATCCCTTGTTTGTTTCTAAAAAATGTGCTAGACTGTTAACCCTCGTTTTACCACAGTCTTATTGGGATTTAATGGCTACCATTTATGTAGTTTGCTTTATAACATTTCAGTAAAGTACTAATGTAAATGCAGTGTAAAGGCAGAATAAAAACATCAATCTTACAGTTCAAAATTATTTCCTTTTAGAACCTAGGATTTCCAACTAACAGAGCATGTGTGCAATTCAGTTTTTTAAGTATAACTGGGGCAAACAAGAATAGATGTACTATTATACAATCACGTGGTTTTAAGATAGATTTTTTTAGATAGGTTTTGATTGCCTCTAAATAATAAGAAATTTTTATATATTTATATATGATCTTTTTTTATGTCATTTTTACCAGTGGTTTTAGTACTGTTTGTATAATGATATCTTAACCGAATAATTTGTTTATTTAGTCTTGTCATGTATTTTTTATATACCTTAAGTATTTGACTTTATGACTATTTATAATGTTTGCTCATTTTGCACATATTTATTGTATTTCCCACAGTGGGGATTAATTTTCAAATGTTCTAAGTCACTAGGTTCAGCATAACCAAAGTGTACCTTCTATGTCTATCATGCTTTTTTTCACGTGAGATTGATTGCACTGTCACTTTAAAAATGAAAAAATGGTTCCGAAACGCGTCATGTGATCAAGGCCTCGGAGGAGGCTGAAACGCGTAATGGCGGAGGTGCGGGCATTCCTGTAATAAACCCGTTTTGCACCAAATCTGGGTCTGCTTTCTCGTCCTTGGAGAGGTTTCTGGTGGCGTGGAGTGTTGTGGATATATATATATATATATATATATTGCAAAGGACAGATTCCACACTGCTCTCAGCAAGAATCCCACAGCACGGAGAAAGAACGATCCACAGGTAGGTTTTTTAACCCAATAAAGTGAATTTATTTAGTACATTCGTGCAAGCATGGACGGTCTACGCGTTTCGGCTCCTGCCTTCAACTGGACCATAGAGTCGCGTCATCCAGAACATCTATTTAAAGTGACAAAGTGCATTTTTGATCCCTTGTTTGTTTCTAAAAAATGTGCTAGACTGTTAACCCTCGTTTTACCACAGTCTTAATGGGATTTAATTGCTACCATTTATGTAGTTTGCTTTATAACATTTCAGTAAAGTACTAATGTAAATGCAGTGTAAAGGCAGAATCAAAACATCAATCTTACAGTTCAAAATTATTTCCTTTCAATAGGAGAGTAAAACTGGGCGTGTGTTTGCTATGAATCTTGGTAGTTGTAGTTCCTTAGTGGATGCCGTTTCATATTTCCCTCCACATCTGAATTCCCATCGGGTCGTTGTTTCGGTCACGTCCAGCCTGCTGCTTAGTGACACCGCACCAAACACCAGTGGGGCGGGACTGAGACCTTCAAATATCACCTGCTGACAATTATGCATGTTTCCTCATTCCCCCAGAAGCGCCAAGCCGGTGAACAAGGAATAGTCTTCTGAAACGCATATGGCAATAACGGCGCAAGACCACGCTGTGAGGACTCGTGCCAAACTGCTGCTGCCTCCCAAATAAATAAGGTGAAAACTTAGCGTTGCGTGAGGTGTCTTCAATCGTGAGCGATCTTCATATGGAATGTGTTGTGGCCTGCTCTGGTCACGAAGACAACCCCACTGCCTGCTGAGCAGTTCCATGTGCCATTATCGCAGGCACGAAAATGGAGCAACGTACCTGTTTGGTGCGGCGTCACTAAGCAGCAGGCTGGACGTGACCGAAACAACGACCCGTTGGGAATTCAGATGTGGAGGGAAATATGAAACGGCATCCACTAAGGAACTACAACTACCAAGATTCATATCAAACACACGCCCAGTGGGGCGGGACTGAGACCTTCAAATATCACCTGCTGACAATTATGCATGTTTCCTCATTCCCCCAGAAGCGCCAAGCCGGTGAACAAGGAATAGTCTTCTGAAACGCGTATGGCAATAACGGCGCAAGACTACGCTGTGAGGACTCGTGCCAAACTGCTGCTGCCTCCCAAATAAATAAGGTGAAAACTTAGCGTTGCGTGAGGTGTCTTCAATCGTGAGCGATCTTCATATGGAATGTGTTGTGGCCTGCTCTGGTCACGAAGACAACCCCACTGCCTGCTGAGCAGTTCCATGTTCCATTATCCCAGGCACGAAAATGGAGCAACGTACCTGTTTGGTGCGGCGTCACTAAGCAGCAGGCTGGACGTGACCGAAACAACGACCCGATGGGAATTCAGATGTGGAGGGAAATATGAAACGGCATCCACTAAGGAACTACAACTACCAAGATTCATAGCAAACACACGCCGAGTGGGGCGGGACTGAGACCTTCAAATATCACCTGCTGACAATTATGCATGTTTCCTCATTCCCCCAGAAGCGCCAAGCCGGTGAACAAGGAATAGTCTTCTGAAACGCGTATGGCAATAACGGCGCAAGACTACGCTGTGAGGACTCGTGCCAAACTGCTGCTGCCTCCCAAATAAATAAGGTGAAAACTTAGCGTTGCGTGAGGTGTCTTCAATCGTGAGCGATCTTCATATGGAATGTGTTGTGGCCTGCTCTGGTCACGAAGACAACCCCACTGCCTGCTGAGCAGTTCCATGTGCCATTATCCCAGGCACGAAAATGGAGCAACGTACCTGTTTGGTGCGGCGTCAATAAGCAGCAGGCTGGACGTGACCGAAACAACGACCCAATGGGAATTCAGATGTGGAGGGAAATATGAAACGGCATCCACTAAGGAACTACAACTACCAAGATTCATAGCAAACACACGCCCAGTGGGGCGGGACTGAGACCTTCAAATATCACCTGCTGACAATTATGCATGTTTCCTCATTCCCCCAGAAGCGCCAAGCCGGTGAACAAGGAATAGTCTTCTGAAACGCGTATGGCAATAACGGCGCAAGACTACGCTGTGAGGACTCGTGCCAAACTGCTGCTGCCTCCCAAATAAATAAGGTGAAAACTTAGCATTGCGTGAGGTGTCTTCAATCGTGAGCGATCTTCATATGGAATGTGTTGTGGCCTGCTCTGGTCACGAAGACAACCCCACTGCCTGCTGAGCAGTTCCATGTGCCATTATCCCAGGCACGAAAATGGAGCAACGTACCTGTTTGGTGCGGCGTCACTAAGCAGCAGGCTGAACGTGACCGAAACAACGACCCGATGGGAATTCAGATGTGGAGGGAAATATGAAACGGCATCCACCAAGGAATTACAACTACCAAGATTCATAGCAAACACACGCCCAGTGGGGCGGGACTGAGACCTTCAAATATCACCTGCTGACAATTATGCATGTTTCCTCATTCCCCCAGAAGCGCCAAGCCGGTGAACAAGGAATAGTCTTCTGAAACGCGTATGGCAATAACGGCGCAAGACTACACTGTGAGGACTCATGCCAAACTGCTGCTGCCTCCCACATAAATAAGGTGAAAACTTAGCGTTGCGTGAGGTGTCTTCAATCGTGAGCGATCTCCATATGGAATGTGTTGTGGCCTGCTCTGGTCACGAAGACAACCCCACTGCCTGCTGAGCAGTTCCATGTGCCATTATCCCAGGCACGAAAATGGAGCAAAGTACCTGTTTGGTGCAGCGTCACTAAGCAGCAGGCTGGACGTGACCGAAACAACGACCCGATGGGAATTCAGATGTGGAGGGAAATATGAAACGGCATCCACTAAGGAACTACAACTACCAAGATTCATAGCAAACACACGCCCAGTGGGACGGGACTGAGACCTTCAAATATCACCTGCTGACAATTATGCATGTTTCCTCATTCCCCCAGAAGCGCCAAGCCGGTGAACAAGGAATAGTCTTCTGAAACGCGTATGGCAATAACGGCGCAAGACTACGCTGTGAGGACTCGTGCCAAACTGCTGCTGCCTCCCAAATAAATAAGGTGAAAACTTAGCGTTGCGTGAGGTGTCTTCAATCGTGAGCGATCTTCATATGGAATGTGTTGTGGCCTGCTCTGGTCATGAAGACAACCCCACTGCCTGCTGAGCAGTTCCATGTGCCATTATCCCAGGCACGAAAATGGAGCAACGTACCTGTTTGGTGCGGCGTCACTAAGCAGCAGGCTGGACGTGACCGAAACAACGACCCGATGGGAATTCAGATGTGGAGGGAAATATGAAACGGCATCCACTAAGGAACTACAACTACCAAGATTCATAGCAAACACACGCCCAGTGGGGCAGGACTGAGACCTTCAAATATCACCTGCTGACAATTATGCATGTTTCCTCATTCCCCAGAAGCGCCAAGCCGGTGAACAAGGAATAGTCTTCTGAAACGCGTATGGCAATAACGGCGCAAGACTACGCTGTGAGGACTCGTGCCAAACTGCTGCTGCCTCCCAAATAAATAAGGTGAAAACTTAGTGTTGCGTGAGGTGTCTTCAATCGTGAGCGATCTTCATATATAATATATATATATATATATATATATATATATATATATATATAGCACCCCTTGCAGGGAAATAAACTCTGAAATTATGAAATTAATATTACAGTCATTGCACAAAGGGGCGTCGGACCTCGATAAATGTTGTAGCCCTGTGTGGACCAGGCTTCAATCCGGCACGTAAATAGTTAATTTTCTGTTCGGAATGAGTTGGGACACACACCCGGAGAAGACATCCCAGAAGGGTGCTTTACAGTAATAGAACCCGTGATCCTCCGATAGGAGCTGGTGACCGAAGGGTAGAACTAAGGCAGGCCCACTTGTAGACCTGATGATCAGGTGACTTGGTCTCTACACACTGAAGTCAAAATGTCTGAGGGTTGGATGGGGCAGAGACTCCAAGCAGATTGGAGAAGAAGACTGGAAGGAACATGTCTCTGCGGCTGTCCGCGGCCCACACATGGGGCCCCCTAAAAGGGCGTCCCTTTACTGCCATGTGGGCACTAACCCACCCCCTCTAATGCCAGGACTCAGGGAGGAGTCCCCCTTGCCTTAGGCACGCTAGGCGCATCACTTCCGGCTCGCCGAGGAGGTGGGGAGGGTATTTATGCCTCCCCCGGCCATCCTGGAGTCCTCTGTTGCGCCGGGCACGCCGTCTCCCACCCTACCGCTTACCCGGCGTGGGGTGGCAGGCAAGGTACTTGGAATGTTGTAATGTTTTCTTTTGTGTTGCAGGCGGAGTTACAGGGCGATCTGGAAGCAGATGGGTACAGAAGGGTACCTCTGCAGGGGCACAATAGGGGTGCCAGAGCCAAATACCAGGAGCCTCATGGCAGGTTCCTGGAAAACCGCGTCGGCGCCCCGTTAGTCCTTCGGGCGGTTGTGGGCCTGAACAACCGGGGGCTTGCCTTGCTACGCTCTGCCCTGAAAGGGGCGTGAGTACTAAGGGACCAATGTGTCACGTGATCCGGAAAGAGGATCACCCCATAAGGTGTAGCACTGATTGGGTTCTCCACAGTGCTTGGCTCATCAGGCGGGCAGGGCAGCATAGGTTGGTTACAGCTGCCTGCCCTTGGATCGCCGGTAAAATAACCCACCATATTGCATACTTTTGTATGGAATAAACCTGCAGCAGTATTTTCCCAAACAAAAGTGTTGTGTATTTATTTATTCATCATGCATGCTCTGTTGGGTGGGGTGTGTTGCCAATAATGGCACTATGCTGAAGTCAAAGGGGAATCACCGCGTCCCCTGCCCTTCATCACAAATGGATGACAAAATGGTGGCAGCAATGGAGAAGGATTGTGAGAGGAGGAGGCGTAATCTACATTGGGTACCACTCGTACCAGCAAGGGTACAAATGAACAATGGATCCGCTGACTGGAATCATGCCCGCGCAGGGCAGGTATGCCTGAAAAACAATCAATATATATCAATCACGATTACGATATAAGGAAAACATTTTAATAATGTTGTAATACTTAATATGGCCTCCAGGCAGCAAAGGAGAGGCAGTTTACATGATGTTACACAACTGTTCAGAGGGCTACCTCTGTTGTGATTGGTGGTCTGCCTTTACCGAATCTGAAACTTGCAGTTATTTCTCTAGGCATCTTGGCTACTGTAGTGATTGACTGTGTATACCCTTATTTCTTTATGCATAATCTGAAGCCTCCACTCCGGCATAGAATCTATTGTCAGTGCACGTCTTACGGGCATTTATAGCCACCAGGCTAAGGCTGCACTATACACTTGCACCGTTGATTCTAGCACTGAAGAAGCCTGTTCGAAAAGCTGCTGCGCAATCTTGAGATTTTACTTTTTCCTCTTCTCATAGCTGCAACCTGATTAAAGATATTTGCAAAAAACTCAATTTGTGTCCATTGAAAATAAAGGATTATACAATTATTTACAGCGGTGCGTAATGAACGAGAGGCGAGTAAACATATATCATTCTGACAAAGAAACATCAGTGCCACAGATTTATGTTCCGTTAATTTATATAACCAAGAACATGCCCCTACCCTGCAATTTATTCAGCCAACAAAGACTTTTCAATCTGTCTTACTTTGTACTGCATGATTTAAACCCTGTGTAACTAATGTAATGCTACAGGCCATGATTTTAAGTCGAAACGGATTTTCACTTCTTTCTAAAAAAAATTCTCTGCTTTTTTAGGTAGCCAAGGCTTTTTCTAGCTGTTTGGAAAGGTTGGCTGTGCATTAAATAAAGGGATTGAAAAAGGGCACAGGGCATTTTTGTTATAATGCTGCACTCAACTGGAGTCTAGGTTGCTCTGTAGCGTTCTAACGGTCTGCCAATGCAATTCATAAGGGGTATGTAGAAGAACTATTAAAACACTCAAAAAACAAAGGGAATCGGACTTCATTATGCTTCTTCACCCACATGGTTACTGAAGTAATTCCTTTAAATTCTCAGGTTTGTTCTAAACAAAGCCATTATAATTATGCGCTACGCAAACAAATGATGGACGGAATGCTGAATAAATCATACATTCACCCCCAGTCAAGAGGTCTGGGTTAAATCCATCGTTCTTTTGCTCACCATGTTACCCCAGTTTAGACCGAGCCATATGCAAATCAGTCTTGACCCTGTTCCTTATGGGAACAGTCCAGCCCGAACTGCCAAGCCAGGTCCTTCCTGGACCGGAAACAAGCATCCTGGGACCGGTTTCAGGGTATTACCCTTCATCAGCCAGGCTAGCTTGAATCCAGTGGCACAGTGAGCAAGGGAGCCACTTTTGGGCATACCCATCCTACTTAGGACAAAAAGTGCTACACAAACAAATGATGGACGGAATGCTGAATAAATCATACATTCACCCCCAGTCAAGAGATCTGGGTTAGATCCATCATTCTTTTGCTCACCATGCCACCCCAGTTTAGACCCAGCCATATGCAAATTAGCCTTGACCCTGTTCCTTATGGGAACAGTCAGCCCGAACTGCCAAGCCAGGTCCTGCCAGGCCTGGAAACAAGCATCCTGGGACCGGTTTTGGGGTATTACCCCTCATCAGTGAGGCTAGCTTGAATCCAGTGGCAAAGGGAGCAAGGGACCCACGTCTGGGTATACCCATCCCACTTAGGGTGAAAAGTGCTATGCAAACAAATGATGGACGGAATGCTGAATAAATCATACATTCACCCCCAGTCAAGAGATCTGGGGTTAAATCCATTGTTCTTTTGCTCACCATGCCACACCAGTTTAGACCCAGCCATATGCAAATCAGTCTTGACCCTGTTCCTTATAGTAACAGTCCAGCCCGAACTGCCAAGCCAGGTCCTTCCTGGGGCGTAAACAAGCATCCTAGGACCAGTTCCAGGATATCACCCCCATCAGCCAGGATAGCTTGACTCCAGTGGCATGTTGAGCACAGAACCCATGCCTGGGCATACCCGTCTCACTTAGGGTGACAAAGGCACAAAGAACAAACGATGGACGGAATGTTGAACAATGTCAAACACTCACCGCAGTAGAAAGAGATGGGCCTAAATCCATCATTTTTTTGCTCACCACACCTTTCTAGTTTCGACCCAGCCATATGCAAATCAGTCTTGATCCTGCTCACCATGGGAACACCAGCCCGAACTACCAGGCCAGGTCCTCCCTGGACCGTAAAGATTGTGTTCTTCTGGGTCCTGGTCCTATTCTTGGTCCTAATAGCACATTCGTGCCACCAATCCTAGACCTGGTCCTTTTCCTACTGCTCTTGCTCCTATTGGTCCTCTTACTCTTATACTGTTCCTCTTACACTGGTTAAATTGGCTATAGTCCACCTGGTCTTCATTATCTTGGTCCCCAGGGGCTGGTCTCCTGATCTTGGTCCTTCTGGTCCTGTAGTTCTTGTCCTCCTGGTCTCAGTCCTCTTGGTCTTTCTGGTCTGGCCCTGATAATTTTCATGGTCCTCATGGTCCCAGTAATTCTGGCCCACGTTGTGGTTTTAGACCTAGTGATCCTTGTCCTCCTGCTGGAAGCCCTCCTACTGCTCTTCCTCCAAGTCATCCAGGAATTGTCTCTACAACCGTCAGTAAGATTTTTCTTTTCTTTTTGAAACGGTCAGATTTTTTAAGGTGGGTAGCCATGGAGGTCAGAAATAGGGCACTTAGTCGGGACTCCACTCAATGCCTCTTTTGTTTCTTTTGTTAGTGCTGAACACTGGCTGGACACACCCACTGAAAGCAAGGGGTTAAGGTACCTGCTACAGAAATTAGTTTATCCAGCAGGTTTCAGGAAATAGAAGCCGCAAGTTAACTCCATTGGTTTTACCACTTGCTGGTGAGATGTATTTTGCCTCAGGTTACAGCTTAGAAGCATCATAAAATAGCATAGATGAATTATCTACTTGTTTCAGGGCATAATGTGTGAATCACAAACATGTATTATATGTAGAATAGCTAAGTGTGTAAATGCTTTTGTTGCACAGATTATTTTGTTAACTGCAGGTCACGAGGCACAATCCCAGTATTATAGCTCATTGAGTTATGCTCTCACATCAAAGAGCTGCACATACCTTCACAGGTATAAATATAGAATTTTGTAGGCTTTTCTCAATCTGTCGTTATTGTAAGGTTGTTAAATTATACACACAGCTTGGGTGTGACAAAAACCTGCTTCCAAATCCTAGGTTCTCCTTTAACAACTTTAGAATGTTACTGCCTGGGTGTCTTTGTTTGCTCTGATGGCTGTCTGTCTAAGTTTGTCATGAGGATCTGTCAGCACATAAACCTGAGTCTCATTTACTTGCCCAATGCACAGCAACTTCTTGGACCAGGAGCAGTGTAGTCCCTAATGGACTTTGGTGCTCCCTGATGAACCTGTCTCTACTTATTTAAATCTCATGTATGAAATTGAAGCTGCAGCCATTCTCAATAAGTATGACAGACAATGACTACAGTTTGAAAGCTTGCTCAAAGAACATAAGTACAGAAATACATACACTGGACCATCAATCAATTAACCATATAAATCATAAAGTGCAAGAAGAACTCAGGAAAAGGTTTACAGAAAATCCAGCACAGATTCACATTCTAAGCAAGGGAAAGGTTAGAGCTTACAAACATTATTTAGCGCAAAACCAAGGGAACAGCAGCAATCACCTAGCAATGAAAAAAGATCACACTATTCAACACCAACAAATAAGCGAAGAAACCGAACAAAATTTTGAAGAAAATTGGATTAAAACTCACCAGGTACAAATGGTCATAAAAAAACTAAGGTCCACTGGCGCCCCTGGCCCAAACGGTTTGCCAAATGGGCTCTTTAAACATGACCAATTATTCTGGGCAGAACACCTTACCCCACTGTTCAATCACGCTTTTCAGACGGAAAGTATACCATCGTCATGGAGAGGGAGCATCTTGCATCCAATTTTTAAAGCAGGCGCCAGATCGGACACGGCGAATTATAGGCTGATCGCCCTTATTGACGTAGAGGCCAAAAGATACGCGTCAAATCTCCTGACAGAATTGGAAGAATGGGTCTCCACGAGCAAGATCCTTCCTATCACACAGACCGGGTTCAGGCCGGGAACAAACACGTTGTGTAATTTGTTAGCCTTGAACCTTCTTGTCGAAAAAGCTAAGGACAAATCAACTAAATTGTACACCTGTTTTGTCGACTTAAAAGCAGCTTTCGACACGGTATCTAGGGATCTCCTATGGCAAAAGATGGCAAATTGGGGTATTCCACCAATGCTACTACGGGCCATCATCAACCTGTACACATCTACCTGGGTCAAGATAAAATTAAGGAATGGTGAAAGAACAACAGCAAAGATCCCAACGTACATTGGCCTAAAGCAGGGATGTGTACTGGCCCCCACCCTTTTCAACATTTTTACTGCAGACCTGGATAAGAGGCTAATAGAAGTCCAAAGCGATCCTCCAAAGATAGCACACTGCAAAATAAGAAGCATGTAGTATGCAGACGACATCGTCCTATGTAGTTAGACCCCAATGGGCCTACAGCGCTCCATCACAATGCTGCTCGAATATACTAGGGAGCATGGTTTGTTCATCAATTACAAAAAAACGAAGGTCATCCGTTTTTCATCACACATAGGACAAAACAAAAAATTTAAATGGCACGCAGCAGGAAACACCATAGAACAGAGTGTGGCATATAAATACCTAGGAGTAGTGGTAGACTCAAGGTTTACATTAAAAGATCACCTATTAAACAGAAAAGCCCAGGCAAATAAATTACGCTTTGCCCTAAATCTACTAAAAACAAAACTGAAGTGCCCATCCAACTTATATTTATTAAAAGTCATTGCTGCTAAGTTTCTTCCAACTCTTACGTACGGCTCTGAATTATTCAAAGGACAAGATGCAAACTTCCTGAATCTCCAACAATCAGGGATATTTAAATACATCTTTCAGATCCCACAGTTTGTATCTCAAGCTCAAGTACGTCTGGAATTCGGGCTATTAAATCAGCACCCAGTAAGACAAGCAGCAATAATAAAAACGTGTTGGAAACTAAAAGCAGCACAAGAGGATTCCTTGATGGGTCACTGTTGGACCGAAATAAAGAATCAGACAAAGGGAAAAAAGCCTGGAACACAGTGTTAGAAGAAGCATTGGTAACCCTCAAAATGCAAGAAGCCTGGAACACTAACTACAGCTTTGCAGCTTTTAAAAAAATAGCCAATAATGCGGCAAAACAAAAAGCCTGGATCATAGACAAAGCCGCCCTAGCAAAGAAAAACACGGCTGGATGGTATTATCCTCATATGAGAGATGTTCCCCTCAACCATACCTAGTCGATCATATAACAACAGCAATTCAACAATTGCTACTTCGAATTCGGTTGGGGGCTTTCATCTCAAAAGATCAGGTTCCAGTATGGAAACAAACATGGCCAACAACAATATGCAGACTCTGCGGCCAAGTGGAAGAAACTCTGATTCATTTACTGTGCATTTGTCCAACTGTGAACAATCTGAGACGTTATTATTTATTACAAGTATTTCGTACATATCAAATTAGATCATGTCGGCCAGCAGTAATGTTAGCACTGAATAGTCAATTGTTACAGGTAGCATGTAGGGCCACCAGATTCCTGCAGAAAGTTAGTTCCTTACTACAGAAATCTGAAAAATAGCATCTTAGAATCTTGAGGCATGTGAAAAGAATGATGCCAAATTTACAGTTTTCTTTTCCCTCGGATTTGTTTTTTAGATATTTTTTATCATGTAAACATTATATTGTTATTTAAGGATCTGCACACCGTGGTACATTTCAGAGTATGAAATCAAATGTTTACAATTTAAGGATTGAGGAGCAAATCACTGCACAGCATCTAATTCAATGTTAATTTTGTAAACATGATAGCATATACTACCTGCGCATCCTTTTTATCTTTTAACGTTATATGGACGATTTTAGCACAAAAATTGTAAAGGTTTTAATTAACTATATACAATAAATTTACTTAGGTATACTTACGGTTAGAGCTTACAAACAGAAAATGCAGGTCCCTTCAAAGGACTTTTAGACAAAGGATTTCATACATTCACTACACCAATACACAGTTCTCAGAGTATGCACCAATGGGAAACAAGCAAGAAGAAACCTTTTACTACAGAATACATTAAAAGATTCTTTCATAATTCTACTACATTTGATTCAGATGTTCCCAGAGTCTATTCAGGTGATACAACTTGATACATAGTATGTAATCTGATCTGGGACAGATAGGTTGTCCATGAGTGGGTACATCGAGGTTCAGTGGGACTGGGAAAGTCTCAATCTTTCAATGGAAAGCCCACAATTCTTTATTACAGTAAGGAAAACAACAGTAACAGTTATCATGTGATAAATTATGACGTCACATCCGAATTCGTAGAAAGCACAATTGACTTAAGTTAACGTGATTTCTTGTGCTCTAAACACTACACATACATAAACACTACCATCAAAAACAGATCCCACAGGTGTTTGGTTCCAGCTTGAATCCTTTGAAATCCAGATGCTCCCAGCCTCTAGCACAAACGGAGCTGTTGAATAACCTTTAACTGTGCCAAGCCCAGCTGTAAAGGAAAGTTGAAAAGTTCTCTCTAAACCACTTTGGAGATGTATCCCAGTGTGTGCACAATGCACAGGGACACAGTACGATTTGGAAAAATGTAAATTTCAATGGAGCATGACCTAGCTAGGGTCCGGCTCAATAATTACTGCAGAATATGAGATCTAGCTATATCCCTTTATATTTCAGCACTTATTATATACTGAATCAATTATCAGTTAACAACAGAAGTGTATTTTTTAAACGTTGCAATTAAGATTAAAAATGCAATGTCCAATCCACAGTTTATTTACCTTAATAATACGCATAATTAAATTTACTTCCAGTTATTACTCAGTAGCTTAGATTACTCTCTACCTCTCAGTTACATGCCCCAAAGGGCTCTTTTTATAAAATGTACAAACATAGCAATACATATTTAGTGACTCCCCAGATCAGTACTATAAATAACATATTTCCCTTCTCACTTGCCTTCTCATCGGTATGTAAGTTTCATGCACATGTGCTATTTTAAACATATTTTGCTATTTTCCTATTTCATCTGTGTTAGACTTGGCACCATTGGCGTGGGTCTCCCTTCCATTTTTTTGCTGTTGCCTCTTATGTTTTGCTGGTTTTAGATGCTTTTGGGCACGGTGCCACTGCTGTTCAGTGCCACAGTGCAAGTGCTCCCTACTGTAAATTGTGTTATGGATTAGTGACTCCATGATTGGATGATTGGTTTACTTGTCAGTCCCTAGTACAGTGCACTGAGTGTGCCCAGGGCTTGTAAATCCAATGCCGCTGGTGGGCTTGCAGCACTGGTTGTGCCACCCACAGAAGCGGCTTGTAAAATATGTCTCAGGCCTGCCATTGCAGAGCCTGTGTGCAGTCTGTGACTGCCATGTCGACTTGGCCAGTGCACCCACTTGCCAGTCCCTAAACCTTCCCTTATCTTCATATCAGACACCCCTAAGGTAGGCCCAAGGGCAGGGTGCATTGTAAGTATAAGGTAGGACATGCCCTGGTGTGTGTGGCATGCCCTGATAGTGAATTACAGCCATTTTCGTTTTTCACTATTGCAAGGCTACCTGCTCCCCATAGGCCAGAATGGGCAGACTGACTATTACACTTTATAGTCAGAACTGACCCAGGGAACATAGTAGAAAAACGAATTTAGTATGCCTGAACTCAGAATGATAAAATACATCTTTTAGTGAAGTTGGTTTTAACATTCTTTGTTTGAAAATACCACTTTTAGAAAGTAGGTATTTTCTTGCCTAAACCATCCAGCTGCCTCTGCTCAGGTTGTGTATTGTGTGTCTGGATTTGTGAGTGACAGGGGCTGGGGGATTCCAGGAGGCAGGGTGAGTCAGCACTAGGCTGAATAGGTCTGCCTGAAGGAGGATGGGTGGGAGGAGTTGCACCTGGGTCTGAATAGGGCTGTGCCTGCCTTCCACAATGCTGGCTCCACCTCCTGCCGGGCGTCTGATGGCTCTGCCCCTCACTCACAAAGGAAAGAAGGAGTCAGAAAAACAAAGTGCTCCAGGACTGACCAGAACTGGTTTTGGACTAGGCAGAGGCCTCTCTGCCTTCAGAGAACAAAGGGAAAAGGTGTATAAAAAGGGACCCAGACCCCTAGGAAATTAGATCACTTCTGGGAAATCAAGAAACCTGTTGCCAAGGAGAAGAACCGGAGAAGCTGAAGGAGGAGTACTGCCCCTGTGCTGTTTTGCTGATTGGGGTTGGCCTGCAGTGGTTGCTTTCTGCCAAGGACAGGAGAAAAGACTTTGCTGTGCTTTGTCATCTTGAAGAAGGGAATCTCCAAGGGCTTGAACTGAGCTTGCCTCCTGCCTGAAGTCACAGGGACATAAAGACTTCACCCCTGCTGTTTGCCTGCATCTGGAACTGCTGTTTTAGCTGCTAACAGAGGGAAATTGCAACACCGACGCCGGCGAGCGACGCCGTAACCTGCACCGAAGCCGTGGGCACCGCTCGTGAAGAGCACGACGCACCGCCCCGACTTGCACCGTAGGCCCGACGCCTGCCGACGCCGTGCGACATCGACTCCGAAGCCGTCATCGAGGCCGCTGCCTGCACCGGAGCCGAGGACACCGCTCGTGACGCTCACGACGCACCGTCCCGACTCGCACCGCAGCCCCGACTTCCCCGACGCCAGGGCTTCATCATCGCGGAGCCGATCCTCGACGTGGGTGACCCCCGAATCCATCGACGCCGCACCATCGTAAGGAACCGACGCCTCGCCGCCATCCGTGACGTCACCTCCCCGACACAGTAAGGAACCGACGCCTCACCTCCCTGCGCTGCAGTAAGGAACCGAGACATCACCTCCCCTGGGGTCGTAAGGAACCGACGCCGCCGGCGCCAACGAAGCATCACCTCCCGACGCCGTGCACCGTCTTTGTTTTCATCGAATTCCAGGTACTGTTCTTTGGGGGTCTGCTCGACTCCGGGCCCGACGCCGCGCACCTCGCGGTCGGCGCCGTACTTTGGGATTTCCACCGGTCACGACGTCGTGATAACTCCAAGTGGAGTTATTTGTTGCTACAAGCTTTATTTGAGTGACTATCCTATTTTTGAAGATAACGTGAACTGTCTCTATCATTTTAAGTCTATTTTTGATTACAGTATTGTGGATTTTTGCTATTGGGTCTTGTGATAAGTCTATATAAAGATTACTTATTTTTACATAAACAACCTGTGTGGTGTCCATCTGTAGTGTTTTCACTGTATTACTGTATGTGGTCACAAATGCTTTACACACTGCCTCTGAGATAAGCCTGTCTGCTCGTGCCAAGCTACCAGGGGGTGAGCAGGGGTTATTTTAGGAGTGTTTCCCCCTTATCCTGACTAGAAGCAAGGGTCCCTATTTGGACAAAGGTGCAAACCATTGCCAACTAGAGACCCCCAGTTCTAACATTGGTGGTCAGCGGTGAGGATTTGGACTTGCATTTGTGATTCATATACAGTGATTGGTGTACACTACTAGTGAGTGCAGACCAATACGCGACCACATACTTTTTGATAGGACTTTTTTCCTTGGAACCTTTATTTTTGTTGAGAACTGCCAATTTTCACCATGAGCAAAAAAGGATCCATTGCACCTGCAGATATTGAATTTGAAGAAGATAGGGTTGATACCTACACTGTGCCAGAACTCAAAGCTGTTTGCAAAAAGTTTAAAATCTCTATGAGAGGCCTCACCAGGAAGGAGGAGTTTCACAAGGCACTGAGAGCCTGGTTGGAAGCACGGAATGCCAGTGGGCAGTCCGAGGAGCCTGTGGAGGAGGCAGAGAATTTAGATGGGCAGCTTGAGGGGCCATTGGGCTTAACTGGGAGGAGAGCGCCTTCCAGGGAGGGCAGCAGTGTTTCTCAAAAGGGCCTGTCTCCAGAGGAGCTGGAGGACAGGGACAAAAGCAGGATGCATGAAATGGAAATGGCCAAACTGAAACAGGGAAGCCATGATAGCCTTGAGCATAAGAAATTGGAGTTAGAAAGTAAGAGGTTGGCCATGGAAGAAAAGAAGATGCTTTTAGAGCATGAGAGAGTGGTGAGGGAGCTAGAGCTAAAGGCTAGGAGCCTAGAAATCACTCCCTCTGGTGGCAGCACACCTCCAGTGCCTGTAGAAAGTAGAGTGTACATCCCCAAGGAGGTTATTAAGGATTTCATGAAGGGGGAGGACATTGGGCAATGGTTTAAAGCATATGAGATCGCCATGACATCACACCGGGTCCCTGAGAAGGATTGGGGAGCGGGGTTGTGGGGCCGCTTTGCAGGTGAGGGAAGGGAAACCTTACTAGCCTTGCCCACAATTGATCAGATGTCCTATGCCCACCTGAAGGAAGCTTTAGTGGCAAGGTATGGGTTAACTCCAGAGCTTTATAGACAGAAGTTTAGGAACTGCAAAAAGCTGGAGCCTAGTACCTGGGTGGAGTATGTGTCTTATTTTTGCAGAGCATTGGATGGATGGGTGAAGGGTAGCAAAGTAAATGACTTGCAGGAGTTCTATGATTTAATTGCATGGGAGCACTTGTCCAGTAGTTGTTTTCCAGAGCTACGCCAGCACCTTGTTGACAGTAAGCTGACTAATCCTAGAAAGCTTGCTGAGGAGGCGGACCGCTGGGTCAGTACCCGGGTCCACAAGGGTCTTGTGGGAGACTCCGCCAAAGGTGGGCAGGGTCCCCAGCAGAAGAGTGGGGGGACAAGGGTAAACAGAAGGAGTTCCAAAAGGGCCCCAAAGTAAACCCCAAGGGAACCAAGGTAAGGGTTCCCAGCCTCCCACTGAGAAAAGACCATGGGTCCCAACAGATAAGTCTGTTCAGAAGGGGCCCAAAGCATGTTTTAGTTGTGGTCAGGTGGGTCACTTTGTAGGAAGTCCCAAGTGCCCCAATACTGTGACCACTGCACCCACTGGTGCACCACCCCGGCAGATGGCTAGTGTAGCCCTGGGGGAGGAGTTGGGTGCCCAAGGTGGGTGGGGTCCCGCAGAGATGTCCCTGGTCTCTTTAGGAGACAGTGAGATGGTCCCTAGGACCCAGCTGCCTGATAACACTAAAAAATACAGGCAGTGGGTGACCATCAATGGCCATAGGGTGGAGGCTCTGAGAGACACCGGGGCCAGTGTGACAGCTGTCAGTTGTCGGCTGGTGTCTGAAGAGCAGGTGGTCCCCAACGTATTCTACCCTGTAGTTGCCGCTGACAACTCAGAGAGCCACTGCAAGGTGGCCCAGGTTCCCTTTGAGTGGGGGGTCTCAGGTATCCTTCAAGTAGCTGTGAGGCCAGCCATGCCTGTTGACTGTCTGCTAGGCAATGATTTGGAGAGCTCCCCTTGGGCGAAGGTGGAGCGGAGGTCTCATTTGGAGATGTTGGGTCTGCCAGAGTGGGCGTGTGTGACCACTCGGTCAATGGCAGCCGGTAAGGGTATTCAAGAGGACCTGGAGCCTGGAAGAAGGGCCCAGGTGCCTGCCTTAAAGAGAGGAGGCAGGGGCGCGGGAAACCGGCCCCCGAAGTTCCCACGGTCCAGGAGGAGGCAGACCTTGAGGGGGATGCCCTGGAACCTACAGGGGAACAAGTGGCTGAACTGGGGGACCTGCCTGAGCTGACCCATTGGCAGCAGGAAGGAGGCCCCTCCAGGGAAGAATTCTGCGAGGAGCAGAAGAAGTGCCCTTCTCTTGAGGGCTTGCGGCAACAGGCTGTAAGCCAGGCAGCAGGTGATCAGTCTGGATCACACTGGATCTACTGGGAGAATGGTCTCCTGTATAGTGAGCCTAAGGTTGCTGAGCCTGGGTCAGCCCGTGTGCTGGTGGTACCCCAGCGCTTCAGAGCCTTCCTACTGGGTCTGGCTCATGATGTGCCTTTAGCAGGACATTTGGGGCAAGACAAGACCTTTCAAAGGCTTGTCACCCACTTTCATTGGCCCCAAATGCGCAAGAGTTCAGATACTCATTGCAGGACCTGTCAGACTTGCCAGGCAAGTGGTAAGAGTGGGAGGAAGCACAAGGCTCCTCTCCAACCTTTCCCTGTTGTCAGCACCCCCTTTGAGAGGGTGGGTATTGACATTGTGGGGCCTCTGGATCCCAAGACAGCCATGGGCAACAGGTTCATCCTGGTCTTGGTGGACCATGCCACCCGGTACCCGGAAGCCATCCCTCTTCGGACAGTGACGGCCCCCGTGGTGGGACGTGCACTGATGGGGATTTTCTCCCGTGTGGGGTTCCCCAAGGAGGTGGTGTCTGACCGTGGTACTAACTTCATTTCCAAGTATATGAAGTCCCTGTGGCAGGAGTGTGGTGTAACCTATAAGTTCACCACTCCTTACCACCCCCAAGGTAATGGGCTGGTTGAGAGATTCAACCGGACCCTGAAAGGCATGATTATGGGTCTGGAAGAACCCATGAGGCGTAAGTGGGACGTCCTCTTGCCATGCCTGCTCTTTGCTTACAGAGAGGTGCCCCAGAAGTCCTTAGGGTTCAGTCCCTTTGAACTGCTGTACGGCCATCCTGTAAGAGGACCTCTGAGTCTGGTCAAGGAAGGCTGGGAGAAAGCTCCCAGGAAAACTCCCCAGGATGTATTTAGTTACATGCTGGCCTTCAGGAACCAGACTCGGCGTTTCAGACAACTCGCTGAGGCGAATCTGGAAGCCAGCCAGGAAGAGATGAAACGTTGGCATGATCAGAACGCCACTCTGATCGAGTTTCAGCCTGGACAAAAGGTTTGGGTCATGGCCCCAGTGGAGCCCTGTGCGCTCCAGGATAAGTGGACCGGACCATTTGAGGTGGTGGAGCGCAAGAGTGATGTCACCTACTTGGTGGACTTGCAGTCTCCCAGGAACCCCTTGCGGGTCCTGCATGTGAACCGCCTGAAGCCCCACTTTGAGAGGTCTGAAGTGGGCATGCTCTTAGCAACAGATGCTGGGATGGAAGAGGAGACTGAACCTCTTCCTGATCTCCTGTATGCAAAAGAGCAAGATGGGTCAGTGGATGGGGTGAACCTCTCTCCCACCCTGACCCCGGAGCAGCAGAATGACTGTCGCCAACTGTTGGGACAGTTTTCTGATCTGTTCTCCCTGACTCCCAGTATCACTGAATGGTGCATCCATGATGTGGACACTGGGGACAGTCCTCCTGTAAAGCACAAAACTTACAGAGTGACTGACAGGGTGAGAGCTTGCATCAAGGAGGAGGTCTCCAAGATGTTTGCCTTAGGGGTGATTGAGTCCTCTAACAGTCCTTGGGCCAGCCCAGTGGTTTTGGTCCCAAAGGCTGCCGCGCCTGGTGCCACACCTGAACTCCGGTTCTGTGTGGACTACCGAGGACTCAATTCAGTCACCAGGACTGACGCGCACCCCATCCCCAGAGCTGATGAGCTCATTGATCGGTTAGGGGCTGCCCAGTACCTCAGCACGTTTGATCTAACGTCTGGATACTGGCAGATCGCCTTAACTGATGGGGCCAAAGAGAGGTCAGCATTCTCCACACCAGATGGGCACTACCAATTCCGGGTGATGCCCTTTGGGATGAAGAATGCCCCTGCCACCTTTCAGAGGTTGGTCAACCAGGTGTTGGCTGGGCTGGAGGATTTCAGTGCCGCCTACCTGGATGACATTGCAGTGTTCAGCGCCACTTGGGAGGAACATCTGCACCACCTCTGGGAAGTGTTGAAGGCGCTGCGGAGGGCAGGCCTCACGATCAAGGCGAGTAAGTGCCAGATCGGGCAGGGTTCTGTGGTGTACTTGGGACACCAGGTAGGGAGCGGCCAGGTGGCGCCCCTACAGCCCAAGATAGATACCATCCTGGCTTGGGAACCCCCAAAACCCAAACAGAGGTGAGGGCCTTCTTAGGACTCACCGGGTATTACAGGAGGTTTGTCAAGGGGTATGGCAACATTGTTGCACCCTTGACTGAGCTGACTTCCAGGAAGCAGCCCAGGAAAGTGAACTGGACTGATGCCTGCCAAAAGGCTTTTGATGCCCTGAAATCTGCCATGTGCACGGCGCCCGTGCTTCAGGCGCCCAACTTCTCAAGGGAATTCATTGTGCAGACAGATGCTTCAGAGCATGGTGTTGGGGCTGTGCTTTCACAGATGAATGAGGAGGGCCTAGACCAACCTGTAGCCTTTATTAGTAGGAGGTTACTCCCACGGGAGCAGAGGTGGAGTGCGATTGAACGTGAAGCATTTGCTGTGGTCTGGGCACTGAAGAAGTTGAGACCATACTTGTTTGGGACTCACTTCCGGGTTCAGACAGACCACAGGCCCCTCAGATGGTTAATGCAGATGAGGGGTGAGAATCCAAAACTGTTGAGGTGGTCCATTTCCTACAGGGGATGGACTTTACGGTGGAACACCGCCCTGGTACAGAACACGCCAATGCTGATGGTCTGTCCAGATTTTTCCGCCTTAGTGATGAGAACTCCCAGGAGGAAGGGTAGTTCTCCCCACATTTCAGCTGGAGGGGACACGTGTTAGACTTGGCACCATTGGCGTGGGTCTCCCTTCCATTTTTTTGCTGTTGCCTCTTATGTTTTGCTGGTTTTAGATGCTTTTGGGCACGGTGCCACTGCTGTTCAGTGCCACAGTGCAAGTGCTCCCTACTGTAAATTGTGTTATGGATTAGTGACTCCATGATTGGATGATTGGTTTACTTGTCAGTCCCTAGTACAGTGCACTGAGTGTGCCCAGGGCTTGTAAATCCAATGCCGCTGGTGGGCTTGCAGCACTGGTTGTGCCACCCACAGAAGCGGCTTGTAAAATATGTCTCAGGCCTGCCATTGCAGAGCCTGTGTGCAGTCTGTGACTGCCATGTCGACTTGGCCAGTGCACCCACTTGCCAGTCCCTAAACCTTCCCTTATCTTCATATCAGACACCCCTAAGGTAGGCCCAAGGGCAGGGTGCATTGTAAGTATAAGGTAGGACATGCCCTGGTGTGTGTGGCATGCCCTGATAGTGAATTACAGCCATTTTCGTTTTTCACTATTGCAAGGCTACCTGCTCCCCATAGGCCAGAATGGGCAGACTGACTATTACACTTTATAGTCAGAACTGACCCAGGGAACATAGTAGAAAAACGAATTTAGTATGCCTGAACTCAGAATGATAAAATACATCTTTTAGTGAAGTTGGTTTTAACATTCTTTGTTTGAAAATACCACTTTTAGAAAGTAGGTATTTTCTTGCCTAAACCATCCAGCTGCCTCTGCTCAGGTTGTGTATTGTGTGTCTGGATTTGTGAGTGACAGGGGCTGGGGGATTCCAGGAGGCAGGGTGAGTCAGCACTAGGCTGAATAGGTCTGCCTGAAGGAGGATGGGTGGGAGGAGTTGCACCTGGGTCTGAATAGGGCTGTGCCTGCCTTCCACAATGCTGGCTCCACCTCCTGCCGGGCGTCTGATGGCTCTGCCCCTCACTCACAAAGGAAAGAAGGAGTCAGAAAAACAAAGTGCTCCAGGACTGACCAGAACTGGTTTTGGACTAGGCAGAGGCCTCTCTGCCTTCAGAGAACAAAGGGAAAAGGTGTATAAAAGGGGACCCAGACCCCTAGGAAATTAGATCACTTCTGGGAAATCAAGAAACCTGTTGCCAAGGAGAAGAACCGGAGAAGCTGAAGGAGGAGTACTGCCCCTGTGCTGTTTTGCTGATTGGGGTTGGCCTGCAGTGGTTGCTTTCTGCCAAGGACAGGAGAAAAGACTTTGCTGTGCTTTGTCATCTTGAAGAAGGGAATCTCCAAGGGCTTGAACTGAGCTTGCCTCCTGCCTGAAGTCACAGGGACATAAAGACTTCACCCCTGCTGTTTGCCTGCATCTGGAACTGCTGTTTTAGCTGCTAACAGAGGGAAATTGCAACACCGACGCCGGCGAGCGACGCCGTAACCTGCACCGAAGCCGTGGGCACCGCTCGTGAAGAGCACGACGCACCGCCCGACTTGCACCGTAGGCCCGACGCCTGCCGACGCCGTGCGACATCGACTCCGAAGCCGTCATCGAGGCCGCTGCCTGCACCGGAGCCGAGGACACCGCTCGTGACGCTCACGACGCACCGTCCCGACTCGCACCGCAGCCCCGACTTCCCCGACGCCAGGGCTTCATCATCGCGGAGCCGATCCTCGACGTGGGTGACCCCCGAATCCATCGACGCCGCACCATCGTAAGGAACCGACGCCTCGCCGCCATCCGTGACGTCACCTCCCCGACACAGTAAGGAACCGACGCTCACCTCCCTGCGCTGCAGTAAGGAACCGAGACATCACCTCCCCTGGGGTCGTAAGGAACCGACGCCGCCGGCGCCAACGAAGCATCACCTCCCCGACGCCGTGCACCGTCTTTGTTTTCATCGAATTCCAGGTACTGTTCTTTGGGGGTCTGCTCGACTCCGGGCCCGACGCCGCGCACCTCGCGGTCGGCGCCGTACTTTGGGATTTCCACCGGTCACGACGTCGTGATAACTCCAAGTGGAGTTATTTGTTGCTACAAGCTTTATTTGAGTGACTATCCTATTTTTGAAGATAACGTGAACTGTCTCTATCATTTTAAGTCTATTTTTGATTACAGTATTGTGGATTTTTGCTATTGGGTCTTGTGATAAGTCTATATAAAGATTACTTATTTTTACATAAACAACCTGTGTGGTGTCCATCTGTAGTGTTTTCACTGTATTACTGTATGTGGTCACAAATGCTTTACACACTGCCTCTGAGATAAGCCTGTCTGCTCGTGCCAAGCTACCAGGGGGTGAGCAGGGGTTATTTTAGGAGTGTTTCCCCCTTATCCTGACTAGAAGCAAGGGTCCCTATTTGGACAAAGGTGCAAACCATTGCCAACTAGAGACCCCCAGTTCTAACATTGCATCTGCTACTAATCGTCATACTATTCCTAATGGTTTCCTTATACCTTTAAAACATTTATTTAGAATTAATTCTTGAATTTGAGTAGAACATCCAACTGTAGTTAGTGTGCAATAACATCAATATCCTGCACAAAATCAGTTTCGAAAGACCAGGCCTCACAAACAGCTTTACCTCTCCACTGTTGTATTTGGTGCATTAGTTAAACTAGAATCACCGGGACAGGTGGATTGACTATAATTATATCACTTTGGTTGTTTTATGGACTTTTCAAATTTTGCAGGTCTTGCACATGGTGGATCTTGAATAAATGTGGAAGTGAAATTATTAAACAGTTGCCAGAATACTGGTCCATACAGCCGCCAGACTTGTAATACTGAGGAAAAAGGTCAGTGTGTGTGTATACTGATTCTTATGTCCCTCGCTTACATGTTTTCATAATACACATGGCAGTGATACATTCTCTGACTTCTAACTGCGGGGTGATAGCCTGTCAGGAGTGGCATCAAGGGCTGTACCTCATTGCTACAAAGTATTGCTGTTAAACCTTCTAATGAAAATTGTTCACCTTGTGATAGAAAGCTGAAAGTTGGTACAGAAATTCGTCTTTGTAATAGTAATCATATAAGAGCAAGACCCCAAGTGGATCTTGTCTATGACATCATATAGTCTAATCAAAATCCAAGATTGCCGACAAATATAAAAAAAATCATTTTAAATCTTCCGATTTGCGTCAAATGATATGGTGTTTCAGAAGATAGAAGATATCTGGGCCAGAGATTTCCAGAGTTGTAAATGACTTTGAACAAACATTCGTGAATGCCAAAAAAATATCCTTTTCCACCATAAACAAATACCTAGTATACAAATTATCTGTCGCAAAAGATGTCAAATTTCTACTGTGCACAAATGAGGAAGTTGTTAATCCATTTATGGAGGAGAGCGGTGATCTATTTAATCTATAGCTATCACATCAGTGAAAACAGCACACAAAATAGGTAGATCGCAAAATAACTCCAATTTTCATGAGGTGTTCCAAACATGTTCGCAGCCCATAACAGATACAATACCAAGGATCCTCATTAAAAATTTATTACAATCTGTTTGTTAGATTATATATCGGGTGTTAGGCACGAAATGGTAATTTGGAAGAATTTTACAAGCACAAGAATCAGTCTTTTCTGCCATCTATATCTGTGAATGGAAAACTCAGACAAGGGCAGAAGTCGCAGCTATTGGACTGTGTTGCCGGAAGTATCACCATACACAACACTGCTCCAGAGGTGGACGCAAATATATTAGATGGTGCAGCTATAGTAAATATGCTACCTCCCAAGTCGTGTAAAACATTTGATGATTACGTTTTGACAGTTTTTATACCCTACATCGAAACTCAAGCAAGGAACGTGAAATGATTGGATCTTGTGTGGGATATATATATTACCAGCAGCATCAAGCATAGTTAGAGAAAAAAAAAAGAGTTGAGGGTCTTCGCAAGAGAGTTGAATCTAACACTCCTGTTCATAAAGATTGGCATAGATTCCTTAGATGAGACGAAAACAAGACAGGGTTTTTTGGTTTATTGAGTAGGCGTGTGCAACTTATTAACATCGAAGGGTAGCAAGTAATTGTCACCTGTCAGGATAAAGTTGCAAGTTCCACACAAATTTCAAATTTCGAAATGTATCACCTTGAAATCATGAGGAAGTGGACACACAAGTTATGCTTCATTCTTTCCATGCAGCAACTGAAGGTCATTCCAAAATAATGATTATCACAGTAGATACTGATTAAGTCATTCGTGCGACTGTTAATTTTAAAAACAGTGGCTGCCAAGAATTGGTTAGCATTTGCTACAGGAAAACATTTCAGCTACATACCAGCTCACAGTATTGCAACAAGCTTAGGCATTGATATATATGAATCTCTGTTCTTTTTCCATGCTGTTACAGGTTGCGACACCACGTCGACTTTGCATGGAAGAGGGAAGAGAGTAATTTAAGACACCTGCATGGCACTATTTTCTGCTACTACCGCATTTAGATTTCTGTCAGATCGACCAAGTTCTTGATCCAGTTCACTTTGGAAATGTCGAGAGATCCAGTGCACTAATGTATAGCCGCACTTGTCCATTGCATGAAAAAAAACTGTGCGCACCAATTTATGTTTGCATGTGGCAACAGACCAATTGAAAACATCCCACCTACACAAGACCCTCTTCTTTAACATGTTAAATGATCTGCATAGCAAGGGGTTCATATTTGGGGTCAGACTTTAGTGTCCATGCAAGAATTGCCAAATTTAAATGACTGGGGCTGGAAGCAGATTGATGGAATAATGGTACCACATTGGACAACCATTCCAGAGGCTTCTCAAGCATGCAAAGAACCTATTTGTTTTGGGTGCAAAAAGTCATGCCAAAATAAAAGCAAATGCTCAAAGAATAGCCTCCCATGCACAGACCTTTGCTTTTGCAGTGGAAACTGTTATCAAGATTAAGACAGCATACAAACTCGAATCATCATTGTTTCATATTATAGAAAAGTTATCAGGGTTTAATATAGTCTTGTATTGTTTAATTAAAATTGAAACATTACCCATATGTTGATAGTATGTGTTGTGAGGATACAAAAGATGTAAATTAGAAGTTTACTTTTGCTTTAGTGTGCGTTATGTATTTGGAGTCCTCATTGGTGGCCATTTTGGTTTTATATTTATGATATCACAGTTTAGATCCCACGTGGGCATGCACCTGACATGCACTCATGTGTATACATGAACATTTGTGCTAAATTTGATGCAAATCAGAAGATTTAAAATGATTTTTTGATATCTTTATATCTAGGGTCGCCAACTGCCGGTTGTGCAAACTGCTGCCAAATGCACACTGCTTGGAATTCCTAGATTACAGTCAGTCAGACAAGGACTTTGCTCAAAGAGTGGAATTTAAATCACTCTGTATTACCCATTGTGCGTTACAAAGCCAATGACCGCTTATTTTACGCCAGTTGGTCACACCTTATACCACACACAGACCCCTTTGATCTTCAAACCTCTATTGGCTACCACCCTGATCATCAAGAGCTAGAAGGGGTGGTAGATCCTTTAGTATTAATGTAGCAAAGCTTTGTAATTTGCTTCCTCTTCCCATCCGAGCTATAGAAAACAACCTATGCTTCAGGTAAGTGATCAAAACTTGGCTTTTTAAATAGATTTGTGTTTTTTAGGTGCCTGTTGGTACTGTCATGGTGATACCTCTCATCCAGTGCTGGGATGCCTCCGGGTCGCCATGCGCTCTATAAATGGAATACATAGAAAATAGAAATATATTTGTTGGCCATCTTAGATTTCAATTAGAGTATATGACGTCATAGGCAAGATCCACTTATATGATTACTATTACAAAGACAAATGTCTTTGCCAACCTTCAGCTTTCTATCACAAAGTAAACAATTCTTTCAGTCTAACAGCTATACTAAAAGGACTAGTCCATTTCAACTAACAAACACCTGCGAGTTTTACAAGGCACGACACAATGTTACAAACAGATACAGAAAGTCACATTTAAGTGCAACCTATACGTCAAATTTATTTGAAAATTGTGTCTATTCGTTCCTTTCTTTAGGTTTTTCAACTTGATCTTATATTTTGTACATCTTTGCAACTAAGTTTTGTGATCTGGAAGAAATGATCAATTATTAACCTTGAGCAGGAGCAACTGACGTTAAAGATGCAACAGCTCCAGGTCAATATAAATAATAATTATTAGGTAGCAGACTACCAACAGCCCACACAAGAAACAGTCTCAGTGCAAATACAGGCACAACGAAATTGAGTATTAAATGACAGTACGGTGATTCAACAGCACAAATATACCAAATTTGGGGTACTGAATAAAGACCTTTATTTTAGGATTTCTAAGGATACATCTCTAGATGTATTTTTGATCAAAAATATTTTTTTCACAAAGCATATTAGATACATAGAAATTGTATACAGGGTACGCATTGTTATTCACACCACTACCCAGACAGTTTAATACATTTCACGCAATATAAACAAAAACGAGCCATCAGCAGCATATACATTATTTTCTATAATCCAGAGCATGTATTCACATTACTCAAAGAATACAAATTCTACTGTCAAGTGTTTCCTGCATGGCCCATTGTCGTTTTACTTATGTTAGCATAGTTGTGCACGTTGTAGGCCGCATTTTCTTTTGCACACTTTGCTATATAAACACTCTTGCTTTTGTGCCACATTGTATTTTCACACATAACCTGCATATGTTTTTGTGTTCTGTCCTTTTCCTGGGATTCAGTCTGAACACCATAGACAAGGTCAAACAACAATGTCCCTTGTTATTCTCTCTGGTCAGGCACTAGCATCTACACATAACATGCGAATGCAGCTGCTGTTTGGGAGCAAACATATCTTGTCATATAACAGAGGACATGGGTTCTAAAAAAGACACACTGAGTGAAGGTCCTTTTGGCTGTATATACCTCAATCACTGTGGTTCATTGATTTCAGATATTGCATTCAAATTTATCTTGGTTGCTGTTGAGTCTTGCTCTAGATTCCTCTGGATTTTGCCACAGTGCTCGGCTGACGCTCGAACTGTTATTAAAGACTTGCAAGTCTTCATCGGGACTTATGCCTGCTGTGCATTCCACTCGGACCAAGGTCTGGCTTTCACTTCTAAAGCATACCATGATTCAAGGAGGTCCATGGGTGTACAAGTGCATATTCTTCTTCATATAGGCTAGAGGGAAATTCTGTGGTGGAAAGAATGAACTGTGACCTAAAGCAGTCCTTACCTGCTAGATTATTAGGTACAGGGTGTAGTTTGAACAATATCTATGGAGTTCAACAAGCATTAAATAACCTCCCTAAAAGATCTAGGGTGGGAGGACCCCGTATGAAGTGCCTTTTGGCATCAAGATGTATGTTCCAGACCTTGACGGTCCAGACATTGTGGCGGCTGCCGCAACCTTTGACGTAGATAACCCTTGTGCTGTCTAACATGACCTACAGTAGTACTGTGATGCTCAGTCTCAAAAACATTTGCCTACATCAGTCCTTTTGAATACTGAGGACCAAACTCCAGTTTCCAGCTGGCTTGAATACTGAGGACCAAACTCCAGTTTCCAGCTGGCGTCCAAAGGTTGGTGATCTGGTTCGTGAGAAGGTGGCGATCAAAAAAGAATTTGGCCCAACGTACTATACTCCTGTTCCAGTCCTTGGCATACAATGTATTCATACTGGGATCTTGCCACCGCTTCCTGGATCTAAAATGCTTTGTCTCCATTGAACACTGAATACTGTCTTTTATAGCGTTGAAAGAATCTTTGTAGCAGTTATAGTCTCCAAGTAATTCAGTTTCAGCACGCCAAGGCTTGAAGCATTGCAGAAGTGCAAAATAGAAAAATTCTCTTTTGTCTGGAGTTTGCCAACTGAGTTTTCTATGGCATAATGATGAGATTGAACAAAAAGAAATAATCGCAGCTGAAATAGCTAAAGAAACTTCACAAAGTAGCCAAAGTTTTGGACCATTGAGTCAAGATCCTCTTGGACAACCAATTATTCAGAATGAAGCAGCATTAGCCATGAATGAGGTGGAAACTGCAATGGAACAAGCGAGACAGGAAACTATTGATTTTTAAAAGTTAGGACAACTAATCAATTCAAATCAAATCAAATATTTTATTGTTTTAGACCTTCTCAAAAATCAACAATATAGACATTACAATATGTGCAATAGACAACATTATTCATAAATTTGACATCTTTAAAACAGTGGTAAATAAGTTTTTTTTAAATTAAACAAATTATAGCATACAAATTCATTTGGTGGAATTCTAGTTAGGTCTAGTCAAATTATTAATTCTAGAGCTATTGAATCTAAAACATATAGGTTTTATAAAACAGCAGCAAGCTTCAACCAGGAGTTTATTTGGGCAGACATATAAAACATGTGCAATGTCTTGAATACCTCCTCTACATAGATCACAAGAACCTTAATTATTAATTGTGTCTCCCCTTAGGGAAGGCTTTTAGCAGCAGGGTCCTTAATCGAAGCATCAATATGCAACATCTAACTCTATGGTCTAATGTGAATCTCAGATATTTTGGACACACTTTGTATTCTACATTAGCTATATAGGGCCTGTAGTGAGACAACTTTGTGCAATGTGCCTTCTCAAGTTCAGAACTCAGTCTCGGAGTAGATTTTTTCAGAAAAAAATTCAAAAGTGCAGGTGACTAAGACTGTAAGAGTTTAATGGAGCATTGGAAATGCTCCAGGGTAATCTCTAGATTTTCTTTATAAGTGTTTTTTCCTGGACCAACCTTAAAAGTTTCCTGGTTGAAAAGCGCTCTTAAGGAAACTTCAGGTGCGTGAAGTAAATTATAAGCCCATCTGATTAGGTTTGCCAAGGCTCTTGAGTACGCACTGACTACTGTTAGTTCTAGTCGTAATACCTTAACGAGTATAGCTTGGCCTGTGGTAGTGATCTTACGAAGCAACTTCCCTTCATTAAGACTTAAGGTATACCACCTTTTTATGGGAATGTACTCTAATGCGTAAGTTAAAATAGGGGTGATCTTAGCACGATAGATTTCAAGAAGGGCGGAAAAGTACTGACTCCTCGAAGATGAGTAAAGTCTCTTTATTGCACTAAGGTGAGCTACAGCCTTGTGTTCAAAGCGCTCAAAGTGGGGAGCAGTTCCAAGTGTCTGAGAGAAGACTCTCTCCAGGTAGGTGTACATTGTTACTATCTCGACTAGTCTTCCTCCGAACTTCCAGGCAAAGTGGCTGGAATTTCTCCTTCCCCTAAAGGGTACTACTTTCGTTTTTGAGATGTTTACTTTTAAGAAGTTAATTTCTGTGTATCTAAAAAGAACATCCATATTACGCTGAAGGCCAGTTGGTGTGAGGTAAAAAAATGACAACGTCATCAGCGTACATTAATATGTGAATTTTTTGTGATGCTATCAGGTACCTCACTAAGAAGGACAACTAAACACTGAACAGAAAAAATATTTCTGGAAATAAAAGAGAAAATACTATATGGATTCCTCCGCGAGAAGAAAGAATGTCAATGCTCATCATTTAAATATATTCTATTACACATCAGTGGTCAAGCTGGAACAGGAAAACGTTTCTTAATTAGAGTTCCCACCAGTTATCTACACAGCATTACAGAATCAAATATGTCCTGTGTAGTAACAGTACCAACTGGATTAGCAGCTCACAACATTAAAGGAATTACTTTACATCGGCTACCTATGCTACCTGTTGAACAAGATAATAAACGGGAATACCAGAAATTATCTGGAGAAGCTTGTCATGAAGTATGAAGAGTCTGAAGAAACTGAAGCTCTTAATCATTGATCAAGTGAGCATGGTCTCAAACTTAATGCTTGCCTTTGTACTCCTAAGAATGCAACAGATTTTAAAAACAGAGTACGATGTGCTGTTTGGAGGAAAGCATTTAATTGTCTTTGGGGATCTACTGCAACTTACTCCTGTTAAAGGACAACCTGTTTTCAAGACACTTCTCCATAATGAACCACACAATTCTTTGGGAAGCATTGGCAATGAAAATATTTGGCTACATTTCGAATACAAGGAACTAGTGAAGAATATGCGACAACCATCTGATGTGGAATATAGAGATATTCTTTTGTTTGTTGTTTTTTGTAAATCTTCTTTATTAAACTGTTTATTAATTTTTAAACACCCTAAGACCCAGAACCAGCCCAAACCCCCACCCCAATAGCTGGTGAGTTATCCCACTAACAAATATATAATTTATTCTTGAAGCTCCTTCACACATCAATACATTATATATAATCCATAAAACATTCTCAGGTAGAAAACACCATAAAGAGACAACAAACTTATACAACCCCCAGATTTCCGAATAACCCCAAAGTGCCCTGTGCTAAACTAGCAATCTACTGTTTACGTCTCAAAACACACCAGCACAACTAATGTATAATTTCATTGCAGAAGACAAATGTATACTTTGTTTAATGCCTACACTACAAGAGTGCACCAACTTTAATGAAGAACAACTGAAACTGGAAAACCAGCATATTCTGGAAATTCAGCTATTGATAAAATGGAACACCAGGGAGTAACAATACTACTAACTGAAAAACATCAAGCAAAATTGGATTCTTTGGAAAAGTCTGTATCAAAGACTGCAGGTTTAGAAAAATATTTACTTGTGTGTAAAAACTGTTGAGTTATATTGCGACGTAATTTGAATGTAGAGGAAGGGTTAGTTGCTTGTGCTATTGGTAAAGTTATTGATTTTGTTACTTTTCCAAACAGGGATCAGATAGAATTCTTGGCTGTAAAATTTGATCAGATTGATAGCGTAAAGCAAATTGGGTGATGTGTTGTACGTTTTTTGCTTGTAAGGGACTTGTATGTCCGATGACAGCAATTCCCACTGTCCCTAGCATATGATGTAACTATCCACAAATCTCAAGGTATAAGTGTAGACAGAGCTTTTGTGAACATCGATAGTAGTGTGTTTAAAGAAGGAATGGCTTATGTTGCATTTTGTTGAGTAAGAACATTGTGTGGTTTGTATTTGATGGAATTTGATGATAAAAAAGTTAGTGCTGATAGAAGTTATGTAAGAGAATACAATCGATTACGAAGTCTATGGGCCTTATTACGAGTCTGGCGGTTCTAGACTCGTGGGGGTGCAGCGGTGGTGGTCCAGCCACCGTCGCATCAGCGGTCCGACCACCATATTATAAGGTTGGCAGTCGAACCACTAATTGACCGCCGCAACCGCCAGGGAACCACATGGTCTGGGGCTCAGAATATGCTGGCGGTGCTGCTGAGTTTCCCCACCGCCAGCCTTACATGGGGGTCAGCACTGCTATGTAAAAGCTGGTGGTGGGGAAACAAAAGGGGCACTACAGGGCCCCCCTTGCCCTATGCAGGTAGGTGCATGCAGGGGGCACATGTTGTGCCCCCTATGTGCAAGCACTCCCCCAGTTTCAGCAATGCATTGACTTTACAGTCCATGCCGTTCTGGAACATGCTGTGGCGATCCCACGGCCGGGCAGTCTTAAAGGCTCATTGAGCCTTTTTACTGCACCTCCAGGGACCCGCCAAGTTGCCCCCCCACCAGACAACGATTTGTATCATAATCTGGCGGGCAGGCAGAGTTCGGGTTTGGCGGTGCGGGAGTGGGGCGGTGGTGAACCACCCCGCTCCCACACAGCCAAACTCGTAATATGGCCCTAAATGCTCCTCACTTAGGTCAAGATCCTATTTATGAGAAATGGATAACATGTCCAAAACAGAAGCATACAAAACACTCAACTGAAGTCCAAGAAAAGAAAGTAAACAAGAAAAATGTACAAGATGCTCAAAAAAGAAAGAGGAAACTGAGGGAAATATTGTAGGACATCAGTTGGAAAACAGTTCCGGTATCAACTGCTGTGCAAATGTGGCTCTCAATGTAGCATTTAATTTACCATATCTTGTTATTGAAATTGAACAAAAACGTGAAAAAAAGGTTCTGTTCTGCACTGTACCATTTACTCCAACCTTAACTCAGTGACAGAACTGTAATACATTCTGCCTCAGGCTCTCAGATCTTTTGGATACCTGTAGCAGAAGAGTAATATTTAGTATCAACATTCAGCAAGACGCACAAGAATATATAATGGTTATGCTTGCAGTTTTAGACGAAGAACAAGTAAATATTGATTGCTTATTTGGGCTCAGCTACAAATGGGACCATGTGAAGACTACTCATTTACATCTACTACTGAACTAAATGCTGAGCGATTCTTATACTTAACACTACCAGATTGTAAAACAGTGTCTTTTGACAGAGTGATTAAAACCGCAAACCAAAATATGACATGCCCAAATTGTAGATTAGACATGATGTCTATGTTGCAAATACAAAGAAGTGGAAAATACCTCATATTAATGCTGCAAGGATGTAGAACAAATGGATCTAAGTTGGAAACTAAATTTATGAACTTCAAAGCAGGTCAAATATCAATTTCTGGAAGAACTTATACAACACTAGCCATCATTTCTCATTAAGGACTTAATAAAACAAACACAAGGAGATGATGGACGGAGTGCTGAAACATTTCAGACACTCACCCCCAGTCACAGATCTGGGTTTAATCTATCATCATTCTTTATCTCACTTCGCCACCCCAGTTCAGACCCAGTCATATGCAAATCAGTTTTGACCCTGCTCCTCATTGGAACAGTCCAGCCCAAACTGCCAAGCCAGGTCTTCCCTGGACCGGAAATACGCATCCTGGAACCGGTTTCGGGGTAACACCCCTCATCAGCCAGGCTAGCTTGAATCCAGTGGCAAAGTGAGCAAGGGACCCACGTCTGGGCATACCCTGTCAACTTAGGGCAAACCAAGCAATAACAAGGAGGTGATGGACATAATAAAAACATCTGGACGCTACACTGTCTATTTAAAGAGTGACAGTGGATAGATGGATTGCAATGATAGCAACCTTAAATTCAAATCTAAACTGCAGTTCAAACTACGGAATTCTTACCACTTGTTTCTTAAACCAAAGTTCTAACAACATTATTCGGCCTATTGGGAGTGATGTTCCTTAAAAATACTGTACAATAGAACTGTCATTTTATCCTCTGCAAAAAGTTCATATATGAAGTATATATAACATTGTAAAATAAGATTACAAACTGAAAGAAAAGAATTCCAGCAAGCTTCAATAGAAACCAAAAATGGCTTTGGAAACAAAATTATTATGCTTTCTTTCTTCAAGAAAAGTTCAACTTACTGTTTCTACAAAAAAAGAAATATATTAGATTTCTTTTGCATGGATCGTCAGTGTTTTAGACATCATTTGGCCGACTATAAGTGATATTTTAAATACTGTCTTGATAATTAAAGTATGGTATACATGTATTCTTCATACTGCACCAGGTATAATAATAATAGAAAATATTTCAAGTTGCATTTGTTTTTAATACTAAACTAAATCTAGATAAAACAACTATTTATCAAATTGTAGTGAGTGCAAGCAGAGTAACACATATTTACAATGATGTACTGTGCACTTCTGTTTTTTTTTGTACAATCCATTGATTGTTTTTTTCCCACAGTTCAAAGATGATGCTACATATAAATCACTGTGTATGGTGAAGTAGTCTGAAAGCTGAGAACAGTAGACCTTATGGGGGCCAATTATTACTACGACCTTATGGGGGCCAATTATTACACAGGTAATTAATGCTAGTTGTTTCGCCCCCTTTTTAACAATTTGGGTTGAATCCACAATCGTGCCAATTTTTAAAAAGGGGGACCGCCAGGACCCGGGTTGCTACAGGCCCATTTCACTATTGGATTCACTGACCAAAGTAGCTGGGCGTATAATTTTAGAACGTTTACATGAATGGGCAGAGGACAACAAAGTCCTGTCTGATATACAATACGGTTTCCGGGAGGGTTTAGGGACGGTGGAACAGAGTCTAAATTTATCTATTTTTGTTGGAAAGTATACGAGGGTGAAGAAAGGCAGGTTATTTTTAGCTTTCGTGGATCTCACTGCAGCGTTCGACTCGGTGTGGCATGGAGAGCTGTGGGAGATCCTCGAGGCAATGGGGGTGGACACTCAAATTATCCATTTTCTTAGGCGCTTATATAGCAGCGCCAAGGCACGAGTTCGATTTGATCTGAATGGTGATTCCTCTGTCCAATTTCCAATCAGGAGGGGGGTTAAGCAAGGATGTGTCCTAGCCCCCTTTCTTTTTAACCTTTATATTAACAGCCTGGGCAAGGCCCTGCTCGAGGGCAACCAACACTTTCCCCAAGTAGATGGACGTCCAATACCCGCCCTTCTTTACGCGGATGACGCGGTCTTGATGTCCCGCACGCCAGTAGGTTTGCAGAGGGTTCTGGATAGTTTTTCTAAGTTCATGGGTCATCTTGGCCTTAGGGTGAACACCTCTAAGACCTTTATAATGAGGTGCAGCAGTGGTAGTAAGAGGTGCAGAGATATGTTTGTGGAAGGCCAGAAGATTGGGCCCACAAAGAGATTCTCATACCTTGGAATACTCTTTGATCAAAATGACTCATGGACTCAAGCAGTAACAGGAAAAAAGTTAGCGTTTTTAAGGACTACAACTGCACTTGCTAACTTTTCGAGAAAACTGGGGAGAAGACCGCCAGTAGAGCTCATCCAGATTTATAAAGCGAAATGTATTTCTACTGCTATGTATGGGGCAGGGGTGTGGGGTTTCGTTGACACGTATCCGTTACAATTGGTGGAAAACTCCTTTTTAAGATACATCTTGGCTGTCCCAGGTAGTACATCTTCGCACATTTGCCATGCCGAGCTGGGCTTATCGTATATCTCCGATCTTATAAAACTGGAGCCTATTCTTTTATTGCATAGGATCTGGACAAAACCTGAGACAAAGCTAAATCGGGATATTCTAACAGACAGCTTGAAACTGGAAGGGGTCATAACGATCCCCTGGGTAAGGTATGTCCAAAATTTTATGTTTGACCTGGGCCATTTAGAATATTTTACCGACCCAAGTACCTTGCTGTTGATCACTAGAAAGGATCTAAAAAAAGAGGGTCTTCTTTTTCTGGACACTATAAGAACGTCGGCAGAGATTGTAAAGCCTAGTGTCCAGCATAACCAGCTGATACTAACCACCTTCAGTATACAACCTTATTTAACAATCGTACCTGGTGCCTATGACAGGTTTTTAATGACTAGATTTAGGTTTGGGATCTTCCACAGGCTTGTAAGTTTTCCAAAAATGAACGATTGGGCTCGACAAATGCAACTGTGTCCCTGTGACAATCGTTCAGAACAATCTACTTTACATGTCCTTTTATTTTGTAGATTTTACAGTAATTTAAGGAAAGAATGGATTGTCCCAATTTTAAAATCTTTGGGGATGAGACAATGTCGCCCGGCGTTCATTGTGCTACAGTTTTTGGATAATGTTCACAGAATGTGGAGGATAGGAATGTTTTTTTAAAAAGTACTCAGGCACAGGAAATGTATTGTATTTTAATCCATGAGGTCATAAAGATTGCTTTGGGATATCAGTATTATTAATCTGAATTTTATAATGAATTATATATGGTATATATTTTTTTTTTAACCTGCTATGAATTGTTTGTTTTTATGTGCTTTTATGATTGTCTGAAAAAGCAATCGAATAAAGTTCTTTTTGACTTTGAGAACAGTAGAAAAGGTAAAGTAATACGTTTATCACGTTGTAATACAGTACTATAGCATATGACATGTATTATTATATAATAGTATTATTCGAATTCACATACTAATATATTTCTGACTTTTGTTTTCTAAAGTGGCTAGTGTTCAACATTCTAAGGTGTCACAAAATACATTTCTACTATAAACATATTGATTAGAGGTATTGATGGAGAGTGATTTTATACAAGAAGTGGTGTTGTGATAGCTTCTGTTTATTTTTGTAACCTATTTTGTAAGTACATACCAAAACAACCTCGCAGTAGAACCACATGCACAAGTTCAAATGTACCAGACCTGGACGGGTGACTTGGTAGTTCAAGTTCTTTAGTAAATATATAAATTGATATCTCAGTTCTTATGTGGGAGGGTGTTTGCACATATGACTAACTTTGTTGGTACATCACTTGCTTTCTTTGTTGGTATTAATGTCTCTAAATCTAGCTGTAAAGGATAGCATGGATAGTCTTCTGGGTCTCTTTATTAGTATTAGGATATTTAAGTTACAACCACCTCCATTACTGATCAATACATAGCACTTGTGTCTCTGCATGTCTCTAAATGTTTACATAGATCTCACACAAGTATACAGTACTCTCCTTGGCAATTAAAACCACTTCACAATCCTTAACCTACTGTTCTACCACACATAACTCACCCTTAACGTGGCCATACAGTACGTTCCTATTTGCATCAAAGCTAACAAATGTAGTTAGAAGTTTCATTCAGCTACATGCACACTTACAGGCCAATATGCTCAGCTATACATCCAGTCTTTCGCCATGATTTAATTTTCATATAGGCACATACAAAAGAGAGAGCCACTAACACACTCCCTCAGGCAGTGTCAGAAGCTTCTAAACATTCAATCACATGCAGAGACACAACTTTTATGTATCTAGCACTAATGTAGGTGGTGGCACACTCACTTAAATAACCCAATAGTAACAAACACACCTCCCAGGAGGCAATCCATGCTGCCTCTTACATATACATTTACAGACCCATACAATCACTAAGAGAGCCAGTGATGTACCACCAAACGTCTGGGCATATACAAACACACCCCCACACAGGAACTGAGACAGTAAGTGATATATCTACTAAACACTACCAACTCACCAATCTAGGGAAGCAGCTGATTAATCATTTGTCAGGCCTGGTACATTTCAACCTCGGCATGCAGTTCTACTGCTAGTCCAACTTGGCATTCAAAAACCTCTTCCCAAGTTTTAATCTGGTGTTCTACCACCTATAATGCACCCCTAAGGTAGGCTGCAGCTACCCAATACGACACGCTCATATGTGCTTAAAACATAACACGAACAGAGGCAGCGATGCACCAATAAACTTACTTACATATGGAAACACATCTCCTGATAGGGACAGAAACACTCATTCATATATCCAGTAAAGAACTCACACTACCAAGTGAACCATCCAGAGAAATAGCTCTTTAAATATGTCTCAGGTCTGGTACAGGTGATACTGTTCATCCAGTTCTACTCCTAGGCCGACTTGGTATTTAAAACTCCTTCATAATCTTCAACCTGCTGTTCTACTACTTAAAATTCACCCCTAAATTAGCCTGTAGTTAGGGCATGCGGTACACACCTATGTTTATAAAAGCTAACACATGTAGTTAGAGGTTGATGTGTCAGAAGACCCCTCAACCACCAAAGCCAGCTTCCACAGATGTCTGATGAACAAAGCTGACTGCATAAAAGACAACTGTCTCAAGCTCAACATGGACAACATGGACGTCCTCATTTTTGGGAATAACACCTTGCCATGGAACGACGCATGATGGCCTACACTCCGATGAGCATAAAAGGTAACATATGTAGTTAGAACCTTCAGTAAGCTACATGCACACTTACAGACCTATGTGCTCAGTTATACATCCACTCTTCCACCCTGATTTGAATCTGTTATAAGTATATGTAAAATTTGAGAGTCACTAATACGCCCCCTAACACAGTGTCAGAAGAATCTAAACATTCACTCACATGCACAGTCACAACTCTTATGTATGTAGCACTAAAGGAGACAGTGGCACACTAAGTTAAATAACTCAATGGGAATTAACACATGCAGGAGGCAATTCATGTTGCCGTTACGTATACATTTACAGATCCTTGAAGTGATAAAGACAGCCAGTGATGTACCAAGAAACTTAGTTACATATAAAATACACCCCCAAATAGGGACAGAGACACCATTTCACATATCTGCTAAAGAACTGACACTACCAAGTAACCCATCCAGAGAAGTAGCCCTTTTAACAAGTCATAGGCCTGGTACATTTGAAGTTGTTTATACAGTTCTACTGCTAGGTCGACTTGGTGTTTAAAACATCTTTACAAGTCTTAACCTGCTCTTCTCCCATATGTAAGTCATCCCTAAGGTAGGCAGTAACTAGACCATAAGGTACAGCCCTATGTGCATAAACTGTAAGTTCGTACATAGATAACAGTAGAGTACTGTCTTATGTGTATTAAAACTAAAACATCTAGTTAGTAACTTCAATTACCTACATCCACTTTTTCAGGCACATTTACTCAGTTATACATCCATTGTCACATATTATATCGCTCATGACACGGCCATTAACATCACTGATTACTTCAATCATGTCATCTCAAATGACATAACTGATGCCATTACTATTGACATTATACACAGAACCATTCACACACCCACTCACACCCCCATACAACCTGTGGTACGCCCAGTCAAACACCCACACAACCACTTCTATACCCATTGACAGATCCATACAACTATTCATAAATCCAGTTACTCATACATAAGCCAACTTACTCAAACAACCAGTCACACAACCAGTTACTCACGCATATAGTTATTCATTCAACCAGTCAGTCACACAAACAGCCATGCACACAGCTATATACTCACCCATACAGCTACTCACATACCCAGTTATTCACCTATATAGCCACGCACACACTCACTCACCACCCATACAGCCTCTCAACACACCCACTCACTCATAAAACCAATCACACATTTACTCATATACCCACATAACACTAGCATACCCATTCACACTTCCAGACACTCACACACCAACTAATTTAACCAAACTCTCACTCGAAGGGTCAGTCACTCACCCATACAGTACATTTACACAACCACTCACCTATACAATCACTCACCTATACAATCACTCACACACCAATTCACCCACCCATACAGCCACTTACATACACACTCACTCACTAATACAGCCACCAACACCCACTCATGTACTCACCCATACAGTTAGCTATACATACACTTATTCACTCATACACTCAATCACATATCAAGTGAATCACACATTTAGTTCCTCCCACGCTGGTCAAACACATACAACCACTAACACATCTACTCACTGACTCATACAGCATCTACTCTTACACTCGCTCACTCTGTTATGCGTCTATGCACACACCCTGGCATTTACCCATACATCCACTAATACATCATTCACTCATAAATTTACTCACTTATGCACTTTTCACTCAGTCATGCAAGTACTTAGACAGCCTCTCATTCATTTATACAAACACTCAACATTTATTCACCTATCCACACAGACGCTCATACACTTTCTTACTCACATATATTCCTAGTCTCATAGTAAATCAAATCAAATATCTTCGGTTTCGTAAAAAAAACATAAAAGCACAACAAATACGGGTTAAAATATAATACAATATGTGCAAACCTGACCAGATCAAACCCGAATGGCATCTCGATAAATTATTTGAACATACTTATTGCATCTAAAAATCTGTTAAAAAACCTAATTGATTCAATAGACAGTTAGCATAAAAAGTGCATAAAACCGGAAATGAAGACAAGGTACAAGCGAGTTAGTCACAGCTCGCCTCAAGCCTAATGGCAAATTTAAAAAAGTTTAACACATGAAAGACGGTATTACCCGTCAACATCTGGAGGAAAAAAAAGGCGGGCCGAACTTGTCAAAAATTTGCCTGCTTTAAGACGGGGATTAAGAAGGATTTTCTGGGGGTATCATAAAATGGACAAAAAAACATGAAGTGAACCATGTCCTGCGGAGATGTACCATCGCAGCCACAGGATGAAAGAGTTTGTCCTTTATTCATGCCCCTAGGCTGGGCGAGGAGAAGATAGAAAAGGTGAAGCCGGAACCTGGACAAGAGGAAACGGTCATAAGAGTTAGCAAACCCCAGTAGGTACGGCTCTGCTGTCACTGATGTCCTTAACATAACAAAGCGACGTACACTGGGCTTCGCGAGCTCCCTCTCCTCCCTAGCCATGGACTGGCGTGCAATAAACGCCTTCTTAAGGAGGGCTAGGTCTTCCTTTTGTGTTACCTCAGGGTTAGAAAAGATCTCCTCTTCCCAGGCTCATCAGTCTCCTTTCTATATATTTAAGCCATGGTACCCTGGAAGCATGGTCCAGAGCCAGGCAATCTTTAAGAATTGCTTTATTTAACGAGATCCCCTCTTTAACCCAGATTTTTAACCAAAGGGACAGCGGGCGAAAGGCTATCGGATCAGTAATGTGAGGCATTCCTAGCTCCTCATGGGCGATAAATGAAGGGATACCCTGGGGAACTGATAGCAGTCGTCGCATGAATTTGTTTTCCGCAATTTGAATATCATTAGTGTCAGCATAGCCCCAGAGTTCACTGCGGTAGAGAGCCTTTGAAGTACATTTAGCCCTATAGAGCTCACGAAGGGCCCCCACTGGTCTTTTCCCCTATCTAGAGGCGAAATTTAAAATTGCTGCAGTCTCCCTGTTGAGATCATTACTCTTACGTGTAATTTGAGGTCCCCATTTCATTTTATCATCCAGGAGAACACCCAGGTAGGAAAACACAGACGTCTTATGGATCGGGGTAAGCCCTACCTTAAAGGTGTATGGTCTACTCGTCCGTGCCCCCACTTGCATGATGTATGATTTGGAGTTGTTAATCATCAAATCCAGATCCCCCATGAACTGTGCAAATGTAGATAGACCTGGACCTGGGGATAAGCGCAAGTGTTCCACCCCAGGGGTCAGGGCAAAACGCACCAAAGTGGATATGCCATCCTCCAGCTCCCAGGGTGTAGTTCCCGTCTCGAAAGACGATCTGGCAGCCATGTTTGAAGCATGTGTGAGCTCCTTTCTTGCTTGCCTGGACTCCAAATTGGATCCAATTAAGCAATGACTGTCCTCAATCGAGAGGGAACTCTCTAACTTATCCTCACTCACTAAGTCCTCCAAACTTGTTTACCGCACCAGTGATACAGCAGATGTAGTTGTAGCACCTGATCCTGTCATAATGGAGGCTAACAGCGTACGCACCACGAATCTTGGGAGAATTACCCCTTTTTCTGGCCCCCCCCTCGAAACAGCCAACATCTCCGTCCCACGGGAGGCTCACAGGCGAGGACATCTCCCCAGGACCAAGCTAGATTAGAGGGTAGTCAACGAAGGGAGCCGGCCACTAGCAAGAGGGTGGCCAGCGGAAAGGCCCTTACCATCATCAAGGATGCCCAGGAAACACAGTCCCAGGGTCCTAGCTTCATCCATCTACCCCCGGAAGCAACTCCGTACGTGGTGGTCCTAGGAAACGTGGCAGTCCTAAAGCCGGGTGTCACTGAGGACTTTTACCAACTAGTCTCATAGTAAGTTATGCAAGAATTCATACACCCTGTTACACATCCATACACCCACTTACAGACACATTGAATCACAAACACAGTTACTCACACACGCAGTCAATTACATACACTAACTCACAGAACAAAACATACAGACTGTTACAAACATACATTTAACATGTAATTTATCCTTCTTAAACCAGAATAGGTTGTTCTAGAAGAACCTTTTCTTTTAACAATTTGATAATTTTTTTTATTTCTCTAACCATTTTGAAGTCTTTTTGGTGTTTTTCTTCAAAACTAAAACAAAAACAGGCACACAAAAGCTGTGCTTTAACAGGCAAAAAATAAATAAATAAACAACGGTGATTGTCTCCCACAACTTTGAAACAACTTGCTCCACAACACTTAAGACAGTCTCGCACTTTGGACAGACCATTCCAGTCTTTGAAGAGTCAGGCAAAGTTACAGGCATGTTCAGAACTTGTCCTCCTTAACTCGATGTTCCAGCCTGACTTTGTCCCGCACCTTGCACCCCTTCCTGCTCCTTCATTCTTCTTAGTTCAGCTCTGGAAAGCTGAGTGCTGGGCACTGTTCTTAAGTGCTTATACAACGACGATGTAGTACAGGAGTATTTTCTGTCTGCACCATGGGATAGCACTTTCTGACAAACTGCACAAGTGACCTTCTGTGCATTCACATTTTTTCGGCCCTTCCGGAATGCAGAAAAACTCCCAGAGAATGCTTTACTTCTTCTTCTTTGGGGGTTCCTCCTCCTGCTGGAAGTCTCCTGAAGCTGCCATCCTGTTTTGAAGCAAGCAAAAAAAAAAACAAACACACTACAAAATGGATCCTGCCTGAATAAGTGTGACTATTGACAGCCACACCCAAATATATAAGAAAATGGGTAGGATTTGTCTTTCTACATGATGGAAGGTTGATTAACCTTTCAAATACTCTTATTTTTGTGTCACATGGGATGCGCCACCCCGACACGGCTCCATCGAATCTGGGACGTGATTCTATAAAAGATATTAAATTTAAATTTATACTAACTTTTCTTACATACTATAGTATTTCATTTTACTATAACTATACCTCTTCCTTTAAACTAAAGTAAAAAAGTCTTTAAATGTACAAATATGTAATGTAAAAAAAAGTCAGAGTCGCGGCCCCGATGCCTTGCCGGAAATATGTGCCGCGGTTGTGCGCGACAGTATCGCAACTCCTTAAAATCTTGTAAAATAACCATTAAATGTTTTCTATTGAATATTATCTTACTTTTTTACTGTGTTAGTAAAACTCTAAGTTAAAAGTAAACCATGGGTGTACCCATATATATGTATTAATACTACCAAAACTACGTTGGAGTCATGTACCCTACCAGAAATACGAACCGCAATGGTGTTCGACGGCATCAGACTCCCTAATATCAGTCTAAATTACCATAAACATGATGTTTACTCCTACCTACATTTTTTATTTAGTATATCACTAATCCTCTAACCTTAAATTAAATACAAGTTTATATTTATATATATTCACTGAAAAAACCATAGGTTTTAGGGACAGTTATAGTTAGTTGGACATTGCACTCGTACAAAACCCGTGAAATTCCCCTGTTATAGTTAGTTCAGCTAACTATAACTCGCGCCCCCGCAATGCACTGCTGATGACGTCACATATTACATCACTCATGACATGGTCAGTGACATCACTGATGACATCACTGATGACATCTCAAATGACATCACTGATGACATCATCCAGTGACTGTGTGTTTCTGTAAAGTTTAAATATGTTTAATATATATAGGGAAAGGCGTATTGAAGAATGAGTGGGTGTATAAGTGTCTGAATGGATGATTTAGTACGTGAGTGACTGACTCTACAAGTGAGTGATTAAACGTATCTTACTGAATGCATGGGTTAGTGACTAAACTGTGTGAATGTCTGTATCCGTCTGTTTGTTGGTGTGTAAGTGGATGCATGGATTTGCGAATAGCTACATGAGTGTCTATATGGGTTATTGATTGGTTCTCTGAGTATCTGTATGGCTGCCTGAGTGTTTGTGTGGGTGGGGTGTGTGTGACTCTATACATAGATGTGTGAGTGGGTGATTCACTGGGTGCATGATTTCAAGAGTGCATCTGTGATGGACTGCTTGGGTGGGTGAGTGTGTGTATGGGTGTGTTAGTGAGTGAATGTATATCTCAGTGGTACATGTGCGAGTAACTACATATGTAAAAGGCAGTATATATGTGTGTTAGAGTATTTAAATGGCTATAAGTGAGAGTGTGTTATTGTGAGAGTGGCTGTATGGATGAGTGTGTGCTTGTATCAGTGATTGTATAAGAGCGTAAGAATATGCTAGTATTTGTATGAGTCAGTGAGCTGGTGTGTGTATAACTGTATAGGTGAGTAAATGGGTATGTGATTAATTTTTTGCATGACTGACTAGGTGTGTGAGTACCTCTATGGATGAGTGGCGGTGTGTGTGTTTATATAGGTGTATGAGTGCATATGATAGTCCTGTACTGAGTGACTGTAAGTATGAGTGACTGTACAGGTGAGTGAGTGGATGTGTGTGTAGACCTAAGAATCAGTGAGTGGGTATGTAGTTTTTGGTGTTGGAGTGTCTATGGTTTTGAGAATGGCAGTCTGTAATTTAGAGTGGGTGTATCAAAAGTTATATTAGGGTGTGAGAAGATGCATGAAATTATCACATGGATGATGTCATCAGTGATGTCATTTGAGATGTCATCAGTGATGTCATCAGTGATGTCACTGACCATGTCATGAGTGATGTAATATGTGACGTCATCAGCAGTGCATTGCGGGGCGCGAGTTATAGTTAGCTGAACTAACTATAACAGGGGAATTTCACGGGTTTTGTACGAGTGCAATGTCCAACTAACTATAACTGTCCCTAAAACCTATGGTTTTTTCAGTGAATTTCAAAGGTTTTTTAAATGCTAATTTCTAACTATAACGTGTCTGAAACCTATGGTTTTCTCAGTGAATTTCAAAGGTTTTTTAAATGCTAATTTCTAACTATAACTTGCCTGAAACCTATGGTTTTTTCAGTGAATTTCAAAGGTTTTTTAAATGCTAATTTCTAACTATAACGTGCCTGAAACCTATGATTTTTTAAGTGAATTTCAAAGGTTTTTTAAATGCTAGTTTCTAACTATGCCAACAGAGGTAGGACATGTGAAGAAAGAAGAAAAAACGCACAGAAAGAAGCAAAAGATGTGCAGAAAGAACCAACAGAGGAGCAGAAAGAGGCCTTGTTGCAAAATCATCCTGTGCCCACAACTTTTTCAGACGGGTACTGGTGGTAACTGACTCTGACTAACCAGAGCCAGTGCGCGTTTGCACAGTGGTGAAGGGAGGGGGGCCTGAGGTGACATGTGTGCAAACGCGCCCCGTGGCGCGTTTTAAGTTGCAGGATTAAGTCCCCTTGAATCCTGAGGGTCCCTGGGGCCCAACTAGCCCCCCAGGTTCCTACAGTTATGACCACAGAGCTGAGTTGCAGAGAGGCGTTCCGAGGCCACGCACCTTTTTTCACCTCTCTGCAACGCAACTCTGTTGTGCTTACTGAAGGTACCTGGTGGGCTAGTTGGCCCCAGGATTCAAAGGGAATTAACTCCCCAACTTAAAACGCACCACAGGGCGTGTTTGCGCACATGTCACCAGAGGCCCCGCCCCCTCCCTTCACCACTGTGCAAACGCGCCCGTGGCGCGTTTTAAGTTGGAGGATTAGGTCACCTTGAATCCTGAGAGTCCCTGGGGCCCAACTAGCCCACCAGGTACTTCCAGTAAGCACCACAGGCCTGCGTTGCAACGCCTGTAACAAATTGTGCAGTTGTGTTTAGGTAGTGAAAAGGGTCGTGCTGGGGGTAGTGGTTTCAGGGTTTAGGGTAGTGCAGTGGTGTTTGTGCAGTGTAGGGGGTCATGCTGGGGGTGGTGTTTCAGGGTTTAGGGCAGTGCAGTGGTGTTCGGGCAGTGTAGGGAGTCGTGCTGGGGTGAGTGTTTCAGGGTTTAGGGTAGTGCAGTGGTGTTCGGGCAGTGTAGGGGGTCGTGCTGGGGTTGGTGTTTCAGGGTTTTAGGTTTAGGGTAGTGCAGTGGTGTTCGGGCAGTGTAGGGGATACTTGCTGGGGGTAGTGTTTCAGGGTTTAGTGCAATGGTGTTTGGGCAGTGTAGGGGGTACTGCTGGGGGTGGTGTTTCAGGGTTTAGGGCAGTGCAGTGGTGTTCGGGCAGTGTAGGGGGTACTGCTGGGGGTAGTGTTTTAGGGTTTAGGGTAGTGCAGTGGTGTTCGGGCAGTGTAGGGGTTCGTGCTGGGGGTAGTGTTTCAGGGTTTAGGGTAGTGCAGTGGTGTTCGGGCAGTGTAGGGAGTCGTGCTGGGGTAGTGTTTCAGGGTTTAGGGCAGTGCAGTGGTGTTTGGGCAGTGTAGGGGGTCGTGCTGGGGTAGTGTTTCAGGGTTTAGGGCAGTGCAGTGGTGTTCGGGCAGTGTAGGGGTCGTGCAGGGGGTAGTGTTTCAGGGTTTAGGGCAGTGCAGTGGTGTTCAGGCAGTGTAGGGGGTCGTGCTGGGGTGAGTGTTTTAGGGTTTAGGGCAGTGCAGTGGTGTTCGGGTAGTGTAGGGGGTCGTGCTGGGGGTGGTGTTTCAGGGTTTAGGGCAGTGCAGTCGTGTTCGGGCAGTGTAGGGGGTCATGCTGGGGTGAGTATTTCAGGGTTTAGGGTAGTGCAGTGGTGTTCGGGCAGTGTAGGGGGTCATGCTGGGGGTAGTGTTTCTAGGGTTTAGGGCAGTGCAGTGGTGTTCGGGCAGTGTAGGGGGTCGTGCTGGGGGTGGTGTTTTAGGGTTTAGGGCAGTGCAGTGGTGTTCGGGCAGTGTAGGGGGTCGTGCTGGGGGTGGTGTTTCAGGGTTTAGGGCAGTGCAGTGGTGTTCGGGCAGTGTAGTGGGTCGTGCAGGGGGTGGTGTTTCAGGGTTTAGGGCAGTGCAGTGGTGTTCGGGCAGTGTAGGGGGTCGTGCAGGGGTGGTGTTTCAGGGTTTAGGGCAGTACAGTGGTGTTCGGGCAGTGTAGGGGGTCGTGCAGGGGCTGGTGTTTCAGGGTTTAGGGCAGTGCAGTGGTGTTCGGGCAGTGTAGGGGGTCGTGCTGGGGCTGGTGTTTCAGGGTTTAGGGCAGTGCAGTGGTGTTCGGGCAGTGTAGGGGGTCTTGCTGGGGGTGGTGTTTCAGGGTTTAGGGGCAGTGGTGTTCGGGCAGTGTAGGGGGTCTTGCTGGGGGTGATGTTTCAGGGTTTAGGGCAGTGCAGTGGTGTTCGGGCAGTGTAGGGGTCTTGCTGGGGGTAGTGTTTCAGGGTTTAGGGCAGTGCAGTGGTGTTCGGGCAGTGTAGGTGGTCGTGCTGGGGATGGTGTTTCTGGGTTTACGGCAGTGCAGTAGTGTTCGAGCAGTGTAGGGGGCTGTGCAGGGGGTGGTGTTTCAGGGTTTAGGGCAGTGCAGTGGTGTTCGGGCAGTGTAGGGGGTCGCGCTGTGGGTGGTGTTTCAGGGTTTAGGGCAGTGCAGTGGTGTTCGGGCAGTGTAGGGGGTCATGCACGGGGTGTTGTTTCAGGGTTTAGGGCAGTGCAGTGGTGTTCGGGCAGTGTAGGGTCTTGTGCTGGGGCTGGTGTTTCAGGGTTCAGGGCAGGGCAGTGGTGTTCAGGCAGTGTAGGGGGTCGTGCTGAGGCTGGTGTTTCACGGTTTAGGGCAGTGCAGTGGTGTTCGGGCAGTGTAGGGGGTCGTGCTGGGGCTGGTGTTTCAGGGTTTAGGGCAGTGCAGTGGTGTTCGGGCAGTGTAGGCGGTCGTGCTGGGGCTGGTGTTTCAGGGTTTAGGGCAGTGCAGTGGTGTTCGGGCAGTGTAGGGGGTCGTGCTGGGGCTGGTGTTTCAGGGTTTAGGGCAGTGCAGTGGTGTTCGGGCAGTGTAGGGGGTCGTGCTGGGGGTGGTGTTTCAGGGTTTAGGGCAGTCCAGTGGTGTTCGGGCAGTGTAGGGGTCTTGCTGGGGCTGGTGTTTCAGGGTTTAGGGCAGTGCAGTGGTGTTCGGGCAGTGTAGGGGGTCGTGCTGGGGGTAGTGTTTTAGGGTTTAGGGTAGTGCAGTGGTGCTTGTGTAGTGTAGGGGGTCGTGCTGGGGGTAGTGTTTTAGGGTTTAGGGTAGTGCAGTGGTGTTTGTGTAGTGTAGGGGGTCATGTTTTAGGGTAGTGCAGTGGTGTTTGGGTAGTGTAGGGGGTCGTGCTGGGGGTAGTGTTTTAGGATTTAGGTTAGTGCAGTGGTGTTTGGGTAGTGTAGGGGTCGTGCTGGGGGTAGTGTTTTAGGGTTTAGGGTAGTGCAGTGGTGTTTGTGTAGTGTAGGGGGTCGTGCTGGGGGTAGTGTTTTAGGGTTTAGGGTAGTGCAGTGGTGCTTGTGTAGTGTAGGGGGTCGTGCTGGGGGTAGTGTTTTAGGGTTTAGGGTAGTGCAGTGGTGTTTGTGTAGTGTAGGGGGTCATGTTTTAGGGTAGTGCAGTGGTGTTTGGGTAGTGTAGGGGGTCGTGCTGGTGGTAGTGTTTTAGGATTTAGGTTAGTGCAGTGGTGTTTGGGTAGTGTAGGGGGTCGTGCTGGGGGTAGTGTTTTAGGGTTTAGGATAGTGCAGTGGTGCTTGTGTAGTGTAGGGGGTCGTGCTGGGGGTAGTGTTTTAGGGTTTAGGATAGTGCAGTGGTGCTTGTGTAGTGTAGGGGTCGTTCTGGGGGTAGTGTTTTAGGGTTTAAGGTAGTGCAGTGGTGTTTTTGTAGTGTAGGGGGTCATGTTTTAAGATGCAATGCTCCAATACCTGACCAGTCTGCACTACATAAAACTGCAAAAAACTAAAAATAAAAAGTGTTTTGCACACTTTTGTCATTGGGCTATATGTGGGCTACATCTGGGTAATATTTGTGCTACATTTGGGCTCTTTTTTCACTGGTGGCCATCTTGGAAGACTTCTTTGTTATGAAGTTTCCTAATTTCTTCATTTACTGCAGTCTCCTCAGTAGGAAATGCTTTCAGTTTTTACTTTGATTCCATCAAGAAGGCATTCAGATGTGTCTCACATCTGCCATAAATTCAGAATGTTAGCACTCTAGTTGCTCATTAGATCACTGGAGTAAAGCTACTGCTCACCAGGGAGTTAACTGGTAGTCTGCTGCTGGTATTGAAAGTGATTGTTTCAGTCTGCATGTCAGAATTTTCTAATGAAATAGAAGAGGATTTGAGATCTCACTTAAAACATGCCCTAACTTTTCTTTCTGCAGCACTAACCATAATTTCTATTTAAAAAGAACCCTCATTTTGTTCCGTTTTAAATTAACCCTTCAGTGCGCGGCCGATTTTCGCCCTGTGCGGGGCGTTTTGAGTGGACGGGTTCATGACGAGCTCAGCTCGTCATGCGCATACGAGCACTGCGCAGCATGACGAGCTGAGCTCGTCATGAGCACCGAAGGGTTAAATGTTTTAAGTGTTACCGGTTTATTCCAATCAAGATGGCTTCAGGTGTGCCATACTTTTGTCATAAGTAAGGCTGTTAGCGCTCTAGTTGTTCTTTAGAACACTCTGGGAAGCTGCAGTAGAACACAAAGGCATCAACTGACAGGCTGCTCCTGTTGAAATATAACAGGAAGATATTTGAGATCACCCTTGAAATATGTCCTAATTTTTCTTTCTACAGCACTAACCATAATTTCTATGACAAAATGAACCCCATCATTTTGTTCCTTTTTAAATTAAATGTTTTAAGTGTTACCAGTTTATTCCAATCAAGATGGCTTCAGGTGTGCCATACTTTTGTCATAAGTAAGGCTGTTAGCACTCTAGTTGTTCTTTAGAACACTCTGGGAAGCTGCAGTAGAACACAAAGGCATCAACTGGCAGGCTGCTCCTGTTGAAATATAACAGGAAGATATTTGAGATCACACTTGAAACATGTCCTAATTTTTATTTCTACAGCACTAACCATAATTTCTATGACAAAATGAACCCCATCATTTTGTTCCTTTTTAAATTAAATTGTTTAAGTGTTACCAGTTTATTCCAATCAAGATGGCTTCAGGTGTGCCATACTTTTGTCATAAGTAAGGCTGTTAGCACTCTAGTTGTTCTTTAGAACACTCTGGGAAGCTGCAGTAGAACACAAAGGAATCAACTGACAGTCTCTGCCCTTGTTGGATGTACATGTTTTACTGAGAATGTCAGACTTCATTCTCACATGAGTGAGAAAGATAATGTGAATTTACAGAAAATATGCTCTCATTTTAGCTTCTGGAGCACCTTCCAAACCTCCATGGGACAAGCATGAGAAAATAGTGTTCTCTCAAACATGATTCATGATATCCCAGCAGAAGGTTTTTCACATGGTAAAATCACCTTAGAATACACCACAATTCCTAAAATTAGTATGGTACCATCAACAAATAAATTCTAATGTAACTAAAGCCTGTTATCACCCTTTATAGTTCTCCTTTTGGTGATCCTCAAAATCTTCTATTCACTACAATGCATTTCAATGAGGTACTATCATTTATATTGGTCCCAAGATGGCTGCCAGCAATTCCAGGATGAAGTGCTGACAGCCAATCAGATCTCACGATGACATGTGTGGTTAGGCTCCGCCCAGATATATATGTGACTTTACTTTTGATTTTCTCAGGAACTACTGAACGGATTTACACCATTTAAGCAAAAGGCACGACACTGAACCAAGGGCTACCTCTTTGCCAAATTTGGTGTAATTCCGTTCAGCGGTTCGGGCTGTAGCTGCGACTAAAGGTTCCTATGGAAAAATGAATGGGGAAAACGCGTTTTGGGACCCCCTTTTTCTCGGCCCCCGCTTGACGTATCACCCCGAGACTTTCAGGATAGGAGCGGACCGGAGCGCCCCAACAAGTTGGAAACTTTCGCGAAGATTCGTCAACCGGCGCCAACGTTATTTCAAATAGAATGTCGCGGATTTCCTATGGATAATAGGTTTTAACTATAACTATCTACTGGCGACCGCCAGTAGATAATATATTATATATATATATTATCTACTGGCGGTCGCCAGTAGATAGTTATAGTTAGGACCTTTATCCATAGGAAATCCTCAACATTCTATTCCCAATAAGTTTAGCGTGTTTGACGAATCATCGCAAAATTTCAAAACTAGTGGGGCGCTCCGGTCCGCTCCTGTCTTGAAAGTTTCGGGGTGATTCATCAAGCGGGGGCCGAGAAAAAAGGGGGGTCCCAAAACGTGTTTTCTCCATGTTAATTCCCATAGGAAATTTTAGCCACGGCTACAGCCCGAACTGCTGAACGGAATTACACCAAATTTTGCAAAAAGGTAGCGCTTGGTTCAGAAAGCGACCTTTTTTTTAAATGGTGTAAATCCGTTCAGTAGTTGCGGAGAAATTCAAAAAATAAGAGTGAAAAAATCAATTTCCCATAGGAAACTTTATGCAAGGCTACAGCCAAAACTGCTGAATGGAATTACACCAAATTTGGCAAAAAGGTAGTGCTTGGTTCAGAAAGCACTCTTTTTAAAAATGGTGTAAATCCGTTCAGTAGTTGCTGAGAAAATCCAAAATAAAAGTTTCGATATCTATGGCCGCGGTGGATCCGCGCACCCTCCCGATCACGAGCTGCATGCTAATTGGCTGTCAACACTCCAAACCAGGAAGTGTTGACAGCCATCTTGTTCCTCCGTAGAACCGAGGAACAAGAAACCATTAAAACAACTGCGTAAAACGCAAAAAGGGGGCAGGGTAGAAACACCCTGACCCCCTAGGCCTGCTCAGGGGGTCCTATAAGGACCCCCAGGGCCCAAAAAAAAATTTAAAAAAAATTAAATCGGCGGGATGCGCTTAGGGTGCGCGGATCCCGCCGAGAAAAAAAAAAAACGAAGCGCGGTCTCCCGCGCTTCGTGGTTAATTGGCCCCCGGGTGGGCCAAGTCCCGGGGGCATGGGGGGTTTATTTAATAATATGGGGGCCTCTAAGGCCCCAAGCCCGGGGACCGCCACCCCCGGGGCATTAAACAATAATGGTGCGGGAGGGCTCTCGGCCCTCCCGCAGCCCCGGGCTTCTTTTTTAAAAATAATACACCTGTGTGGGGGGGGGCTCGAGCCCCCCCCACACGCCCCGGGGACCGCAACCTCCCCGGGGCACTAAAAAAAAAATGCTAATTTGGGGGTCCGAAACGGACCCCCGAGCCCCCCACCTCCTGGGGGCTGTGCATGTGAAGGGAGGGGGCCGCGCGGCCCCTCCTGGAGCCCTTGATGGCCCTGGGGACCGCCACCCCCAGGGCCGGCTCCTGCAGTGTCCCGGGGTGCCTACCCCCGGGACACTGTAGTTTGCAATGACAGGACGGGAGCCTCGCGGCTCCCGTCCTGTCATTGCAAACTGCTTTGGATATTGGAAGAGAGAGCAGGAAACCTGCTCTCTCTTCCAATATCCAAAGCACATTGCTTTTCCACATGGGGAGCTGCATGTTAGCAGCTCCCCATGTGGAAAAGCAATGCCGGCTCCCGCAGGAGGCGGGAGCCGGCAGGGTCCGTGGGGGAGTTGGGGTCCCCCCACGGACCCCAAAGGATAGGGCCAGCCCCGGGGGATGGGGTTTCCGGGGCAAGTAGTGGCCCGGGAGGGGGGCCATGCGGCCCCCCCTCTCCAAAAATAATTACATTTTAAACAACAAAAAACAAATAAAGGCTGGCCCCGGGGGATGGGGTCCCCGGGGCCATAAGTGGCCTGAGGAGGGGGCAACGCAGCCCCCTCCATCAGTTAAAAAAAAAAAAAATGGCCAAGCCCCGGGGGATGGGGTCCCCGGGGCCGATTAAGGCCTGGGGAGGGGGGCCACGCGGCCCCCTTCCAAATTTTTTATTTAAAAAAAAAAAAAATATTAGGGGGCAGGCCCTGGGGGATGGGGTCCCCAGGGCCAATAAATTAGAAAAAGAAGGGGGCCACACAGCCCCCCTTCTTAAAAAAAAAAAAAAAAGACCGGCATCGGCCGGAGGCCACGCCCCCTTCTTTCAGCACTCTGCAAACGCGCGCGTTTGCAGATGGGGAACGAATTCCCCTTGAATACTGGGGGTCCCTGGAGGCCAACTAGCCCACCAGGAACCTCCAGTATGCGCCAGGGAGCTGCGTTGCAGAGAGGTGTACAGAGGCCATGCCCCTTTTTACACCTCTCTGCAACGCAGCTCTGTGGCGCTTACTGGAGGTACCTGGTGGGCTAGTTGGACCCCAGGGACCCTCAGGATTCAAGGGGACTTAATCCCCCAACTTAAAACGCGCCACAGGGCGCGTTTGCACAGTGGTGAAGGGAGGGGCGGGGCTTCAGGTGACATGTGTGCAAACAGGCCCCGTGGTGCGTTTTAAGATGGGGAATTAAATCCCCTTCAATCCTGAGGGTCCCTGGGGGCCAACTAGACCACCAGGTACCTCCAGTAAGCGCCACGGAGCTGCGTTGCAGAGTGTTGTAAAAGGGGCGTGGCCTCTGAACACCACTCTACAACGCAGCTCTCTGGCGCATACTGGAGGTATCTGGTGGGCTAGTTGGCCCCTAGGGACCCTCGGGATTGAGGAGGAATTAATTCTCCAACTTAAAACGCGCCACAGGGCGTGTTTGCAGACATGTCACCTCAGGCCCCACCCCTTCCTTCACCATTGTGCAAATATTCCTCTAAAATCAGCCGAACTACGAATTCCGATTTACTCACCTGTTATCAGGAGAGACCTCAGTGCTGCATCTTTGAGCCCAGTACTGATCCTGAAAAGTAATTTTAACCGTACTTACCAGTAACTTGAATTTCCTTCCATAGGCTAACATTGACTGGTTTCACTTGGAAATTCTTCTAAGTGTGGAGTTTTGGAACTTTATAATATTCCTCTAAAATCAGCCGAACTACGAATTCCAATTTACTCACCTGTTATCAGGAGAGACCTCAGTGCTGCATCTTTGAGCCCAGTACTGATCCTGAAAAGTAATTTTAACCGTACTTACCAGTAACTTGAATTTCCTTCCATAGGCTAACATTGACTGGTTTCACTTGGAAATTCTTCTAAGTGTGGAGTTTTGGAACTTTATAATATTCCTCTAAAATCAGCCGAACTACGAATTCCGATTTACTCACCTGTTATCAGGAGAGACCTCAGTGCTGCATCTTTGAGCCCAGTACTGATCCTGAAAAGTAATTTTAACCGTACTTACCAGTAACTTGAATTTCCTTCCATAGGATATCATTGCCTGCTTTTTGCTGAAAAAGTTTCTAACGTGTCGATTTTTGAAACATACAAATATTCCTCTAAAATCAGCCGAACTACGAATTCCGATTTACTCACCTGTTATCAGGAGAGACCTCAGTGCTGCATCTTTGAGCCCAGTACAGATCCTGAAAAGTAATTCTAACCGTACTTACCAGTAACTTGAATTTCCTTCCATAGGCTAACATTGACTGGTTTCACTTGGAAATTCTTCTAAGTGTTGAGTTTTGGAACTTTATAATATTCCTCTAAAATCAGCCGAACTACGAATTCCGATTTACTCACCTGTTATCAGGAGAGAACCCAGTGCTGCATCTTTTAGCCCAGCACTGACCCTGAAAAGTAATTCTAACCGTACTTACCAGTAACTTGTATTTCCTTCCATAGGAATCCATTGTCTGGTTTTCAGCAGAAAAGTTTCAAGTGTCGATTTTCACAAACTACAAATATTCCTTAAAAATCGCCTGTATGACTTAAACGCATTCTTTCAACTGTTTACAGGAGATGCACCAGTGCTGGATCCAGGATCCACCACTGAGTAAGAAAAAGTAAAGAAAACACTACTTACCTGCTAAGTGAATTTCCTCCCATAGGATAACATTGGTGATTCTATGTGAAAAAGTTTCTAAGTGTCAACTTTTAAAATACAATAATATCCCTTAAAAATCACTACTGTAACCAAAACGCTTTTACTCAACTGTTTACAGGAGATTACACGAGCTCAAAATGGACCGCCAGATCAACTCTGTCTCGTCTTCCTGCTTCCACACCCTCCGCCTCCTTTGTAAGACCTTCAAATGGATCCCCCTCGAACACCGAAAGACCGTCACTCACGCCCTGGTCACCAGCAGACTCGACTACGGCAACGCACTCTACGCTGGAATAAACAAAAACCTCACCCGCAAGCTACAGAACATCCAGAACGCCGCCGCAAGACTGGTCCTCAACCTGCCAAAACACTGCCACATCTCCCAGCACCTGCGCACACTCCACTGGCTCCCTGTCGAGGCGAGAATCACCTTCAAGATGCTCACCCACGCACACAAGGCCCTCCACGGCACCGGACCAGCATACCTGAACAGCCGACTCAAATTCCACGCACCCCAAAGGACCCTACGATCAGCCCAGCTCTCCTACGCCGTGGTCCCCCGCACCAGAAAGACCAGATCGGGAGGCCGCTCCTTCTCCTTCCTCGCGGCCAAAGCATGGAACGCCCTTCCGCTCTACCTCAGACAGACAACATCGCTCCCCATCTTCGCAAGAAACCTCAAAACCTGGCTCTTCGACAGACCCCCTCCTTGATGGATGGAACCTGCACCCCCCCCCACCACCCCTAGCGCCTTGATACCCTTACGGGTGAGTAGTCGCGCTTTAACAAACCCCTGATTGATTGATTGATTGAGATGTCCCAGGACTGAATCTAGGATCCAGTCCTGTGGTTAGAAAAATAATCGATAAAGTAACTAATTGCATTTAACTAGAAATTCATATTGAGCTCAATGTTGCATTGTGTTTGAAATTGTGTTGCCCATTGTAACAACTGTAACTACTGTACTTAAAAGTCTATTCCCTATTTGGAAAGTATTTAAACTAAAGTAATTCATTCTGAGAAAGTATATTTTGTAATGTAATGTATAATGTAATTACAATGTAATTTAAAAATAAAATATCTAAAAATAAATAGTTTTAAAAAATGTTGTAAATCAGTATCAAAAAAATAAATATAACAATTAATACATTTAAAAATTGTCATTTACAAAACCTTTGAAATTCACTGAAAAACCATAGGTTTTAGGGGCGTTATAGTTAGAAATTAGCATTTAAAAAACCTTTGAAATTCACTGAAAAAACCATAGGTTTCAGACACGTTATAGTTAGAAATTAGCATTTAAAAAACCTTTGAAATTCACTGAAAAAACCATAGGTTTTTACCGACAGTTATAGTTAGTTGGACATTTCACTCGTACAAAACCCGTGAAATTCCCCCGTTATAGTTAGTTCAGGTAACTATAACTCGCGCCCCCGCAATGCACTGCTGATGACGTCACATATTACATCACTCATGACATGGTCAGTGACATCACTGATGACATCACTGATGACATCTCAAATGACATCACTGATGACATCATCCAGTGACTGTGTGTTTCTGTAAAGTGTAAATATGTTTAATATATATAGGGAAAGGCGTATTGAAGAATGAGTGGGTGTATAAGTGTCTGAATGGATGATTTAGTGCGTGCGTGACTGACTCTACAAGTGAGTGATTAAACGTATCTTACTGAATGCATGGGTTAGTGACTAAACTGTGTGAATGTCTGTATCCGTCTGTCTGTTGGTGTGTAAGTGGGATCACTGACAGAATATCGATAACAAGAATATCGACCTACAACAATATCGAAGTAAAAATATCGAATGCCAAAATATCGACTCCCTATCTACAAACAGGTAAGTACAAAAATATCGACTCCAAAATATATTTGTAAAAAATATAGTCAGTCAAAATATCGAATTTTTTAAATGTATGAAAAGTAATGTAAAATTAATGAAATAATATATATAATTAACTAAAACATACTTAAAAATACTTAAATAACTTTAAAATTAATAAATAATTAATGTAACTTAAAAAAAAGAAACATACATTTTAATTTTTTAATACATAAATATATTAACGTAATATTTATAAAAAATATTCAATATTTTTAGCGTAGGATAGCGGGACGGTAAAATTTACTATTACCACTTCAGTCAGTGCAACAGTAGGGAAAGCGTTGGATAGCGGGAGGGTAAAAATTACTATTCCCACTCCAGAAAGTGCAACAGTAGGGAAAACATTGGATAGCGTAGGGGTCAAAATTACTATTCCCACTCCAGAGAGTGCAACACTAGGGAAAGCGTTGGATAGCGGGAGGGTAAAAATTACTATTCTCACTCCAGACAGTGCAACAGTAGGGAAAGCGTTGGATAGCGTAGGGGTAAAATTACTATTCCCACTCCAGAGAGTGCAACAGTAGGGAAAGCGTTGGATAGCGTAGGGGTAATAATTACTATTCCCACTCCAGAGAGTGCAACAGTAGGGAAAGAGTTGGATAGCGTAGGGGTAAAAATTACTATTCCCACTCCAGTGAGTGCAACAGTAGGGAAAGCGTTGGATAGCGTAGGGGTAATAATTACTATTCCCACTCCAGAGAGTGCAACAGTAGGGAAAGAGTTGGATAGCGTAGGGGTAAAAATTACTATTCCCACTCCAGTGAGTGCAACAGTAGGGAAAGCATTGGATAGCGTAGGGGTAATAATTACTATTCCAACTCCAGAGAGTGCAACAGTAGGGAAAGAGTTGGATAGCGTAGGGGTAAAAATTACTATTCCCACTCCAGTGAGTGCAACAGTAGGGAAAGCGTTGGATAGCGTAGGGGTAATAATTACTATTCCCACTCCAGAGAGTGCAACAGTAGGGACAGTAATATTTTAATATTTTACTAAAAAATAATTAATTATCAATACTAATAAATATTATTAATAACACTAATTACCAATTATAAAATATTTAATAATTAGTTTATTATAAATACAATACATATGATTTATTAAAAATTAATTACCTATTAATAAATCATTAACAACCAATTAATAATCATTACCAGATTTGTATAAATATTTAAATAAATACCAATTAATATTTAATTACCAGTAAATTAAGTATCAATACAAAAAAATATTTTCTATAATTAACTAATTACAATTAAATTACTTCCCCCACATTCCCTATAAACCCACATCCCACTACAACTATTTAATTAATAGAAATAACATAATTACCAATAAATAAATGTAAAAAAAATTATTACCAATTAATAAAATGTAATTCCCAATTAATAATTAATTAACAATAAATTAATTATCAATACCAATTAAAATTAATTAATATGTACTTAAATTCAATTAAATTACTTCCCACCCTATTCCCCTATAAACCCACATCCCGCTACAACTATTTAATTAATATAATTAACATAATTAACAATTAATGAATTAAAAAAATAATTACCAATTATTAAAATGTAATTACCAATTAATAATTAATTAACAATGAAGTAATTATCAATACCAATTAATATTTATTAGTATGTACTTAATTTCAATTAAATTACTTCCCACCCTATTCCCCTATAAACCCACATCCCGCTACAACTATTTAATTAATAGAATTAACATAATTACCATTTAATCAATTAAAAAAAAATTACCAATTAATAAAATGTAATTACCAATTAATAATTAATTAACAATAAATTAATTATCAATACCAATTAATATTTATTAATATGTACTTAATTTTAATTAAATTACTTCCCACCCTATTCCCCTATAAACCCACTACCTGCTACGGAATTAAATTACGCAAAAATTAAATAACATAAAATTCATTGCTTTTAAAAATTAAACATACATTACAACAACTAATATACACTTTTAACACATATACTAACATACAATACACTTAGAAAAAATTCGATATTATTAAAAATTCGAAATTTTTAAATGCCTATATTATGTACTTCGATATTTTAACAATCGATATTACTTACCTTAATTTCGATATTTTTAATGACTATATTATGTCCATTCGATATTATGTCCATTCTATATTTTGGACTCGATATTGTGTCCATTCGATATTTTTGTTTCGATATTATGTCTGTTTACCGTGTAAGTGGATGCATGGATTTGCGAATAGCTACATGAGTGTCTATATGGGTTATTGATTGGTTCTCTGAGTATCTGTATGGGTGCCTGAGTGTTTGTGTGGGTGGGGTGTGTGTGACTCTGTACATAGATGTGTGAGTGGGTGATTCACTGGGTGCATGATTTGAAGAGTGCATCTGTGATGGACTGCTTGGGTGGGTGAGTGTGTGTATGGGTGTGTTAGTGAGTGAATGTATATCTGAGTGGTACATGTGCGAGTAGCTACATATGTAAAAGGCAGTATATATGTGTGTTAGAGTATTTAAATGGCTATACGTGAGAGTGTGTGATTGTGGGAGTGGCTGTATGGATGCGTGTGTGCTTGTATCAGTTATTGTATAAGTGCGTAAGAATGTGCTAGTATTTGTATGAGTAAGTGAGCTGGTGTGTGTATAACTGTTTAGGTGAGTAAATGGGTGTGTGATTAATTTTGTGCATGACTGACTAGGTGTGTGAGTACCTATATGGATGAGTGGCGGTGTGTGAGTGTTTATATAGGTGTATGAGTGCATATGATAGTCCTGTACTGAGTGACTGTAAGTATGAGTGACTGTACGGGTGAGTGAGTAGATGTGTGTGTGTAGACCTAAGAATCAGTGAGTGGGTATGTAGTTATTGATATTGGAATGTGTATGGTTTTGAGAATGGCAGTCTGTAATTTAGAGTGGGTGTATCAAAAGTTATATTAGGGTGTGAGAAGATGCATGAAATGATCACATGGATGATGTCATCAGTGATGTCATTTGAGATGTCATCAGTGATGTCATCAGTGATGTCACTGACCATGTCATGAGTGATGTAATATGTGACGTCATCAGCAGTGCATTGTGGGGGCGCGAGTTATAGTTACCTGAACTAACTATAACGGGGGAATTTCACGGGTTTTGTACGAGTGAAATGTCCAACTAACTATAACTGTCCCTAAAACCTATGGTTTTTTCAGTGAATATATATATATATATTATTTTCTGCAGTACGTTGGAGTCGTGTACCGTATGCGAAGGGTCGCGTCGGGTACACGACTCCAAATTTAAAATTAAATAAAAAACAACTTGGATTATACTATATGCAACTTACAACACAGTGTTTTTTTACAAACATATTAAGTAGCATTTAATAGAACTCATAATAGAAACACTTAGACTTATGCACTAAATTATACATATATTCAAAAAGAAATGCTCCCATTCATGCATGCAATCAAACACTCACACATGTACTCATATACCCACTTACACACTAATGTATACTACCATACAATCAGTCTCACAACTTACAACTTAAAAAACAAATGTGAAAATAAAACACGTATAGTTATTCACTATTAAGAACAAAAGTTACAGAGAACATTTTCTTACGATACAAAAGTTTTAAAAACACAGACATTCATGGAAAAAACAAAGGTTACATGGGCGTTATAGTTAGGAAATAGAATTGAAAAAAACCTTAGATATTCACAGAAAAAACAAAGGTTACAGGAACATTATAGTTAGAAAATTGAATTTAAAAAGCCTTAGAAATTCACTGAAAAAACAAAAGGTTACAAGAACGTTATAGTTAGGACACAGAATTTAAAAAACCTTAGGAATTCACAGAAAAAAACAAAGGTTACAGAGACATTATAGTTAGGAAATGGAATTAAACAAACCTTAGAAATTTACTGAAAAAAACAAAGTTCACAGGGATGTTACAGTTCTCTGACATTTCACTCGTACAAAACCAAAGAAATTCAGCAGTTATAGTTAGCTGAGGTAACTATAACTTACGCCCATATAATGTACTGTTTATCACTTCACATATTACATCACTCATGACATGGTCAGTGACATTACTGATGACATCACTGATGACATCTCAAATGACATCAATGATGGCATAACTGATGACATCTCAAATGACATCAGTGATGTAATATGTGAAGTGATAAACAGTACATTATAAGGGCGTAAGTTATAGTTACCTCAGCTAACTATAACTTCTGGATTTCTTTGGTTTTGAACAAGTGAAATGTCAGCATAACTATAACATCCCTGTGGTCTTTGTTTTTTTTCAGTGAATTTTTAAGTTTTTTAATATATTTTATTTCCTAACTATAACGTCCCTGTAACCTTTTTTTCAGTGATATATATATTTAATTATACACATAATTATACACATATGGATGTTTATATATCAAGTCAATGCCCTCTATACTAGCATACAACATCAGGATGGGGTGGCTGCGTGTGAACATTTTCTAAGAGCGAGACTGTAGTAGATTCCCTCTAGCATGCTGTTCATTTACCTTGTACTGTTATGATGTCACTGTCATGGTAATGGAATGCTATAGTTTGAATCCCAAGAGCTTGTCAGTTCCTGGAAGCTGTGGAGACGAACAGTCAATAAAGTATGTGCTCTTACACTTACCTGCGTGGTGTAATCACTTCAAATTTGGCGACGGGTTTGACTGTTCCTCTCTCCACCCACGTGTGCAGTTGCGGTCTCCTGTGTTTCCAGTCTTCCTGAGCTGTCTCTTCAAGCTGCTTTTCTGATTTCCACCCCATTGGGACTTCAAGGCAGCGGTGAGCCACCACACCCCCTTCAATATGCCACATTGACTTCTCCTTTTTGCTGTGTCGCATTGAGAGTCAACTTGTGGGGTCCTGTTAAAGTGTGCAAGCCACTCACCAATAAGCTGGAGGACATTGGGACACTGTATCAAGAGGAGTTGGCTGTCCTGTGCCAAGGAAAATCTCCGCCTGTTGGCAGGTGAGGAACTCTGTTCTGCGCTGCTGATTCGTTGCCCTGCGCTGCTGGTTCGTTGTTAGTGGATTCACTCTGTGTGTCTACCCGTCTTTGCGAGATGAGTGATCCTTCTGTGGCGCTGTCATCCACAGACTGATGACGTAGTGGAATCTCTGTGTGTGCTAGCGGAAAATGAGCGTTCTGAGTGTGGCACGTCGTGTGCGTCTCATTACGTTTCCCAGGTTACGAGGGTCAAGTCTGAGGAGAGCGTCGAGCGCGTCACGGTGTGCGCATCTGTTTCTGTTTCCCTGGTTATGGGAATCAAACCAAGGTGCACGCGTCATTTTCTTGACCTTCCTGGTTACGCTGACGCCGTACGTCGTTTTTGTGCCTATTCTGTGTAAAAAGACGCCTGCTTTTGTGCTAGGAGACGCCACGCTCAACACGTCGCCCATGCGTCATTTCACCTTTTCGGAGTGGGAGCGCCTAGCGGAAAGCTGTTCTGCCTGATTTGTGATCACACCAAAGGTATGCGACTCGACACACACCAGTAGAGGCGGCGCAATTGACTGGCTGCACGTGTGCAGTTGTTGTGGACTATTTTTAAGCATCTCGGCTCAGCGGTTGTTCACCTGTCGTTCCGCAGTAAGTGCAGCAACTACTGCTTTCATTTTGATGCATCTTAAGGGTGACTAACATTTTATTCAAGAGGAGTTGCGCACCTGACCTTACCTTTTGTCACTCAGATGTGAGTGCTTCACAGTGACACAGTTCTGCAAAGTCAAAGTGGAGGTTCATTATCAACGTGGGGGTGCTCTGATTATCTACTAATTTTAACCCTTTATTTCACAGGTGGACTATCCTAATTTTTATTGAAGTGTGTTTTTTTTGTGTGTCTTCACCATGCAAAATGTACAACCCCCTCCCCCTTTCTTACAGCTTCCAGGTGATCCACCAGTAAAGTGGAAAGTATGGTATAGAGCGTTCGTAAAATACCTAGGCGCTATGGGGGCTCAAGATTTAGCGCTGAGAGGAAGCGTTTCATCTTAGAGCATAATCTGGGGTTCGAGGGACAAGCTGTTTTGGAACATCTACCTCCTCTAGTTGTAGTTGAGGGTGAAGAAGAATTAAATGTGTATGATCAAGCTGTGGGCATGCTGGAAAAACAGTTTGATGTGGAGAGCAGTCTGGTAGTTGCTAGGCACAAGTTTTTTACTAGAGAACAGGAGAGCGATGAGAGCATAGTGTCTTATGTAGCGGCTTTGCGCATTCTCGCTTCAGAATGCGAATTTGAACATTTCACTTCTCAACTCATACGAGATCAAATTGTGGTGCATTGTAGGGACAAGAAGGTCCAAGAGAAATTACTCCCCTTAAAGAACCCTTCTCTGGAGGAAACTGTCAGCACTGTCAAGAGCATTGAACTGTCTCAAAAATCTTCTAAAGAGCTCAAACCTGAGAAGAATCTTGTGGGTGCGGTCAAGGATCATAAGGATATGAGTGAGAAAATACAGATAGACAAAATTAAACCGCAGTCTGAACAAAGGGGGAATAGGTTTGTTTCCATGAAAACAGAGAAGAAAGGTTCCTATTCTAAAAATCTCTGAACAAAGTGTGGGTTCCCATCGCATTTCCCTAACTCGAGGGTGTGTCCTGCAAAGAATGCGTCTTGTCGCAAATGTGGGAAACAAGGCCATTTTGCCAAGATGTGTGGTTTCAGAGGGAGTATCAATGTTGTGTACTCTGAGGAATCTATGAGTGATCCTGTGTGCGAAGTCGTCAGCTCGCTTACCGATTTTGTGGTAGTTGTTAAGGATGATTCAGAGGATTGTATCGATCCTGTAGTAGATGTGTTTGTGGATGGGAAGTGTCTGCAACTGCTGGTGGATTCGGGGGCACGGATGACTATGATTACCGAGGAGTTGTTTGAGAGTACTTGGGGGGACAGAACCCTCAATCCTCCCGACAGAAGTCCTGTCTCCTATGAAGGGAGGAGAATTGATTTAACGGGTTTCTTTGTGACCTCTCTGGTTTTTAAAGACAGGCACATCCTAGGGAAAGTTTATGTGGCCAAGAAGGGCCTTAACATTCTGGGTTGGTATCACCAGGGGTTGTTCGGGATGACACTTAGACCTGGCACTCTAGAACAAGTTTCGGTGGTGGGTGAACAATCCGAAGGAGAGTGTTTAGCCTCTTGGTCCAAGAAATTTCTGAAAGTTTTTGGAGACAAGCTTGGATGCATCAAAGGGTTCAAGCACTTTATCAAGGTCAAGGATGGGGCTGTCCCTATTAAACACAAATTGCGTAATATGCCCTTCAGCATCAGGGATGACCTGTCATCGGAACTTAAAAAAATGTGTGAAACAGGTGTCATTGAGCCTATTGAGTCCTCCCTCTGGTTATCTCCCTTGGTGGTTGCGCGTAAAAAGAATGGGACTCTCAGGGTATGAATTGACTTGCGCAGCCTCAATAGGGAGATTTAGGTAGACTCACATCCCCTTCCCCGTATCGATGACATTCTTTCAGAATTTGCTGGTGCGAAGTTTTTCTCCAAGATTGATCTAGCCTCGGCGTATCATCAAGTCAAGCTGGATCTGGTCTGCAAGCACTTGACAGCTTTTGTGTCACCCGTTGGCACCTTTCAGTTCAGAAGGATGCCGTTCGGGCTAGCTTCGGCTGCTCCAGTTTTCCAGCGTGTTATGGAGAAGGTTTTGGAGGGTGTCACAGATACGGTGGTCTTCCAAGATGACATCTTGGTGGCTGGAAAGAGCAAGGAGTCGTATGACAAAAACCTTGGCATAGTTTTAGACAGATTGGAGTGTAAGGGAATTGTGGCTAACAAGCTCAAGTGTGTTTTTGGTGTTGCGTCCATTGACTATCTGGGACACCGCATTTCTGGAGATGGTATTGTGCCAAGAGAGGGTCTTATCGAGGCCATTTCTAATGCCCCATGTCCTACTTCCAAAGAACAAGTTTCCTCATTTTTGGGTTTGTGCAAATTCTACACTAAGTTCATTTCCAATTTTGCCGCCAAGACAGTCCACATGAGAGGTCTCCTTAAGAGAAAAACTACGTTTCTCTGGGATGATTCCTGTCAGGAAGAGTTTTCACAGATTAAAAGAGAGTTAGGGTCATGCAACATTCTTACTCCTTTTGACCCCCTCTTTCAGTGTACGGTGTCCATGGATGCCAGTCTAGATGGCCTCGGGGGATGATTTCTCAAGTCAAGCAGGGTAAAGAGTACACTGTAGGCTTCGCCTCCCGAGCGTTACGCCCTAGTGAAAAAAACTACTCAGTTATTGAGAGAGAATTGCTCGCGTGTTGCTGGGCTGTTGAGCGTTTCAAATGCTTTTTGTGGGGGAAGACATTTACTCTCCTTACTGACCATAAGCCCCTTATTCCCATCCTTGATGGTAGGATTGTTAAAGACCACACTCCCAGAATCCCTAGGTTGAGTTCTAAATTGTTGCAGTACAATTTTGGGGTTGCACACATCCCTGGTGGGAGAAACACACAAGCTGATTATCTTTCAAGGTCTCCTTTGCCTTTAGGAAAACATGATCGTGACGACAATGCAGATGAAGAATGCCTCATTGCCGCAGTTGATGCTTGTGGTGTAGGTTGTTTCACTGAGTGTGATTGGTTTTGTGGAATGGAGTCCGATGCTGTCCTTAAGAGAGTGAAGGAATTTATTGTGTCGGGTTGGCCTAAGGAAAAACATCTAGATAGTGATTTTCATCCCTTCGCCAAGGTCGCTGATGAGCTTACCTTGGAGGGTGGAGAGATGATCATGCAGGGGGATAAGTTTGTCCCTCCCGAATCTCTGAGATGTCGTATCATTGATTATGGTCATGAGGGACATCTTTGGCAGACGAACACTAAGAAAAGGATTCACTGTGTGTATTGGTGGCCCTCCATGGACCGTCAAATTAATGATGTTGTGGAGGGGTGTGTGACATGTTGTACCAGTGATAAGGTTACAAAGATTGTTTTGCCTCCTGTACAACAGGTGGAGGTGCCCGATGGTCCCTGGTTAAAGCTAGCTATCGATTTCGTGGGACCCTTCAATGTGCTTCCCAATAAGTACAAATTTGCACTGGTATTTGCCGACTACTTCAGTAAGTGGTGGGAGGTCCATTTTATGACAGATCCCAACTCTCATGAAGTCATCAAGTTTCTACAGAGTCTTTTTGCCAGGGAGGGTTTCCCCAAGGAGATTGTATCCGACAATGGGGTACAGTTTACGTCCAAAGAAATGTCTGACTTTCTGTACCAGTGCAGTATCACCCACCGGCGTGTGGCTTTATATCACCCACAGGCCAATGGTTTCATTGAGCGCACCAACCGTATTCTTGTGGAATGTGTTCAGTGGGCTGTTTCATCCAGAGTTGATATCAAGGAAGCTGTGCAGAGCATGTTGTGGGCACATCGCACCACTCCGAGTACCATCACAGGTTCTAGTCCTTTCGCCCTACTCAGGGGTAGGCAAGCTTCCTTTCACATGTGTCCTGCCTGGATGAAGAAGTGGGGTTTGCTGTCGGGGTGCGGGGAGACACAGGGAGATAGTGGCACACTTCCACAACCTGCGGTCCCGGATGTGGCCAACTTCAAGTCCACTGTCTCTGTGGGGGATTGGGTGAGAATTAAAACCCCTCTTACTGTTCCCAAGGGTCTGTCAAAGTTTGGTCCTCCTGTTAAAGTGGATGCTACGTCACGCTTTGCTGTAAGAGTCAATGGGAAAAATTGGTGGAACCTGTCCAGGATTTGCAAGATTCCCATGAGGGTTGTGATGCAGCTGGGGCTTGAGTCGGGGCACACTGTTCAGCCCCAACCAGTTCAAGAAAGACCGACTGGTAAAGGGAGTGCTCTGGGATCTTCCCAGGTCGGAAAACCTTCTTTGAAATAAGTTCCTCCACGAAGGAGTGGTAGGACAAGTGTCCCACCAAATCGTTTAAATCTTTAGTCTGTTTTATAACTTCTTTCATATATGAACATGTGTGTGTGGACGCTGTGTCCATTTTTATCCCCTGTAGTTTTTTTTATCTCTGTTTGGTACACCTTTATCCTTTTTCTCTTCTTGTTTCTTGGTCTACCTTCTTCACCTCTCTTCCTCCGTTTTTTCTATTTTCTTTTGTCTTCACTTACCTCCTTTTCCTTTTTGTGTTAATGGAAAGGGAGGAGATGTTGTAGTAGATTCCCTCTAGCATGCTGTTCATTTACCTTGTACTGTTATGATGTCACTGTCATGGTAATGGAATGCTATGGTTTGAATCCCAAGAGCTTGTCAGTTCCTGGAAGCTGTGGAGACGAACAGTCAATAAAGTATGTGCTCTTACACTTACCTGCGTGGTGTAATCACTTCAGAGACCTATTTTATACTATGCCCATACCAAAATGGTGATTGAAATGATGATATACTGCTTACAGAACAACATCTTTCTCTTTGATGGCACTTTATATAGACAGATTAGGGGTACAGCCATGGACACCTGATTTGCTTCCAGCTATGCCAGTCTTTTGATCCGTTGGTGAGAGGAGCAGGTGTCCATGACACCGGCATTTGCCCAAGAAATAGTGAAAGTTATGTTGTGGGTCATATTGTCATATTTATTGATGACATTTTCATCATTTGGCAAGGCACGGCGGCAGAGGAAACCAGTTTTATTGAACATTTGAATTACAATAATCTGAACCTGAAGTTTACCTGTAATGTTAACAAAGAGAAAATTGTTTCTTGGATGTTTTGGTTGAAGTGTGAGACAAAAAGTTCAAGGCCCAGACAGGAGGAAGATCCTTCTCCCACCTCGCCGTCAAGACCTGGAACACCTTGCCTCTCCACCTCAGGCAATCCCCGTCGCTGACCAAATTCAGGGAGGATCTCAAGACCTGGCTCTTCGACTAATCTTATCACCCAGATGGACCTGCAGCCCCCCCCAGCGCCTTGAGAACCGCACGGGTGAGTAGCCACACTCTACAAATACTGATTGATTGAGTGATAGAAGTCAACAGTGTAAAGTGTAAAGAAAGTTTACAGCAGGAAGCAGTTTATGACATGCGCTTAGTAGCCATCCGTGCTCACTTAAATTGAGCATTCTGTATGGTGAACTGAATAAGAGCCAAGTGCAATTGCAGTGATGAAAGGAATCATATTCTTGAACAAGAGAACATGATCAAGTGATTCAGGGAATGTGGGTACTCTGAGTGGGTACTCAATAAAGCTATCCAGAGGGTAAGTGAAAAGTCGAGGAATCAAATTTTGTTTGGTCGAGTAAGATTGAGGAAGGCGGGTCACGAGATTGATCACTACATACAATAAAAATTCAAGTTTAGTGAGGAAGATCTTGAATTGGAACTGGAATTTGTTAAAATATGGCAGTATTATTGGTGTAGTAGTCTGTTACAAACCAGCCATTATATTTTTCATTTCTGACGATTAGATATTTGAACATCGATAGGTCACAGCTTGGTGGTTTTCAGACTAGTTTTACCACTTGGACTCAACAGCTTAAAATGGCAGTCATGTTCATCACACACTAGGTTACAGGTCTACTGTTAAAATAATGATGTGCGTTTCACCATTTGTTTATAACTTTGTTTATAGGTGATTGCTGTGGATGATCATCCGTGAGCTGTCACAACGAATGTGTCTCCTAAAAATGATTAAGTAAGGAGCTATTTGAAGTATATGCAGGTTTTGGAATGAATAGCACTTTACATACCCACATGGGAGTTGCAAATAGCGGCAGTGTGGGTCACTGTAATCAGGGCATTATTTTGTGCAAACATGTCTGTACCTTCATGCAAAAACTATCATCGCTATAATTTTGTGCACCGTCACATGAAATTTATATATGGCGGCCGGATTTTACTCCTCGAGTGTCCAGCTCATTTCGATTGAGATATCACCTTCAGGACAAATGTCCGTCTTAATACAAGGATTGTCACCCATACATTTTTTTAAATATGAGGTCTTTATTTTATGTAAGGGACTTGTGATGTTATGGGACATATTTACAATAAAGTACTACGTTGATAGGCTGACTTAGGGTTCCATTGAATGGTTTTTAACATTCAAAGATGGTGACCGGGTTGACAAAATGTTTTTATGGGTTTGGATAATCCACTCCAGGTGGCGTCAATTACTGCGGCTATTCATACTTTGTTTCCAGCCAATGGCTCTTTTCGATCTGAAACAATTCGCTCGGTGTGAGTTATCATACTTAAGTTAAGTGTAGCGAGGACCTAAGTACTTGTGTGGTGTGATGAGTGATTCGTTATATAGTACTTTTATGCATAATAATTTGCTTTACCTTGTAAAAACTCTTGAGACATAAATGACGCTGTTGTCCGCATGGTAGATGTGTGGTAGTTTGACCAGACTAACATCACAATTATGTACTTAAAAGTTCACAATACATGCGCTGGTCATTTTTAAATCAATATGCAAATTTGATTTAACTTGGCTAAACTTCATGGGTCTTTTAGATGTCAGTAAGGCAAAAATGCATCAGGCTAACATTTAAGAAATATTTGGTGCTGCATATTACATGTTGAGCTTGCCTAGTAAGTGTTTTAAACATAAATTGGCATATCTTTAAGAGCGTGGACTCTTTAACAAATTTGGAATACACAGACATGCTTTTGACATGTGGATGACAGAGCTATTGGACTTTTAAGGCTTATATGACATGATGCCATACAAAAGGGAAAGTCCCTGCATGCTGTCCAGATGTGTGTTTTTGGTAATGGGTTAAACTACTAATGAGAGATCTTAGAGGTCCTTAAAAGTATGGATAGGTGTTTTGTGTGACTAGAGCATGTTACCATATTGACGGGAAATACGATAGCGCACTTCTGTTGATGGCAAAATAATGTATTACATATAGTTTGTGAAATACAAATAATAGAAAACTGGCATTTTTGTATAGTTAAGGTCACTTTCTGACACAAATATATATTTTTATGCTGCTCAACAGATTTACTGAGACCGCTTCAAACATATGGTTGAAATCCCTAAACTAGAGAATTATTAGGCTGTGTTAAACGGTACCATTAGTTCAGGACTTCTAGTTACAAGAAGCAAGAACTGGGATGTCCATTTGTGGACAATCTCTCTGATAAGGTACATTGGTTTCTTTCACATTTGAATTGGTCAACAAATGATTTTTGAGCACCCCTTTTTGTTTCTGGGCTTTTCCACTCTAAAGGTGGTATACCTGTTCCACATTTGTTGCAGGAGCTGAGGAAATTGCATACCGCTTAAAGAACCACCTTACTCTTTACATTATGGCAACATATGCCCACTTTTTCACTTAGAGGAGGCACTTCATGAAGGTATAATTGAATGTATAGCAATTTATGAATTTATGGTTCACAAAAATTGCCAAGGAATAATCCGATATACCAATGCCATACAAAATAACAATGGCACAATACTGAGAGAAACAAATATTTTGCAATTCGTTCAATATTATGCTAATAGATAACAGCCTCACAATGAACATGAAATAGCTTGTCTTGCATGAAAAAACTAAAAAATGAAAAGAAAAACAATGACAATTATGTCATGCACAGTGAAATGTTTTTAAAGACAATATGTTTGTCATTTGACCACTTTACTGTATGGTTATATACAATTCTTCTACCACATATATAGAATACTGTATGATGACTCATGATGTAACTGTTAAATTCCCAAGTTAGGCCCATGTAGCGAAGCAGCTTATTTCTTACATTGCCCTCACAAATAACATTTCCAGCTGTGACCTTTTGCACATATTTGCGTGCATGACAATGTTGGATTAGTTTCTCTGAAACTAAGCTTGTTTTCACACCTAGCTTCGCACAACATTATCAAAACACCCTGAACATCATGTACAAGGTCTTGTTTCGCACTATGTACAAATGTCATCACTATTTTTATCCTCGGGGCGACAGGGCTATCTACATATCCATAACATCACTAATGTATGCGCACATCGCAAGGCTGCTTTTTATTATAAAAGATGATTAGTAGAGGAGGTACTTCCGCTGACACTGAGGGTCCTTGCATGCTGAGAGATCACCATGCAGCGGTCTGACATCTCGTGAGGGGTGTCCAGTTCGTTACCAAGATGAGGTCCTTCACTCAGGTAATGGGGTTGGATCGTCCTATGGGGGAATTCTTTGCTCTACACCTACACACACTCTAGGTACACTTAGATTAGGGTTCGCATAGTAGGAGTACGCTTGATTACTGCCTTGTTTTATATGCCTGCATATATACATTGTTTAGTACCATGGTAGAATTATATCTACTATTTGATCTTTTGGTGCTTGTAATCACGTTTATATGCTTCTGTCTACTAATCATTGCAGCACACGTATTTTATGCAAGAATAACATTGGTTCAATAAATATTATTGAAAAAGTCCCACTGTGTATTCTCTGTATATTTCTCTGGGAATAAGTGAGCACGAGTGACTGAGCAAAAAGATTTTGTACTTTTTCCACGATCCCTCAGGGGACAGGGTTGTCATGTTCAGTGGTTGCCGGAAACCATTTGCTCCCTGGTAAGGTTAGGGGGGCTTACATGGCACTGTGAGCTAGCTAGTCTATAGGCCAACATATCCTGCGTGGGTGTCCGGAGTCAGTCTTGACACCAAGCTCTTAGTTTATGTTGTCCAAATAATGTGCAGGTCCTATGGATTGGTAGGAACTACACAACATGGCGCCCAACGTTGGTTAGGCTCTTACTTAATGGTCAAATCCGAGTAGTTCAGTTGTAGTTCTCAGAGACCCCTACTCACATTTTAACCGGAGATGTCCACAATTGGAAGGGAAACCAATTCGCCTCAGCTAAGTAGGCATACTCTATGTATTGGCTGTAGCTTAATCAAGCTTGGAGGACTAGAAGTTCCCACATTGTGCAAACCATATCTCTATAAAAAATGTTGCTAACTACTACTGCTTTAACAATGACCAAACAACTAGGTGATGATATTGAAGAACAGATAGTTGGACTAAATATTTCAGAAAATTGCAGACAGGCAGTTACCATGAAATTGTTACAGCATGGCCTCCCGGCAACGGGTGGAGATGTTACCTTCGTGGTTTAGGCACACGAAGCATTCAGAACAGAGGTATTCTATTCTTGGGTTAAATTGCCACCTGCAGAGGCACACAAATGGTAATTTCATGAATACATTGAAGATGAACCACCCGAGTATTTCCCATATGTGGACTTAGAAGTCCTGTCAACTTACCAAGAGCACATTAATTGGTTTAAAGGCACCCTACCCCATACCACAGAACACATGAGACTCGGTCTGCTCAGCAGAGAAGGGGCGACTTGGCCGGTCTTAGCTTCATACACACCACATCCAGACGTTGCTGCATTAACATCGGCTAGAATACACAAACTTTACAGAGATTTAGTAAACATGTACAGAAATCTAACACAATACATAATGAGAACATTGGCAGTCCAACCTGTGGGGGCTGCTGAGGCTATGCAACCACACATGGCTACTACAGGTATTAGCCCACAAACACTGATTGCCGTTATGGGAAAGGTTCCCACCAGCCGGGAGCAAATCCTGTTCTGGATAGCACAAAAAAACAGCACAGTTTGAAGCAGTTTTTCCCCATACAGGCCTGCAGGAAAAACACAGAATACTGACAATTTGCTTGCCAATGGGTTTGGCTCCCCAGTTAGAAGATTGTGCCACTTGGGGTAAAATATTCGCTGTCGTATATACCAAAACACATGGTACTCTTTCAATAGCAGTCATACCGGATGTACTGAAACAGATTCAGAATGAGTACAGGGCAGAATCTGCCTTAGGTCTGGGAATGAAACTGATGGGCAATTTTGCCCAGGTATCAACCATTATGTTGAGTAACATAAAGGGGGAGGCAGCAGCGGTGGCTATACGCCAACGCCTGAGGGAATTCACTCCCACACACAAGGAGCACAAATTGCCTAAGATTATCGAAGATACATATTCCTCTCTAGGCAGAGATAATCTGGGAGCCAAACCTGAGAAACCAATAGTTAAGAGTAGTTCTACAAAAGATAACTCCAAGCAAGCACCCATTTCTTCAAAGAAGAAATGGGATAATAAACAAAATAATAAACAAAATAAAACTCAGTCATGGGGTGGGTCTCCTCAACAGGAACACATCGAACGGAAATACAATTTGCGATACCATGACAATATTAGTAAACCTGAAAGGTATCAGGATACTGATACACGTTCATCTCGTTCCTTTCAGAAGACATCTGAAAAGTGTTCCGAGAGAGACAGACTGTCTGAATACAGATCGGAAGAGCCAGTCAAGTCAAAAAGGGAGACACATCGCACTTCAGACTACATCATTAAACAGGAAGACAAGTGAAAGACTTCAAAACCTCAATTTTAAAAGAAGAAGGTAACCAAAATAAAAAATTAGAAATGCCCAGGCTACTGAGGACTCTGCTTCTGAATGGGGAATGGGCAGTGACAATGCTGGACAGCGCGGCAGAAGTCACAATGAGTCACCAGAAAATGATGGATTAGCTGGGGGTAGTGGCGCTGAGTGAACATATCACTGTGGAAACACCTGATAGAAGGCTAAGTGTCCAACATCGTTTATACGAAATAACGTTCCAGATGAAGGGGGATATACCATGAAAGTAAAGGGTCTCTTTTGGGAGAACATGACCTATGGTTACGATATTCTTTTGGCCAAAAAGTATTGGCCACCTGAGTTCGTAATGGATTGCCCAATGGGAAAAGAAGTTATTTTACCTGCTGTCTCCCACCTTGTACCAGAATCAGTTAAAACTTTATATGCGCAGGAGTGGGCGTTAGTGTTAGCTCCTGCAGTTTACCTCAATCATGTTGGGTAGGATGATGAGTCACCTCATCACGAAATCCCATTAAAATCAATTCCTCAACCTCAGAGACAATACCCGATTAAACATGAGGCAAGGAAACAAGTCAGAGAGAATTGCATAACACCTATAAATAGTCCCTTGTTTCCAGTAATAAAAGCCAATAATTCATATTGTCTAGTCTTAGATTATAGACATTTAAACGCATCCACATGCACATTTGCAGTACAGAATGCACACAGTGCTGCACTAATGAACAACATTGTGCGGAAAACATACAAAACAACACTAGACATCTCAAATGGATTTTTCTGCAAAAATATAGAGCCTGGGAGCAGATATTTCACAGCATTCTCGGTGCTAGGCTCTCAATGCCAATTCTGTCCATTACCCGAGGGGTATAAGAACAGCTCCAGTTTGTTTTCAGCAAGAGTGACAGAGTTACTTCAAAATTTTGATGAGTAGGCATTGTCCTATGTAGATGACATCTATCTGATGGATGATGAATTAATGGAACACTTGTCTAGGGTGAACCACATAATTCTTGGGTTCGTCCACCTGGGATACAAATTTAATTTAAAAAGATAAAAAATTGCCCACCTGAGTGTCCTATTTTTGGGGTATGAATTGTCAAGTGAAGACAAAAGACTGGCGGCACAATTTTTAGAAAAATGTGCACTGCTCTAACCTTCAACAACTCTGAAAAGACTACAATCCATTTTAGGATTTTTTAAATTTTGGCAGGACATACATTTTGGATTACGCAGAAAGAGTGAAACCTTTATACAACTTAATTAGACCTGATTTTTCAGTGCATCATTGGACACTGGAACATACTGATATCCTACGTTCTGTACAATCTGACACGGTAGCTTCCAAACATTTACACACACATGTCAATACAACTAACCTGGTCATCAGCGTGGTCGATGGACCAACTTGGTACACCTACATCACCTTCAATGAAGGCGATACAGTACCTATAGCATACAAATCACATTTTTACACAAACGCGAAGATGCGTTTTGCACCATCAGAAAAGATGTTGTAGTGAGAGAGAGAGCACTAGGGCAGAGGAAACGCATAATTGTTGTGACCCCGGGACCAACCCTAGAGGCTGTTACAAAGGCAAGCATCTCGAATGCTAAAGCACTGCATCCAAGAAGGATTTAATGGGCTAACTCTCTCACTGCAATTGATGTAGATTACAGATTTGATTCTACATTACAAACACAAGCATTCTGCAATACAAACAAGAATATTCTCTGCCGAATGAAATAATGCCTCTAGACCGATATGAATGTATCATTTATACCAATGGACCTTCCCAGCCGGCCGTAGGTACAAAATAGCAATATTCCACAGCATGCGCAATTGTCAAAGGGCGCATGCAGGACGGAAAGTTTCTTCCTGAGAAAATACACACTCAGTCTCTAGGAGACTGTATGGCGCAGCTGGCAGAACTAAAAGCCCTGATACGGCACTACAAAATACGGATCATGAAGTCCTACACTCATAGGGCCTCATTATGATGTCGGTCGGAAACTAAACTGCCTGACTCCTTGTCGGATTCGGTTCTGACTGACTCGCTGTCGGCGGTTCTGCCCGACTGAATATGATGCTTCCGAACACCATTCGGAAGGACTCCCATTGACTTCAATGGGAGCCTGTGTTCCGACCGACAACACAGGCTCCTATGGGGAAAATGGGCGTCTGCGGAAAACCTTGCACTCTGTCGTGGGCACCCCATGGTGCCTGTCACACTGTGCATGGTTTTACAGGGGGTCCCTTGGAACCCCTTGACTCCAAACCGGAGGACTCAGGATGAAGGGGGGCCTGCTAGGGCCCCCCAAAGTCAGTTTCCAACAGCCTTTTCATGTCGGACAGACCGAGTCATAAAGGCTGTTGGAATCCGACATCGTAATCGGTCGGTCGGAAATGCTGTCCGTTGAGCTGTACGAATTAGCTCCGACCGACTCTGATTCTCCGAATGCCAGTCGGAACTGATTCGGAATGACCGAACGGTTCTCCTTCCGACCGCGAGCATTGTAATCGGTCGGTCGGAATTGTTTCCGACCGAGTCGGGCGGATGGGTTCTGACACGGTCTAGCGGAATCCGACTGTCAGATGGAGGCTTTCCGACTGACATCGTAATCAGGCCCATAGTGTGTGATTCATTTTATTGTGTCCTGTCCTATAACGAATACTTACATTATTGCGGCAAGAATGGATTTAGGGATTCAAAAGGTTGCACAGTAAAGCACAAGATACTCTGGTAACAAGTGGCAAAGCTGAAAGAAGGCCTGCCACATGCTCATGTTATTCATACATTTAGTCATCAACGTGTTAGCGTTCACGTTTAAGGGAATTCAATGGCGGATGAAGCCGCCAAGGCAACAGTACGCACTACTGCCATTGCTGCAATAATTCGCTCTAGCAGGAGAATAGACGGAACAACTATGATAGCTGTCAATGCCACGCGCAACAGCTCCATCCTGCTGAAAGGCTTTCCACTCAAGTACTCTTACAAGTTAGATGCACAAAATTTTCTGTATGCTCAAATTCCAGGAGTGAGGGATAGAGTAATACCAAACACTGATCACAGATTGGGATTGATACTAGCTGTACACGAGGGTCTGGGTTCAGAACACGCAGGGATCCCTGCTACAGTTTCACTACTAAAGCAGCGCTTTTGGTGGCCAGGTCTTACTAAGCAGACCAAAAACTTTGTCCTCAAATGCGACATCTGCCAGAAGATGAAGTGCTCCAACGTAGCACGGCCACCACAAACACCTTTATTGATCTCAGACAAACCTCTTGCGTGTGCATATTTGGATCACTGCGGCCCCTTACACTCTGACGGGGCTTACAAGCATATCTTGGTGGCAGTAGATTCATGCTCTAGATTCCTGTGGGTTTGGCCCCAGCATTCGGCTGATGCTCGAACTGTTATAAAGGCTTTGCAAGTTTTTATCTGCACATACGCAATTGGTATACTACATTCCAACCAGGGTCCGGAGTTTAGCTCTCGGGCTTACAAAGAAGACATGGGAAGTTTGGGTGTGGCCTTGCGGTACTCCTCCCGGAACCATCCAGAGGGAAATTCAGTTGTTGAGAGGAAAAACTGTGATTTAAAGCAATCCTTAACAGCAAGGGTAATAGGCTCGGGCGGCAGTTAGGTCAATCACCTATATGGGGTCCAGAGGGCACTGAACAACATGCCAAGAAAATCCATGGGGGGTCGCATATCTCATGAGCTGCTGTTTGGGGTAAGAATGTGGGTACCTGACATCAATAGTTTCAGCACAGTGGCGGCTGAAACCCCATTTGACCTCAATGATCGTTCGGATGTTTTACAGGACCTTAAAGAATACCGAGCTTTACAAAGCAATGTCCAAGTAAAACGCACTGCCACTGGGGAAGTGAAAATGGTAATGGCAAGACCTGCCTGGGTCCTAGAGATTGAGGACCTGGTCAGAGAGAAACTTGTGGACAAAAAGGATTTGGGCCTGTACCTGTCATAGCTATCGAAGGAACCAGAACTGTCCTTCTTCTGCCTCTTGCCAGACGTGAAGACAAAAGGTTTGTCTCAATTAATCTGATCAAAGCACACTATGTGGTTTATTCTCAACAGTAGGCCACATGGGTTCCTGGGTAGCCGCCGCACTCCTCTCGCTACTATACAGGAAGTTCAGATGGAAGCTTTAATAACGACTGAAGACTCCACTTTCCAAAGAGAAGCTGTGAACGACAATGAAATGATGCTTCTCCCTGTTGAAACAACTACAACTGTACAATCAACAGAAATATCAATTCAAAAAATTGATGACGTCTATGTCAACATGCCACAGATCGAGTCATCTACCAGTTCTACAAAACCTGTTGAGCTGCCAATAATAGACCGAACGGTGGCTGGCTACTTCGTGCATTGTGACGATTTCTCATCAGATCCAAGTGAACGTGAGCTGCTGACGCCGCCTCTCCCTTTCAAACTTCAAGTGTATGCTTTCTATCTTTGGCTGAACAAGACTTACTTCGTTTTTCCCTGGATACATCTCTGGATTACATTTAGATGACTTTTCCTGGTACTTTGGATTGGTATAGTAACTGTCTTTTTCCTACTTCTGAATGGGCACTTTCTCCCAAAATGGTCTGCAGTACAACTCGTGAACTTGGTTCTTAAACCATATGCATCATCACACCGTGAACTAAGAGACTTGTCCATGGTGAACATTACAGTGGTTCCAGTTCCTGGAGGAATTGTATGAAACAGGGTATCGTATGATGTATATATTCCTACTGACCTTTTAAAAATTCCATATTTGTTTAAAATTTCTTTTATGATTGGGACATTGAAACTGTGCATAATTTGCTTTCAGATTTAGAGCAATCAGCTGCATTTTCTAATGATGAACTGCATGATGGTACAAGTAATATTGGAGACATGTTCTATTATCAGCATTACAGTCACCATTTTTTACATAAAGCTAGTATCCCACGCGCTGTTTATAATTACACACAATGGGAACACTGCCCAACACCACTGTGAGAAGTTGGCCTGGTATATGATGTCCACTAATTAAAGTGGGCACATTGCACCAGTCCAAACAACCCTTATGGTGATTTAAGAGGTCAAAGATAACCCTTGAAAGCTATCCAAGTGGTAGCTGTGGAGAGCAGTCTTCAGGCTTAGTCTTGAAGGAATGTTAAGAAGCTTGCTTTACCAGAATGCAACCTTATTATATTGGTTAAATGAAAGGAGAACCACACAGTAGTTATAAGAATATATATTTATTATTATAACACACCTTGAATACCTCACAGTATCTGCTATACGCAGATAAACACAAAGCACACAATACTTTAGTACAGAAACAATAGTAAGTAGCACTAATACACAGTAGGCTCCAGGGGAGACCAAACCATATACTAAAATAGTGGTATAAGAACCACGACTAGAGTCAAGACAGTGTCTAGAGGGTGTAGAATTGCTGGGACCCCAAGGAACCACCTTAGGTGAGTAAGTAGAGATCCCACGGAGGACGAGTGCAGTGTGAGAACACGACCACATGCTACGTACAATTCAATGGGAGAGTTGCGGTTGCAGTTTTTAAGTTAAAGGACACTTCCCAGTGGATTATGAGGACACCCTTCAGAACATAGAAGGTTGGAGAGCCACCCCTCCCGTGGATACTGAAGTACCAGAGTTACCTATCCCATGGAAGCCGGGTGCATAAGTAGCGTCGGAAACCGCTGTCGTTCTCAATGGGAGTCTTCAAATAAATGCCACTGCTGGAAAGAAGAAAAGTGTCCGGTGGAATCCGCAGGTGGATTCTTGATGGAAGGAACCTGAAAGCAGAGGGGACAGAGTCTGGGTCACTCAGGAGTGACCAGGGGCTCGGTAGACGAATGCCCACCGATGTCGGGTGCTTCCGCTGCAAAGATGGAGACCTTGACTCTACAGCTGCAGGGACCAGGAGATGTCGAGGACAACCAGGAGCCGGGTACGAGCTGTCCCACGAAGGATGTAGAGTGCTGAGGGGTCGGTGTCTGGCGGGAGCACCAACAAGCCTTGGCAGCGGCAACCCACGGAGAAGGTTGAAGAAGGTTACGGTCTGGCCCAGCAAGGACCAGGAGACTCACCACAGCAAGGGGAGTCAAGGCAGGCCTGGAGCAACCAGGGGAGCCCAAGAAAAGCAGTGTTGTTCCTCAAATGAACCCACAGGCCGAAGGCACAGGAGTCGCGAGGGGACCTCTAGCAGTTTCACAAAGCGACGGCTGGCAGGGCACAGAGTGTGAGGAGGCCGAAGTCCTTGGTACAAAATGTGCGCAGAGGTGGTAGCTATCAACAGCCCAATGCTGTCAGGATCTACTCGTTTTCAGCCCTTCTCTTGGCTAAAGATAAAGAGATTGTCTAGTTACCCATTCAGTAAGATACATAGACTCAGGTCACGGAGGCTCCTTCATGCGTGTTCCAGGCAGGTACATTGCAGTCCACGGCGGAATTCCAAGATGGCAGCTGCCATCTGTTTTGTTGCCAGGGAGCGCTCTAGTGTTTTGCCCAAAAAAGAAGAGTAGTGTTCATCGCGCTCGCGCTCTACGCGCGCAGCGCACTTCAACTGCCAATTCTTGGAGTGAGGCAGCGTTTTGTCTTCACGCATGATTCTCAGACAAATTTCCTCAGGGGAGTAGCTTACCTTCTAAACGCTGCTCTGCCTGACATTCTTCAAGCAGTAGACCGCAGTTCTTGGGATAGAACGTTAATCCAGTAGAAGGTATTTGAGGAGAATTTCAGTACTTGAACCTGGTGAGTCTCCAGTTTGGTGACGTTTTCCTTTGATATTCAAAGAAGGAAGATACAAGGACTCCAAGTAAGTCGAGTGGATTTCCTTAAAAGGTGCCTATTTATTTCTCACAGTCAGGCAGCCTTTTAGTGATATTAATTCTCTGGACCATATCAAGTTATTTTAGAGGAAGAGAATAGTGAACCATATTTGAGGCAGAAATATTTCTTGGAAGTAAGCTTGCTACGCAGTTTGAACTGTCAACACTCTATCTGCGACACAATTCTTCAGTAGATATAAATATATATATATTGCAATGGGGGCCAGCTTCTCCCCTAGCAACGCCTGTTTACACATGGGGTGGTGGGAGGAGCTGGTCCTCAGTGTAACGCACAGGCTTTTTATGGAAAATCATATAAAAATGTTTCTTAGATTTATAGATGATATCTTTATTGTTTGGGATGGCTCTATAACAGAAGCAAATGAATTTGTAAATAATATTAATGACAATGACATTAACTTAAATTTTACATCAACCATTAGTACCCAGTCAATCAGTTTCCTTGATGTAGAAGTTTTTATCAAGCATAATAAACTGGAAACAAGATTATTCAGAAAGGAAACTGCGGGGAACTCAGTTTTGCATTCAACAAGTTTTCACCACGACAGCTGATTAATAGCATCCCTATGGCGAAATGTTGAGAATTCAAAGAATATGCAGCAATCCTAAGGATTTACAAAAATGCAACTAGAATGCAAAAACAGATTTCTAGCTAGGGGATACAAATGCAGAACAATAGACGCAGCTATTAAGAAAACTAGCAGCTTAGAGAGGGATTCCTTGTTAAAACCTAAATCTGTAGAGAAAGAAAAGGAACAAGAATCTTTTCAATTGCGGCTTATTACAACTTACAATATGCAAAATAAAACCATCAAAAATATTGTACAACGCAATTGGCCTATAGTACTAAATGACCCTATCATAGGCAGTACTTTACCTAAATCTCTGGGCATAACCTATAGGAGGGCTCCTTCCATGAGTGGAAGTCTAGTAAAGAGTAGTCCGGAGGTTGTTGAACCAATAAATTGGCTCACGCAACGAAAGGGGTTTACAAAATGTTCAAACTGTAAGGCCTGCAAGCACGGCATAAACAAAAAAACATATAAAACCCCATTCTGTGATAGGGAGGTAGAGATCACACGTGCGCTGCATTGTAAAACAGATTACGCCATATATATCTTGGAATGCCCATGCAACCTAAGATATGTAGGAGTACAAAACTCCCTGCAAATAAAAGAATTTTACAACACCGAAGGGCAATAACAAACCAAGATCCAACCTACCCTGTAGCCAGACATTTTCAGGAAACCCATAATAATGACCCAAAACATCTCCTATATTACCTCATAGACTCAGTACCAAAAAACAGAAGAGGAGGTGATAGAGAAGGAATACTGCGAAAACTAGAAACTAGATATATTCTAAATCTCGACAGTAAATTCCCGGGAGGCCTTAACACCACAGAAGATCTTTACACATGTATATAGGAATCCCTTTCATAAGTCAGCAATGTGGGGTTTTTAAGATTCCAAAGCTACATCATTTTTAAATTATTTTTAGCTCATGATTTTAACAGGGATTTGAACCTATGAACATCTATACTATTAGTGATTGGAGCTGCGACCTATTTCTAAGGGGGATAAAAAGGGAGGATATCCAACACCAACGGAAAGTATAAATGAAAAGATACTGAGGCTGCCACCTGACCTTAACCATAAAAATAATGGTTTTTTAATATTTGTTATTTGCACATTTAGGGTTATATTAACTTTTTAGAAGGTCACTTTTAAGGTCCATATCCATATTGTTAAGGAAGTGGAACACATTATGCACAGGCACTTTAAACTCCATTTCTATTTATATATTCTTTTAATGATAGTTAGTAGATAGCACAGGACAGGATGAGGAAAATCTCAGACAAACTAAGTTGAAACAAGAATCATAATGATACAAATTGCATTTAAGCAAATATGATAAAAAATGGTCTCTATGGGGTTTTTGACTATTTTTTACATTCCGTTTTTAACATAGGACTGACCGAAACAATTTTAATTATTAATTGATTAAAAAGAAATTTTAGCCCTTATTTATTATCATATATTATAAATGTATGGAAATAAGTTGTTATGGTACTCATTATATGTTTATTTATGGTTATGTTTATTTGCACCCACGATCAAAGGCAAATTGCGATAGTGCAATATAATATTGTAAGTACAAAAAATAAGTATATAAATTGTGGGGGAGAGAAAAAAGAAAAAACGGAAATGTATCAAATTTGTAAAACCATAGTATGTCTTCCATGTCCATGGTGAAATCACCGGAACTTTGCACTAATCACTGTCACTTTAAAAGGGGAGAAATGGTAATGAGCGTTGTCATGTGATTAAGGTCCAGGAGGGACCGAAACGCGTCATGGCCAACTGAAAATAAACATCTTTTGCACAGAAACGTGGTCCGTGCCTGCTTTCCGTTTCCAGGACTGGTGAAAGCATTGAAGCAGTGCGAGAGGATATATATATATATATATATTTGTACTTACCATGGGTAGACCGCTTCCAGCATCTGTAAGAAAGAATAATAAAAGACATTAAGATTAAATAAGCCTACTCTTCCAATGACTACCTAAGTAGGAGAACAGCCAGCAGCAGTTACGGATTGAAAAGAACTAAAATAAGAATAAGGCATACATTCTTTCAAACAAAGATAAGGAGAGCAGCTAGACCACTGTGTAAATAAGGTAATTGAATTCACTAGGGAGGAGGTTTGGGCTTATAGGAGGGAGGGGCGTCAGAGTTAGAAGTAATAATCCTGTGTGTGTGTTTACAGGTGTTCGTGAGAATCCTTGCAGGTTTCCCAGTGAGGAGAACACAGCAGTGGCAGTCTCTCTTGTTGTCCCATTCCCCTTTCCCCCTCTTCACTGTGAGTGGATACAATATTTACTGGCAGTGGAGTCTGGGATTTGGGACTTGCTCTTCTGCTCCAGTGGAAGCCAGGTTTCAAAGTGCGTGGTACTTGTAAATCTGACAGATTGAAGTGCCAATTACTAAACTTCCACTTGGGCGGAATGGCTTAAGGGATAGACATTAAGGCTTTAGTGACAGTATTGGAGGAGTTACAGAAACAGTTAAGTGAGACAATGGAAGAGAATAAGACCCTAAGAGATGATGTTAGGAAGTTTAGTCAGGAAGCTAATTATCTTCATCAGAGATTCGACGAATTAGTAGAAGGGGCTAATCCAATGGTCAAGGAGCAAAAGCCCCAACAGTTTTCCCCGTCCCCTTCAGCAGCTGAATTGACTACACAAGTAATTCATGCAATTTCCACAACTATTCCATTAGCGACCCCTGAGAGGTTTAATGGTGATCCTCATAAGGCTCAGATTTTTCTCACGCAATGTTCATTGCATTTCCTATGTAGGCCCATAATTTTTAAGGAAGATCAATCCAAGGTGGCCTTCATACTGTCTTACCTGAGCGGAGATGCAGCAGCCTGGTCGATGCCACTGGTAAATTGCAATGATCATATTTTATATAATTTTGAAGAATTTAAGATTGAGTTTCATTTTTGATCGATGAACTGTATCTCAGACTACAGATAATGAACTGCTAGATCTCAAGCAAGGGAATCGAGAGTTGATTGCGTACCTCGCGCAATTTAACAAATTGATTGTTGAAACCAATTGGCCAGAAGCCAAGAGAGCTATAATTTTCTATAGAGGTCTCAAGGACGAATTAAAAGGTGGTCTGGCCCAAATTCCAAAAAGACCCACAGATGTTTCTGAATTAATCGATTTGGTATTGCAAATCGATCAACGACAAAATGAGAGAAAGAGTGAGCGTCGAAAGGATCTTTGCCCTTTGCCTCCTCGATTTGACAGGATTAAGCTTGACACAAGTAAAACCAGTGAACCCAAGTCGGGAGAACAGCCTATGCAAATCGGCTCGGTGGGAGGTCCCTTGACCAAGGAAGAGAGAGAAAGATGAAGAAGTGGAAAACTGTGCAGGTACTGTGGAAATTCCGGACATTTTGTCAAAGAGTATCCTAAGAAGCCTAAGAACAATTCTTGGGTAAAAGACAGGCCCCACCAGTAAAAGGGGTTGCTCTGGTGGGTGCTTCCGATAAGACAACTCCAGATACACAACTTGTCGCAAACACTTTACAATCTTCTGCCCCTCATCTGATTATTTCCAGTTTGATCAAATTTGGGTTTACTGAAGTGGAGGAGATCTGAGTCATGATTGATTCCGGAGCTACTGGAAATTTCTGTGATATTAAATTTGCCAAGTCACTCGGAATTCATTTTGTTAACAAAGACAGGCCAGAGCCAGTTCGAGCAGTAGACAGAACCAACCTTTCTTCTGGACCCATTACTTACGACACAGAGGAAATCACCCTGATAGGACCCGGCCAACATTGAAGCTTGTTGAGATTCAGTCTCATCGATGCCCCACAATTTCAGTTTATTCTTGGACTACCGTGGCTAACAGAACATAATCCGAAGATTGATTGGGCTCGAAGAACAGTGGAACTGTATCGGAATACTGTAAGGAACAGTGCTACCATTCGTGTAACACAGTACATCGACCTTCGCCACCGTCTCTATTAGCTACTCAGACTCGCATGATTTGCGCTCTAGAAGTTCAAGAGATTCCCAGTGAATACCATGATTTGGCATCCGTTTTTGATGAACAAGAGGCCAAGAAATTGCCCCCGCATCGGGAATACGAATGCAAGATCGATTTGGAACCCGGTGCTTCCTTGCCTTGCAGCAGAATCTATGCTCTCTCGGAAGTGGAGAATCGTCATTTGAAGGAATACTTGGATCAGTACCTTGCTAATGGGTTCATTCGACCCTCCCGGTCCCCCGTCTCATCTCCTCTGTTTTTCATCCCTGAGAAGGATGGAAAACTTAGGACTTGTATAGATTACAGAGCCTTGAACCTAGTCACCAAGAAGAACCGTTACCCTCTGTCTCTGATTTCAGAACTTTTGGATCAGGTAAAAGAAGCCCATGTATACACCAAGTTGGATTTGAGAGGGGCCTACCATTTGGTGAGGATGGCAGAGGGCGACGAGTGGAAGACCGCGTTTCGAACTCGATTTGGTCTGTTCGAGTATCAGGTCATGCCTTTTGGCCTGTGCAACGCTCCTGCTGCGTTCCAGCATTTCATCAACGACATTCTCAGGGAGTTTTTGGATCGCTTCGCAGTCGTTTACATCGATGATATCCTTATCTTCTCTGCGAATTTGGAGGAACATATTTTACATGTGCGAGCGATTTTGGAAAGATTGCTGGACAATCAACTCTATGTTAAGCTGGAAAAGTGTGTATTTCATACCACTTGAGTGGAGTTTTTGGGCTTCATTTTGTCTCCAGAATGTGTTTTGATGGATGACTTGAAGGTGAGAGCGATTAAGGATTGGCCTTCTCCTCTAAATGTAAAAGAAATACAAAGTTTTATTGGTTTCGCCAATTTTACAGGCGCTTTATCCTCAATTTTTCCGAAAAGGTTAGTCCTCTTACTCGCCTACTGATGAAGAAAGAGAAGTTTGTTTGGAGTATTGAGACTGAGGAGGCCTTCCAGTTACTGGAAGAAACCTTTACCACAGCTCCGGTTCTGTTGCATCCGGATCCAGAAGAACCATTTTTTTGGTGAGGCAGAAGCTTCCAATTTGGCAATCGGTGGTATCCTGTCACAAAGACACAAGAAAACCGGTCAACTCCATCCGGTGGCCTATCGGTCTAGAAAGTTGTCCGCGGCAGAAGTCAACTATGCAATCGCGGATAAGGAACTATTGGCAGTAAAGGATGCCTTTCGGGAATGGAGGCATTATTTATTGGGAGCAAAGCATGAGATTACTGTCTTTACTGACCATAGAAATTTGCAGTTTTTAAAGTCAGCTAGAACACTTACCCCCAGGAAATTGAGATGGTCACTTTTCTTTGCAGATTATAATTTTGTTTTAACCTACAGGCCAGGTTCGGTAAATGGAAAGGCGGATGCCTTGTCTCGTGTCGATACAGGAGAAAGTAAAGAGCTCTCTAAAGAGGGATTGATCATTCCAAAAGAAAAGATCATTAGAACCATTCAGTACACAGATCTGGAGGACAACCTTAAGAATTCCCTTTCTGAAGATGAAAAGTTGAAACGGATCGAGGGAGGTTCTGATGGGGAATTAAAGGATGGAAAACTTTATTTTCAAGGAAACCTTTTTGTTCCAAGTGAAGATTTACGAAAAGAAGTCATTCAGCATTGTCATGATAATTTATTGGCTGGGCACAAAGGAGTGAAGAAGACGCTGGAGTTGATAAGACGAGAATTTTGGTGGCCATATATGGAAGCTCAGGTGAGGCAGTATGTGGCATCTTGTGAACAGTGTGTCAAGGGAAAGGTCATCAGGCAGGCTCCACAAGGTTTGCTTATGCCTTTGCCTGTTGCCCCCTATCCATGGCATACAGTCTCCATGGACTTCATTGTAGATTTGCCCTCCAGTCAGGGGTATTCCACCATTTGGGTGGTAGTTGACCATTTTTCTAAGATGAGTCATTTTGTTACGCTCAAATCCCTCCCAAATTCTGCACAGTTGCCCAGTTTATTCACACAACACATTGTGAAGACACATGGGATTCCCAAAGTGGTGATCTCCGATCGGGGTCCCCAGTTTATATCACATTTTTGGAGGGCCTTTTTAAAAAGATTGGGAGTCGATTCTCGTTTGTCTACTGGTTTCCATCCGGAGACCGATGGGCCAACCGAGAGGTTAAATCTGGACCAGGAACAATATCTGTGCCTATATCTGATGGATCAGGAAGGTGACTGGCCAAATCTGATTTGGGGTGCTGAATTTGCCTATAATAACGCAGTACACTCTTCCACTGGTTATTCCCCGTTCTTTTTTAACTCAGGCAGGCATCCTAACATGTTAGTAGGAAAACAGGAGAGTGAGGTACCGGCAGTGGAGGTAGTAGTAAGAGATTTGCAAAAGGCCTATCAGATAGCCACAAATATTCTAGTGAAAGCTAAAATTTCCTATAAAAAGCAGGCTGACAAGAAGAGGAGAGGTAATCCAGTTTATGAGTCAGGTGATAAGGTTTGTATCTCCACTCGCAATATGCGCTTAAAAGGGAACAGGAAATTCCAACCTCGATTTTTGGGACCCTTTCAGGTTGAAAAGATGGGAAACCCTGTCAGTGTTAAGATTAAGCTCCCCTCTAAGTTAAGAATACACCCAGTGTTCCATGTATCCTTGATTAAAAGAAATCCACCTGATTTGAGAAAGGATCTCCCACCTGCCCCAGTTCAGTTCCAGTCTGAAAAAAGAATTTGAAGTAAAATGAATCCTAGATTCTAAAGTAAAGAACGGGAAGCTATTTTACCTTGTAGACTGGAAGGGTTTTGGTCCAGAGGAGAGGTCCTGGGAGCCCAGTACTAATGTTCATGCCCCTAGACTGATTCGAGAATTCCACAAGACCCATCCCAAGAAGCCCAAAGAGGGAGGAGAAGGGGCTTTGGTGGGGGGTACTGTCAGGACTGGTTGATTTAGGTCTAGATCTGCTCGTTTTCAGCCCTTCTCTGGGTTAAAGATAAAGAGATTGTCTAGTTACCCATTCAGCAAGATACACAGACTCAGGTCACGGAGGCTCCTTCATGCGTGTTCCAGGCAGGTCCATTGCAGTACACAGTGGAATTCCAAGATGGCGGCTGCCATCTGTTTTGTTGCCAGGGAGCGCTCTAGTGTTTTGCCCAAAAAAGAAGAGTAGTGTTCATCGCGCTCGTGCTCTACGCACGTAGCGCACTTCAACTGTCAATTCTTGGAGTGAGGCAGCGTTTTGTTTTCACGCATGATTCTCAGACGAATTTCCTCAGGGGAGTAGCTTACCTTCTAAACGCTGCTCTGCCTGACATTCTTCAAGCAGTAGACCGCAGTTCTTGGGATAGAACAATTGTCCAGTACCAGGTATTTGAGGAGAATTTCAGTACTTGAACCTGGTGAGTCTCCAGTTTGGTGACGTTTTCCTTTGATATTCAAAGAAGGAAGATACAAAGACTCCAAGTACGTCGAGTGCATTTCCTTAAAAGGTGCCTATTTATTTCTCACAGTCAGGCAGCCTTTTAGTGATATTAATTCTCTGGACCATATCAAGTTATTTTAGAGGAAGAGAATAGTGAACCATATTTGAGGCAGAAATATTTCTTGGAAGTAAGCTTGCTACGCAGTTTGAACTGTCAACACTCTATCTGCGACACAATTCTTCAGTAGATATTAATATATATATATATATATTTGTACTTACCATGGGTAGACCGCTTCCAGCATCTGTAAGAAAGAATAATAAAAGACATTAAGATTAAATAAGCCTACTCTTCCAATGACTACCTAAGTAGGAGAATAGCCAGCAGCAGTTACAGATTGAAAAGAACTAAAATAAGAATAAGGCATACATTCTTTCAAACAAAGATAAGGAGAGCAGCTAGACCACTGTGTAAATAAGGTAATTGAATTCACTAGGGAGGAGGTTTGGACTTATAGGAGGGAGGGGCATCAGAGTTAGAAGTAGTAATCCTGTGTTTGTGTTTACAGGTGTTCGTGAGAATCTTTGCAGGTTTCTCAGTGAGGAGAACACAGCAATGGCAGTCTCTCTGGAACCCCAACAAGCATATGCAATTGCACAGGGGTTCGGGTTATGCAGTACCCACGAGGGATACTGGCCTCAAACTTGGTGAGAGGGCAGCTTGACCTCAAGGAATGTAGGAACCCACCTCCTGTGTTACTGGAGCCTTCGGAGTCCGCAGGAGCTCAGGATGAGCAGGCCGGTCAGTTGCGTTACGGTGCCTGCAAACGCAGGGGAGTGACTCCTTCACTCCGAGGGAGATACTTCAGTTGTCCTTGATGCTCCACAGGTCCTGCACGGAGCCTTTATGGTGCACGGGCACAGACAATGCTTTGGACGGAGAGGGAGACGAAGTTGGGCCCAGTCGAGGTCAAGCAAAGTCTAGAGTGTCCAGACGGTCGAAGGTCAGTGGTTTCTTGTTCAGAATCTTGTCCACATCGAATCTAGGGTCCTACAGCTAGGTAAGCCCTTTTCTACCCATGGGAGAGGGTTGGACAGATTAAGGGGAGGGTCAGGACAGGGGGGTGGTTACACCCATGTCCTTTGTCCAGTTTTGTGCCAGAGCAGGAGCCAACGGCTCCCAGAACTGGTTTGAACTGGACTATGCACAGGGACACCAAATGTGCCCCTCGTGCAGACTTTCAGGCACTTTGGAAGTGCACCCACCCAGCTCCAATACACTAAATCCTGTCTGAGAGGTGGTCACACCTCCCTGTGACAGGATGCCTATTGTGCTGCCTTCCTCTGCTCGAGCTTGGCTTAGCAGCAGGAGGGCAGAAATGTGTCTCTGGTTGGCAGCATCCATTTTGTGCTGTCCGGGTCGAGAAGGCTGGTACCGGGAAAACCAGGGACCCACGAAGCTTGCTTCAGACAGGTGGAATCATACCTCCCATACCAGTTACCGGTGTGGAGGTATGACTCCAAGGTGTTTGATACCAAACACAACATGTTTTGTTTCAGCCGTTTTTGAGATAGCATTTACCGCGAGGATATAATGCACCTCTACCTATATGTCTGGCTGTGTCACAGACAACCCGGGAGAATGGTCTCCGAAGGCTGCAGAGGGGCTCTGCTCGAGCAGGGGCACCCTCTCACGTAAAACCCAGCACCCTGCCTTCAGGATTGTCAAGGCCTGCTATTGGGTTGACATAGGTTTTAAGTGTAGTGAACCTATATCTAACGTAAGTGGTGCATGCATCGTCTTACACAGGCTGCAATGGCAGGCCTGTAGTTCCATTTTGCATGGCCTCTCATGGGTGGCATAATACATGCTTCAGCCCATGGGAGGCCTCTGGGGTACCTATGTCCTGGGTACATGTGTACCATATACTAGGGACTTATAAAGGTACCCCAGTATCCAATCTGGAGTGTACCTAAGTACATGTCAATACATTCTAGGGAGAAAGCAGATAGACTGGTGTCCTGATTAGCAGGATCCCAGTCAGGCTAGTCAAAAACAGTGTAACATCAAGCAAAAAGTGGGGGTAACCATAAGAAGCAGATCCTACTTTCCTACAACCGTCGAAAGGTAGTTCAAAGACTTTTGCACAGAAGTTTGCTTATTTTTCAGGTTTTGAAATCTCAGACCCATAGGCTTCCACCTACACCTGCAAAGAAAAATATGCTAACAAACAGAAAGTTGATGTACTCTGCTTCCTTTATTTCCCAACTGTCCATAGAGGGTTTCAACTTTTGGAAAGACACAATAGACACAAAGTCTGTCTGGGGGAGAAGAGATTGGTAGACTCATGGGACGGAGGCCTTATTTAGAGCATGCCTCATACCACATCAAATGATTTTTCTGAACAAGACAGTGCAACAAACTTCATGTCTGGGTATAGCAAAAACAAAGGATTTGAACGCACCACTCATTCCCGCATTCTCACATTTCGAGAATCGGCAGCACTTTACACACTTTAGTGAGGATACACTAGATAACATGATACGCAATGGTTCTTTCAATTCATCAGACCCCAATTGGAAGCTTTGGTTGGTTTGGCCTGTGGACACAAACGGTTGTCAATATAGATTCCTGGGTAACACCGAAGGGTTTAGGATCAATAGGCCTGATCACCGATATGTACAATCAGAACACTCGGAGTGGTGGCATCATATAGTGTTGGGAAGTTATTAGATTGGCTAAAAACCTCCACACCCTCCCAGGTGAAGCAACGCTTGTCCCTTCTTTCTGATGACATGGATCTCAGGGATTTTTTTACTAGGTCCCCAGTATGCACGTCAAAAACGCTTTTGGTACAGAATATACAATGAGCTGTCGAAGATTTCTCAACAGGAAGCTGCTGAGAGATTGTGAGGGATTGATAGGGATAATCTAGAAAAGGCTTTGGCTGTGGTTGACAATGGTATGACCACTTTATCATCCAGAATGTATTCACTGGGCAGCATAGTGTCTTCCACAATTGACATAATACAGCAAGACATGTCTATATTACAACATGGACAATCACAATTACAGTCACTAGTAATACTGAGCTGTACGTTACAAACGTTATGTTCTGGCCATGTGCAATGGCGTTACATCAACAGTACAAATTTGTTTTCAGCATATGACCTAACAGAAAAACAAATAACAATGGCACGAAGAAATGCGAAATATACCATGTTGCACATTGAAAAATTAGACCAATTACCTTTCACCGTGGCTGAAACACCATCCACTGACTGGATAATTCATGGTTACATCACACTTCCGGTCCACGACCTTTCAATTCCAATATTGTTTCCAATACCAACAGGTAGGTTTCCAACATAAAGTTTGACTTCCTGAGCAAACTGAAAGCCATGCTTTTGCAAAAAGATGTGGGCTTAACTTCGGCCAAAGAGACGTTTGATATCCAGGTTGCAAGGTCCTCGTTTGAGATACAGACACTACTCCACACTAACTTCCCACTGCATTTTGGGGAGCTGGTCCATAGTATCTTTAACATGTCTGATAAGAAAGGAATAGTGCACTTTTTTAAATGTATCAGCTCTGGTTTGGTGAGCACCTTTCAGATGGTATTCGGAGTTATACCATCGTTCATACACTCTGTGTTGGGAAGCATTTTTGGAGGGCTCCCGCTTGTCCTGCTACTTGTGGCGGGAATACTTATTTTACTCTATTTGCTCCAGAATGGGCATCCCAGTTCAACTTGGAATGGAGACAGCACTGCTAGTGCTGCGTTGCCGTAAGTACATGATACACTGCTTCGGCACACCTCGGCTTCAAGAACTGAATGAGCACTGGTTCTTGTCTTTCAGGCCGGTCTTGGCAATCTACATATCCATAACATCACTAATCTATGCACACATTGCAACGCTGCTTTTTATTATAACAGACGAGCATCCCAATAGATTAGTAGAGGAGGTACTTTCTCTGACACCAAGGGGCCTTGCATGCTGAGAGATCACCACACAGCGGTCTGACATCTCGTGAGGGGGTTTGTGACTAAGACGGGGACCTTCACTTCATTCCATCAGGTAATGGGGTTGGATCGTCCCTTGGGGGGATTCTTGTCTCTACACCTACACACACTCTAGTTACACTTAGAGTAGGGTTCGCATAGTAGGAGTACGCTCGATTACTGCCTTGATTTATATGCCTGCATATATTCTTTGTTTAGCACCATGGTAGAACTATAGCTACTATTTACGCTTTTGGTGCTTTTAATCACGTTTATCTGCTTCTGTCTACTAATCATTGCAGCACACTTATTTTATGCGAGAATATCATTGGTACAGTAAATATTATTGAAAATGTCCCACTGTGTATTCTCTGTATATTTCTCTGAGAATAAGTGAGCACAAGTGACTGAGCGAAAATATTCTGTACTGTTTCCACGATCCCCGAGGGGAAAGGGTTGTCATGTTCAGTGGTTGCCAGAAACCAGTGACTTCCTGGTAAGGTTAGCGGGCTTACGGTGGCACTGTGAGCTAGCTGGTCTCTAAGCCAACATATCCTGTGGGGGTGTCCGCAATCAGTCTTGACACTAAGCCCTTTGTTTATGTTGTCCAAACAATGCACAGGTCCTACAGATTGGTTTGAACTACACAACAAATTTGCATCTTTTTCCTTCATCTACATATTTTTCTAACTTTGTTTATTCTATATTGTGTATAAAAGTGGTCTGTATTGTGTTAATTTATTTTATTTTATATGTGTCTTGTAGCCTTGAAGAAGCCCGGTTGGACGAAACGTGTTAGCTCCATTCAAAAAAGGATGATGTTTTTCTTAAAAGAAATGGAGAATATGAATAAAGAAATCTCATTTTAAGTACAAATTCAAAGAAGTCTGTGCATTATGTCAAATAACTGTGTCACGTTGATGTGTACAATTTCATGATCAATAGAAGCAGTAGTGCTTAGTCACCTAATTTTGTAATTGCTCATGGAGTTTCTCCTGTGTGGAAGACTAAGAGGACTGGTCTTCCTGATTTGTGCACTACCCTAATCTATTGTATTGTATGTACTATAACTTTTACTCACTAAAGAGTTAGGTGCTATTTTCTGTTGCCTCAGCCTCTTTGTTCAGATTGCATGCACCACAAGAGTAGGTCACTTAGAGATGCTCTTGTACACAGCGATGCCACAACAAGGAACACGGATTGGAACTCTGCTCTTAAAGGCTTTTACACTTGTGGCAAATACAAGGCGTTTGACTTCCAAGCGTACATAATGTTTGAAGTACGTTTTACCAGAAAACCTAAGGAAATATCCCAATTTATAACCTGTGGTATCAATGATGTTGTTTATGTTCTGTACTGTCCCTGTGGACTCAGATGTGAGGGGAGTATGGACCACCCTTTACGCAAGAGAATGTTGGAACACATGAGGGCAATTGAAAATTATGATCGAAACTACCCAGTGGCCAGACACTTTGTGCACTTCAATTTCAGTGATCGCAATCTTCTAAAATTCTTTGGTGAAGAGAAAACTGAGGTGGATCCCCGAGGAGGGGATAGAGTCCTCAAATTAAGAAGAAGGGAATCTTGCATGATTATTGATCTTAATACCAAAGTTCCTTTTGGGTTTAACTCAGATGCGAAATTGTCAGTTCATTTAGGCTAACTCTTCTGCAATTTCGCACAGGCTAATAGTATAACAACCTTGCTATACAGGTGTTATACTTTACTGTTCGAACACTGTTACTGCTATTGTGTCTGGTGGCTTCGAGCATAAATTGTATCTGTTTAAATATCCTCACAGGTTTTATATTCACTTTTCTTATTTTTGTTTTATAGGGAGGAGAGGAAGGGACTTTCTAGACCTAGCGTGGGTTACAAGAGATGGTCCATGATGATGCCCCTACCATACTCTTCCACGTCACACACTATTTGGGGATACGTATTGTTGAATCTTTATTTTTTTCTTTAAAGAGTTTGAGAATATGTGGGATTGGACTGTTCTGTTTTACTATGCCTACTTGGGCTTGATGCTACACATCAATGTTGAGAAAAGATAAAAAATAAGGAGAAAAATATGTTTCTACAAAAAATGTTTACACAAAAAATATGTTTTCACAAAAGCAACTTTGCCATATCTATTGGTTGTCGTTATGCCCACTTGGGCATATAAATGCCATCCACTTAACTTTATCAAAAATGTCATGTTGTTATTGAGGTCAAAACATCTTTGCTTTTAATAATATCAAGTAACATGTTAATGTACAATCACACCTTTTTGACCAGGGTCAGTAACTGTTATCAGTTGGTTTATTTACTTTTGCCACCAGTCCAATATGGTGCTTGTGTGTCGACTTAATATCAGTCTTCTATTTATCTCTGCTGTTATCTACACATATACTATGGCGATTTACACTGAAGCTAGTGAGCAAGGCCAGATTGCCGAAATGCATTGCTAAGCTGGAGAAACTTCTGAACAAAAGTGGACATCGCTATCCTGAGTGCGTGTTTACTTCACATTCGATACGGTGTGTTTCTGATATATGCACACACACACACACACACACATATATACATACACACACCTTAAATATGATTACTATGTGTGGTAAAGACATACGTGGGAAAGGCTGCATGGTAAAGGCAGTTTCCCCTATGAGAGGATCAAGCTTCCCATTCCTACGCAAAGGGTTCTCGAGCACAAACCTTTATGTATTCTGTAATGACCTCTGCAAGCACCTACAACTCTAAATCTACACTTCTATGAACTACTTCACAAGGGAGAGGATGAATTGTCTTTCACCCTGAACTAAGGCAGGCACTGCTGATTTTCAGTCGTGATACAAGAGAGATACTGAAGTTCAATTAATTGTATGTTTCAAATGAAGGTATCAGAACATCTTCTGCTTTATGGAACTTGTGCTTTCAGTGACACCAATCAAGCACCTTCCAAGAACATTTATGACCACATTCATTGAGGCAATCTCTGACTGGGGCTACATATGCAGCTACCATATTCAGCACCTTGAACCAATTATTGACTTTCCCAATTAGGTCACTGCAATTCTCAAGTGTTACAAATTACACAAGTATTTCCTCAATAAGAAATTCTTCTCATTCTTAAAACTGTAATTACTGTATAGCACCGGACAAACTCCAGAAAAAAACCATATATTGAAACATATATGTAAGTTGCGAGATTGTTTTCTGGGTACAATACAATGAGTGTTAACCCTCTTGTGTCTTAATTTCAACCTTTATTTTCAAAACTTGTTATACAAATTGATGGAGTGCCATCGTAGCAAGCTTTGACTTCTAATAGAGTCCCAGATATATGCATGCTCTTGAGTGAATACTTCCCAGCCTTTGCTGAAATGTTTCCTGGCATTTCCCTTGTCAAAACGCATTACTCGTAGAGAGGTGCCCAAAGGAAGAGCAAAATAAATCAGTAAAAGTGTTGACAATTGCAATGTCTTTAATCTCCTGATACCTTTTCAGTATTCTCTTATCTCATGAATTTGCCCATGAATGAGGGGCTTTTCACCTGTCTTTGAATGTTATAATTACATAACAAGTTGAGTATAAAATATGGGTTAGGAAGACCGTGGCCTTCTGGATAGCTGTGTATGTTTTGTCAGACCCTGACCGTGACCGTGAATGATGTTTGGGAAGAGGACTTTGTCAAATCTTCATAAAGTCATGGAATAGCAGATAGGATACAAATTTAATGATTACCCCTTTTATCCATGCCAACTGTCTATGAGTTGAGTTTTTGTTCTTCAGAATTAGGTCTGTGATCAAGATAAGGTACCTTTTTAAATAAATATGGCCAACAGCCATTCTCATTAAATACAAAGTCATCCACAGGAATCTTCTGCAAATCAGCCAGCTACATGCGAGCTGTTATCTAGTACAAAACCAAGCACTTGTAGAGCAGTTCTGTGAAACACTGGTGGTTTGGGATTTAGATGACTGTAAGGTGTTTACGAGAACTCTAGAAGCACCATGGTCTTGTTTCTTCTGTTGCGGAGAACAGGCACAGGTTGGGTCCTGGCTTCTTATAAGGCTTGGCTCAGTATCTAATAAATGCAGACACATCCAGAATGGACCCAACAGCAGGAACATAATTTGTAGAATAAATCAACTTTGAACAGGAAGGACTGTAGGTTTCTATAATAAACGGTGGTGTGCTTCAAAATCAGTTGACAGACCATGCTCATAAATGGGACCGTTATACAAGGCTGTACATGGGATGCAAAATGCAAGTGTCCCTCAGCTACAACAATGCTATAGGTCTCAGGGAATGAGCTAAACACCCTCAGTGGATACTCGTAAGGAGGCATACAAAATGGCAAACCATGTGAAGGGAGATCTGGTTAACTGCAAAATGAGCTACAGGGAATGAAGATGCCCATGGCAGGGCCCCATTCAACTAACAGAGCAATATGAGCAATACAAATCATGGCTGCCAAGTGTAGTGCCTTGTAATGGAACGCTGGAACTCTTTTGGTTCCCACTGTATACCGTAGGCCTGTGACGTAAGCATTGGAGGGATGAGTTGAAGGCAGGCTTAGAATATTGAGTTGTGACTAACATGCAGCGGAATAAAGACATGTAAAATTACTCTCCGAGTGTGGCGTACTTATTGGCGAGTGCCTAGGCTGGCATAACACTATAACTGGCAATGAGATAGGGGATCCGAAGCCCGTACACTGAAAGTGCTCTTCCAGGGAGTTTGCCGTGGTCCAGCAAACTGCTCGTGTATGTCACTTGTGCTGCAGTCGAAGTGCAAGAATCAATGCTGGCACAGGTGGAGTCTCAGCCTGTATAAAACGCTTGAAGATAAAGAAAACGACATTGAAAGTCTACATGTCTTTGGCCAGGAACTGAATGGAACGGCCACAAACAAAAAAATACTGCACCATTACGCAAATTATTGCTATACAGAGTAAGAACGCTAAAGGCGAATGCAACCAGATTACAAAAGCACAGCACAGTAATACTTCAGTACAAATCAAATTAAAATTCATGTTCTACGAAGCAGAAATTAACCAGGTGTTGATGAAGAAACATTTAAGAACACAGCCGGCCCAATATCATAACATTATCTGCTTTCATGGACTAGGGAATAAAAGGTTTATCTACTTCCCAAAACCACAAACTTTTCATGCCACAAAGGGCTGCGGAGTGACCCAAGAAGGAGGGTCGGGGGTTCCTTGTGGAGTTGCTACATCGAAGAAGCCACACCACCACGAATGCTGCCACATAGGGGCCCAAACAACTTAGACCACAAAAAAGAGCTCCAGGGCGACATACAAGCTCCAAAGGTTGTTAAGGCTGACCCCAAAGCCAGCATGTCACAAGACGCTAGAGAAGCTCTGCCTAATCAAGTTCTACAAGAAGCACCTGAGAGACCACTACTGTCCACCAATGTATATACGGCTGCTGCATTCTTAAAACCGCCAACTGCATTTGATACTGCTAAAAAACACAATATTGGCAATAGATGGATGGCATGGATAGAGACTTTTGAAGACTTCATAGATGCAGTAGATGAAAAAGATGGATGATAAAAAGATTATAAAGTATCTGAGGAAAATGGCTGGTGAAGTAGTGGAAGAAGTTGAAGCAAAAAGCCTAGGCAATTAAATGGTCATAAACAAACCTACAATAGGCACATTGATATATATACATAGACTCAGTGCAAAAACATTCAATTTAAAATCTTCATTTATTGTTTATATATAAATTCATGCTAAAATCATTTTAATACAAATAGTTGAAACATACTGTGTTAGACAACATGGTCACATCAATGTGAAATACATTTATACAAACAATTAAGAATTAATTGAATTTACAAAATTCAAACACAAAACACAAACAAATAAACATAAAATAAATCGTTCTTATTTAAGACATAGTGGCTAGATGTTGGAGTAATTGGTCGACAAGTTCTTAATTTGTCTACGCGCGTTTCGGCTTTTAAGCGCCTTCTTCAGGACAGCCACAAAAAAAGACTTAAACAAACAATGAAAATAAATACATATATATATCACAAATACAAAATATTGCACTGAGTCAAGAGCGCCTTTGATATATATAACAAGTCGTAATATACGAAAATATTGCAGTGATAAGACAAATAAAATTACTGTGTAGAAAGAACAAATGAGACCCTCGAAAAGTTATAAAGTACTATCAATAGAAGTAAGAGAATACAGTACACTGAATAGAATAAAGAAAGTAAAGACCCTTAATACCAATAATTATAGAGTAATAATAAGAATGAAAATAAGAAAAAGATATCTAAACTTAAGAGCAGTATTCATACACCTGATAGAAAAGGGAGGCTTACCTAATTGGATATGTTAAGGAGACCAAAATAAATGTTTGGACCTCAGGTAGATGAATTACCTATTATAAGGAGGAACAAAATGACCTAGCCTTAATTATTAAATAACATAACAAATTATAATTTGATAACTAGTCGGGCTTCTTAAAAAATAAAGACCTACTTGTGATGCAATAAGCGGTCATAAGTATTTACAAGGTAAGGAACTCTTCAAACCCAAGGGGTGTAGATACTGTAAAATAGAAACAGAGAACCTAATTGTCTATAGTGTGTCCAAACTATATCATTACAAGCATAATATCTTGAAGAATTTCAATAGAATATACAAAAACAAAGAATAATTACCTAAAAATAGATATGTACTAAGGATCAAATGAATGAGAATAAAACAAGTCACCGGGCAAACCGAATATAGCTCTCCAGGTATAGAAGATATATATGATGCCAATTGGGGGAGCTCTGTAAAAAAGTATATATATCCTGGTTAGAAGTGCCGGATTTGGCTAATGTTTGAACTTTTATAAAGGACCCAAGACATTGTGAATACAAAAGATATATCTACCTTTTTAACAAGGATATTCAAAATCGTCCCGATAGTAAGAAGTGTGGCGGGACTACAGGATGGTCTCAAGGAAAGAGACAAAACTATATAACAAAAGAGAAAAAGGAGAAACAAAATAAAATAAGTAAAGACAGCTATATATAATGTGCGATATGTTATGAAATTCAATCGCAATTCTTACTTAACACAAAATTGAATCTAATATAACAAGAAAAAGGAAAATTATTATGTGAATGGATAAGGGAGTTTCATCACAAGATAATAATCCTAAATCGACCTGTAGACATGCTGGGGGCTGATAGCACAAGTTAAAATAAACCTTGCACGGTATGTGGCCGTGACTACTATCAGCTAACAAATAGTTCATAAAGCAACACGATAACTAGGGTGCTACCTTTTTAAATAGATATTTATGTGGCTGCTAACCCCTTCACGGAACTCCAAAAGGTACGCACCAGGCGCACTGCGCGGATAAAACAGCGAAATAACCCCAAGCGAGGCCGCTGCCAGCACCAGGGTCAAAGGTGCAACAAAGATACGGCCCCATTACTTACTTGAAACAGAGGTTTCTCTTCTTATAGCATGGTTCCCGGACTCGACAAGCGGGGCAGGAACATGGGAATTTATACATAAGTAGTACCCTAAGGACCTATCGCGTGTATGATGGCGTGGTGACGTATGTAACAACATAACGACGCAATGCGTGAGAAACGCATTGCGGGAATAATAGAAACAGAAAAAAGACGATGTAAAAGAATGAAAATTCAGGAGTGTAGTTTTTATTGAATTGCATTCACTGAAAAGAAGGTAATAGACTACCTAGTGTTCATAGTCAGTAAAGTGACCAGTAACAAATATAACCAAATGATTACAAATGGATGCTGCCACAACATCCTGGCAAAATCTACAGAAAGCGCGAAGCGCCAACCATAGAGGCGAGAAACCAAGTAGGTATAAATCCGGATAGAGCATTCCTCCATAAAATGGATGATTAAAAATACAAACAAAAAGAAAATATATCGGAAATATATATGAAGTTAAGTAGCCACTGTTATTGGTGATAACAGATGGCATTATCCCACACCATATCACTTTTCAGCTGGCATATCCGACCCTGAAGAGCAACATAAACTCCCTAAGCCGATGTTTGCACATCGGCGGAATAAAAACACCAGATCTAGATACAGAGAGAGCACTTCTTTCATTCAAAAACTATTGATGGAGAACTCCCGATCACAGGAACATTTAAATGTTCTAAATGTAAAGCTTGTGATTATGCTATAGAAGGAAACAACATCACTCTTAATGGCTATCAGATCTCAGCCAAGAAGATGTTCAACTGTAAGACCAAAAATGTGATTTACCTTCTTGTGTGCCCTTGTGGCTTGGGCTACGTGGTTGAAACCTAACGAGCATTTCATGTTCGACATACGGAACATCGCTCTGCGATACATACAGCTAAAACCAACGCCCCACTAGTCAATCACTTTTTAGAACACAAACATACTACAAACGATGTACAATGGTTCATTATAGAAAGAATAGAAATCCCTCAAGGTGAAAGAAGTGATGCAATTGGCAAAAAACGTGAGGTCTTTTGGATTTTTGTCCTTGACACATGGAAACGGGGGCTGAACAGTGTAACACCGTGGGAAAATGCCATCTGTTATCACTAACAACAGAGGCTGCTTAACCACATATATTTTTCCTGAAAAGTGATATGGTGTGGGATAATGCCATCTGTTATCACCAATAACAGTGGCTACTTAACTTCATATATATTTCCGATATATTTTCTTTTCTTTTTGTTTGTATTTTTAATCATCCATTTTATGGAGGTATTCTCTATCCGGATTTATACCTACTTAGTTTCTCGCCTCTATGGTTGGCGCTTCGCGCTTTCTGTAGATTTTGCCAGGATGTTGTGGCAGCATCCATTTGTAATCATTTGGTTATATTTGTTACTGCTCACTTTACTGACTATGAACACTAGGTAGTCTATTACCTTCTTTTCAGTGAATGCAATTCAATAAAAACTACACTCCTGAATTTTCATTCTTTTACATCGTCTTTTTTCTGTTTCTATTATTCCCGCAATGCGTTTCTCACGCATTGTGTCGTTATGTTGTTACATACGTCACCACGCCATCATACACGCGATAGGTCCTTAGGGTACTACTTATGTATAAATTCCCATGTTCCTGCCCCACTTGTCGAGTCCGGGAACCATGCTATAAGAAGAGAAACGTCTGTTTCAAGTAAGTAATGGGGCCGTATCTTTGTTGCACCTTTGACCCTAGTGCTACCGCGCGGCTCGCTTGGGGTTATTTCGCTGTTTTATCCGCGCAGTGCGTCTGGTGCGTACCTTTTGGAGTTCCGTGAAGGGGTTAGCAGCCACATAAATATCTATTTAAAAAGGTAGCACCCTAGTTATCGTGTTGCTTTATGAACTATTTGTTAGCTGATAGCAGTCACGGCCACATACCGTGCAAGGTTTATTTTAACTTGTGCTATCACCCCAGCATGTCTACAGGTCGATTTAGGATTATTATCTTGTGATGAAACTCCCTTATCCATTCACATAATAATTTTCCTTTTCTTGTTATATTAGATTCAATTTTAGTGTTAAGAATTGCGATTGAATTTCATAACATATCGCGCATTATATATAGCTGTCTTTACTTATTTTATTTTGTTTCTCCTTTTTCTCTTTTGTTATATAGTTTTGTCTCTTTCCTTGAGACCATCCTGTAGTCCCGCCACACTTCTTACTATCGGGACGATTTTGAATATCCTTGTTAAAAGGTAGATATATCTTTTGTATTCACAATGTCTTGGGTCCTTTATAAAAGTTCAAACATTAGCCAATCCGCACTTTAACCAGGATATATATACTTTTTACAGAGCTCCCCAATTGGCATCATATATATCTTCTATACCTGGAGAGCTATATTCGGTTTGCCCGGTGACTTGTTTTATTCTCATTCATTTGATCCTTAGTACATATCTATTTTTAGGTAATTATTCTTTGTTTTTGTATATTCTATTGAAATTCTTCAAGATATTATGCTTGTAATGATATAGTTTGGACACACTATAGACAATTAGGTTCTCTGTTTCTATTTTACAGTATCTACACCCCCTTGGGTTTGAAGAGTTCCTTACCTTGTAAATACTTATGACCGCTTATTGCATCACAAGTAGGTCTTTATTTTTTAAGAAGCCCGACTAGTTATCAAATTATAATTTGTTATGTTATTTAATAATTAAGGCTAGGTCATTTTTGTTCCTCCTTATAATAGGTAATTCATCTACCTGAGGTCCAAACATTTATTTTGGTCTCCTTAACATATCCAATTAGGTAAGCCTCCTTTTCTATCAGGTGTATGAATACTGCTCTTAAGTTTAGATATCTTTTTCTTATTTTCATTCTTATTATTACTCTATAATTATTGGTATTAAGGGTCTTTACTTTCTTTATTCTATTCGGTGTACTGTATTCTCTTACTTCTATTGATAGTACTTTATAACTTTTCGAGGGTCTCATTTGTTCTTTCTACACAGTAATTTTATTTGTCTTATCACTGCAATATTTTCGTATATTACGACTTGTTATATATATCAAAGGCGCTCTTGACTCAGTGCAATATTTTGTATTTGTGATATATATATATATGTATTTATTTTCATTGTTTGTTTCAGTCTTTTTTTGTGGCTGTCCTGAAGAAGGCGATTAAAAGCCGAAACGCGCGTAGACAAATTAAGAACTTGTCGACCAATTACTCCAACATCTAGCCACTATGTCTTAAATAAGAACGATTTATTTTATGTTTATTTGTTTGTGTTTTGTGTTTGAATTTTGTAAATTCAATTAATTCTTAATTGTTTGTATAAATGTAATTCACATTGATGTGACCATGTTGTCTAACACAGTATGTTTCAACTATTTGTATTAAAATGATTTCAATCAATCAATCAATCGTGTCACTTATAAAGCGCACTACATACCCGCGAGGGTCTCAAGGCGCTGGGGGAAGAGGGGGGTGGTGCTGCTACTGATCGAAGAGCCAGGTCTTGAGGAGTCTTCTGAAGGCCAGTAGGTCTTGGGTCTGTCGGAGGTTGGTGGGGAGGGTGTTCCAGGTCTTGGCGGCGAGGTGGGAGAAGGATCTGCCGCCGGCGGTCGTTTTCCGGATGCAGGGGACTGTGGCGAGGGCGAGGCTGGTCGAGCGGAGCTGGCGGGTGGGGGTGTAGAAGCTGAGTCGTCTGTTGAGGTAGGCTGGGCCGGAGTTGGGGAGTGCTTTGTGTGCGTGGGTGAGGAGCTTGAAGGTTACCCTCTTGTTGACAGGGAGCCAGTGCAGGTCTCTCAGGTGGGGTGTGATGTGGCTGCGTCGGGGGATGTCGAGGATAAGACGTGCAGAGGCGTTCTGGATGCGTTGCAGCCGTCTCATGAGCTTAGCCGTCGTTCCTGCGTAGAGGGCGTTTCCGTAGTCCAGCCTGCTGGTGACGAGGGCCTGGGTGACTGTTTTTCTTGTTTCGGTGGGGATCCACTTGAAGATCCTGCGGAGCATTCGGAGGATGTTGAAGCAGGATGAGGAAACGGCGTTGACCTGCTTAGTCATGGAGAGGGTGGGGTCGAGGATGACCCCTAGGTTGCGTACGTGGTCGGTGGGTGGCGGGGCTGTTCCCAGTGATGTTGGCCACCAGGAGTCGTCCCAGGCTGAAGGGTTGGAACCAAGGATGAGGACCTCCGTCTTGTCCGAGTTCAGCTTCAGGCGGCTGGTCCTCATCCATTCGGCGACGGCCTTCATTCCTTCGTGGAGGTGGGCTTTGGCGGTGTGAGGGTCTTTGGTGAGGGAGAGGATCAGCTGGGTGTCGTCGGCGTAGGAGATGATGTTGAGGTTGTGCTGTCGGGCGACGTGTGCGAGGGGTGCCATGTAGATGTTGAACAGCGTTGGGCTGAGGGAGGAGCCTTGGGGTACGCCGCAGATGATCTTGGTGGCCTTGGATCGGAAGGGGCGAGGCGGACGCTTTGTGTTCTGCCGGAAAGGAAGGATGTGGTCCAGTCCAGGGCCTTCTCTTGGATCCCGGCGTCGTGAAGGCGTGTTCGTAGTGTGTGGTGGCAGACCGTGTCGAAGGCGGCTGATAGGTCCAGGAGGATGAGGGCTGCTGTTTCTCCGTTGTCTAGCAGGGTCCTGATGTCATCGGTGGCGGCGATGAGGGCGGTTTCGGTGCTGTGGTTGCTGCGGAAGCCGGACTGGGAAGGGTCCAGGATGTTGTTCTCCTCGAGGTAGCGGGTCAGTTGTTTGTTGACGATTTTCTCGGTGACCTTCGCGGGGAACGGGAGCAGAAGATGGGTCGGAAGTTCTTGAGGTCCTTGGGGTCTGCCTTGGGTTTCTTGAGTAAGGCGGTGATCTCGGAGTGCTTCCAGCTTTCCGGGAAGGTTGCTGTCTCGAAGGAGATGTTGATTATTTTCCGGAGATGGGGCGCGATGGCTGTACTGGCTTTGTTGAAGATGTGGTGAGGGCACGGGTCTAGCGGTGAACCGGAGTGGATGGTGTTCATGATCTCGCTGGTGTCCTCGTCGTTGATGTTGGTCCAGGAGAGCAGGCGGTTGGTGGTTGTGGGGGCAGTGGTCTCGGTGGTTGCCGGGGCGGTCGTGGTGTTGAAGCTGTCGTGGATGTCGGCGATTTTGCGGTGGAAGAAGGTGGCCAGTGAGTCGCACAGGTCTCGCGACGGCTGGATGTCGTTGGTGTTGGAGCTGGGGTTGGAGAGTTCCTTCACGATGTTGAAGAGCTCTTTGCTGTTGTGTGCGTTGTTGTCTAGGCGGTCTTTGAGTGAGGCCCTTTTGGCGGATCTGATGAGGTGATGGTGACTGCGGGTGGCGCTCTTGTGGGCGGCGTAGCTGTCCGCTGTCCGTTCGTGGAGCCAGATCTTCTCCAGTTTTCGGCATGTTCGTTTGGAGGCCTGGAGGTCTTCGGTGAACCAGGTGGCTTTCTTGCTGGTGTGGCTGTTGAGCGGATTCTTGAGCGGGGCGAGGGTGTTGGCGCAGTCGTCGATCCACTGTCTGAGGTTGCGGGCGGCGGTGTCGGGGTCGGAGGGTTCGGCGGGTGGGCTCAGGGCTCAGGTTGTGGTTAGCTGGTCTTCCGTGACTCTGCTCCAGCAGCGGCATGAATTTATATATAAACAATAAATGAAGATTTTAAATTGAATGTTTTTGCACTGAGTCTATGTATATATATCAATGTGCCTGTTGTAGGTTTGTTTATGACCATTTAATTGCCTAGGCTTTTTGCTTCAACTTGTATTTTCCCTGCCCTAGGACTTATTGTACTTTGCAGGGGGTCCCTTTATATCTCAATGAAGGAGTGGAAGAAGCCATGAAAAAGATACCACAAGGTCGAGTGAAGTATGAACAAAACAAAACAGCCTTGAATGTCAAGTTTAATCCAGTGGCAAATGTGGATGAAGAAAGATACATATTCAGTCAAGAACACCATAGACCAGGTGAGACCACTGATGAGTTTGTGGAGAGACTGGATGTTCTGGTGAAGAACTGTAAATTCAATGACTTTAATGATGAGGAAGCTACCTGCCTCAGAGTAATCAACAGATGTCTGTCAGATTCCTTTGGATGAAGAATGCTGAAGGAAACTCCGAGTTTAGAACAAGTCCTCAAAGCTGCTCGCGCTGAAGAGCATGATTATTGTCAAGTGACTGACATGGAGGTCGGAGGCATCCAAAGTGCGTCAGTCATGAGCATGAAAAGTAAGCCAAGGCAAAAGGCTGGGGACATAAGGCAATGTCTCCATAGAAAAAGAGAGCGTGTTACAGATGGGGATTGCCATTTCCACACAAGGGTAAATGTCTTACCATTGGACAAACATGCCTCAGCTGCGGTAAAGCAAACCATTTCATGATAACTTGCATGGCGAAGAGAAAAGTGCGTCACAGCGTGAAGACAAAATTACAGACTGAACGCTACCTCAGCGACGTTCGACGCTTCCACAAGGTCAAGTGGTCACACCAACTGAGGCAAATTGATACCAAACAAAGTCGATCATCGTCTCCAGTGAAAGTGACAATGATAATTGTGCGATGTCGATGCTAACCTCAGAAAGACATGCACATGTGGGACTGGTCAAATGAGTTAAAAAACCCACAGTGAAAAAAAATCGGCATGAAGAAGCATCAAACACATTCAAAAATTGTCCGAAGATAACTCTAAAAACAAAAGGGTGTTTGATACCATTCATAATTAACAGCGGTCCGTTGATAAATATCATGCCTGCGGAGAAGTATCAAGAACTGTCTCGGTTACCACACCTTACTAAGTCAAAAACACAAGTCTACACATTGGCTGCTTCAACGCCCTTAAAGAGTCAGGGATCCTTTGTAGCCATGATGAAATACAAGAAAAATGTGGTACAAGCACCTATTCGTGTACTTCAAGGAACAGCTTCAAGAGCCTGTTTGCTAAGTTTTAATACTGCTGATGATATGGGACTGATATCAGTGAACTACAATATGAATGCTCATCATGACATTGTAAGTCAATTTCCTTCATTATTTCAGGGACTAGGAAAACTCAAAACAATGAAAGTAAAGTTACACATACATGAAGATGTTCGTCCTGTTGCTCAAAGACACATGTGAATTGCATTTCACTTGCAAGACACTATTGAAAAGGAACTTAATTCAATACTTAAACATGACATCATTGAACGCTCCACTGGTTTGACACCATGGGTTTCTCCTATTTTAGTAGTGCCCAAAGAGACAGTAAAGGAGCTGTACACTTATGCGTTGACATGCTTCAGGCCAACAAGGCAATTGAAAGTGAGAGGCATCCCTGTCCGCACATTGCTGATATGATAACTCAACTGAATGGTGCAAACTTCTTCTCTCAACTCGACCTAAAGGAAGGATATCACAATTGGAGCTTGAGGAAAAATCCAGGTACATTACATCCTTTTCTACGCATATTGGTCTATTTCGCTGTAAGTGATTGAGGTTTAGTATATGCTCTGATGCAGAACTTTTCCAAGACGTCATTCGACGTATCATACAGCCTATAGTAAATGCATTTAACTATAGTGATGACATATTAGTTTTCAGAGCCACACAGAAAGAATATGACAGAGCTCTCATGCAAGTACGTTGTTTCCTGATCAATGCAAGCTTAACTCTTAATGCAGACAAATATGAATTCCACACGAAAAGTTTGAAATTCTTTGGCCATCTCTTTTCTGATGGGGGTATGAAACCTCATCCAACAAAAGTACAAGCATTGTCTACTGCAAATCCCCCAAAAGACATTTCTGTTACGACCCTTTCCTGGACTGGTCAGTTACTGTTCGAGATACATACAAGACTTTGCTACGTTCATGAGAACTTTCGAAAAGAACATTCCTTTTCATTGGTCACATGCTTGTGAGAAGTGCTTCCAACACATCAAGCTGGCCATTGAGAGTGCCACTGAGATGGTCTACTTTGATCTCAAACTACATACAGAGGTTGTAGTTGACGCTAGTCCTGTCGGGTTGGGCGCAATCTTTGCACAGCACAACGGACAGCCAAATGTCCAGAGACATATTGTGGCATACGCAAGTAAGAGCCTGTCACAAACAGAACATGCTTATTCGCAACTTGAGAAAGAAAGTCTGGCAGTGGTCTGGGCTTGTGAATATTTCCATGTTTTCTTTAAGGAAAACATTTCACTGTAGTGACTGATCATCAAGCACTGTTGACAATATTTGGCAATCACAAAGCCAAAATGCCTCCTCGGAATGAACGTTGGGGTTTGAGGTTACAAGAATACAACTATACAAATATTCATCATCCAGGGAAAGATCAGAATCAGGCTGATTATTTTTCAAGAGTGCCATTACAACGCCCTGGTACTCCATCTAAGACATTGAAGGACTATATAAATTTTATTGTGAAATCGAGCACACCAGCTGCTATGTCTTTAGAAAAAATTGTTAAAGACGTCATATTTTCAACTGTCTTTTATCTCAAGTCATTCAGCACCCTTTGAACATGTCAGACTTGCCACATCATGCTTGGGAGAGAATTGCTATTTATTTCTTTGCCCCTGTTGAGAATGGACATCATCTTCTAATCATTGTTGATGAATACTCCCGTTTTCCTTTGGTGGAAGACCTTTCATCCACTACACATGAAAAAGTCATTCAAAAACTAGATGGCATCTTTGCAACATGGGGTGTACCTGCAATATTAAAGTCTGACAAAGGCCCATCTTTCAATGGTCAAGAATTTAAAGACTTTCTAAATCATCTCAATATAAAGCTTCAAATAGCACTCCTCTTCGGCCCCAGGCCAATGGCCTGTTAGAACGGTTCATGAGTACTCTAAAGAAAGCTGTTCAGTGTGCTGCATTGGAGAAGCTTGCCCTCAAAGCTGTTCTAAGCACTATACTTCGAGCTTACCATTCAACCCCTCACTCAGCGACAGGGGAAAGCCCTGCAACTCTCATGTTTGGAAGAGCCATTATGACCAAGCTGCCCCAATGGACCAACCTCGGATCTAAGAATGAGGAAGACATTCACACTACGGACTATGGTCACAACAGAAGATGAAAATATATGCTGACCATCATGCAAAGGACATCGCTTTCACAAGAGGAGATCGAGTGTTTGTTAGACAATACAGAAGAAGGAAATCTGATGCTCTTTTTTTAACCCTTTACTATTACCAACATCAAAGAACACATGGTGATTGCCCTGCGTCTTGCAAGAGATTCTGCTCATTTTCAACATGTGGCCCATCACTCACCAAACATCGATGTCAATGTAGAGACTGGGTCTACACAGACAGTTGATGACTCTGTAGCTGCTGATAATTTCACCACACTTGTGCAGATCACTTACACTTTGACTGCCAGTTCCCAATGCTTAATTAAAGAATTGTAATTGCTTGTGTAACTATGTATTTATTTATCCATGTATTGTATTTGTATATTTATTTATTTTTGAAAGTTGTGACTTTTATTTAACAAAGCGGGAGATGCAGTGTCTTGTAATAAATGAACGCTGGAACTCTTTTGTTTCCCACTGTAAACCATAGGCCAGTGACGTAAGTGTTGGAGGGATGAGTTGAATGCAGGCTTAGAATGTGGAGTTCTGACTTGCATGCAGCGGAATAAAGACGTGTAAAATTACTTATTGGCGAGCCCCTAGGCTGGCAGGATACAACACCAAGATTTTGCGGCACTAATACCTCACAGTGATCTTATAGGCAGATTACATTTATCCTTTTTCAGACATGAGAGTTTTCTGTTTTGGGATCATTCTGGTTGAGGCAGACATTAGTTAATCTCACCTAATGAGATTGCGGAAGTAGGCAAGAAATACAAAAATTATGATCATCTTTACCTCTCATCTTCATCCCGAATTTTGAAAGGCACCTGCCATTTAAACAGGTCTGGCAGGCCCCCTTGAAATAAAGGAAGGACAGAAACCTTTGTTAAAAAAACGACATGAATTTAACTGTGAGCCTGTGGTGATAAAACACTAGCATAACGTTTTCACTGTATTTTGCAATATTAAATTTCAAAGAAACAGGTGGAACTGACTACCTCTGACATTGAATAGCAGTAATCACGCGTTTGTTAAGCGCTACTACTCACCCGTGAGGGTCTCAAGGCGCTGGGGGAGGGGGGGTTTTGCTGGTTCCAGTCAACAATGAATGGCAGTCAAATAGTTAGTGACCACAATAAGCCCATTTGTTTCCATGAGGGCTGACAAGACTTCCTCCTCATTTATTAATGTATTTTATTTATGAAGCGCACTATTACCAAAAGGTTTCTTGGTGCTAAGAAAAAAAAGACTGATAACTGTTAGGCAACAGAGAAACACAGTCATAAGTGTGGAAACTTTTTCAGGCATCTCAGGGCAGACATGGGTTACTGGACTCAGAATGTGTCAATCAGAGCCTTTTATCAAAGGTGTCCTGGGCTTAACAAACAAGTTACTTTCCTTTGATAATGAATTTCTGGTAGAGACTCTATCTAACTGCAGATTTCTCACCTTAGAATATTCTTCAGGTATCAAACTGGATCTGGAAAGTCTTGAGCAGTATCTCTGCGCCCAGGTAGGTGACATTGTTTGGCTCCATGTTAGCGCTGTCTGTGTCGGTAGTGATGATGTGGTGCCTTTGTAGGTGCCACCCAGGTGCACTGACATCTTTACCTTCATGACTATATCAGCGCCAAAATCGCGGAGCCATGTATAAACCAATGTAACTGTTTTTGACCAGTGTGCAGTGTCTAAAGGGATCTTTTTGAGAAAAAGATCCCAGTTCGCAGAACGGGGAGGATGGGAGGGTCAGTGAGGAATCTGCTGTTAGATAAATCCTCCACCAGAAAAGGCGATACCGAAGGGAAGTAACGTGTTCTTCTGATAGAGACTTGCAAATTCCTCACCTTAGAAGAGATACCCAAGCCATACCTTCCCGAAGGTGGAACTGCGTACTGGCTTAGACCAAAAAGTCCTGGAGGGCTGAACGGGCAAAATGACCATCATGGCAGACCTGACTGTCCAAGCAGTACCGCTTCGTGAATGAATGGAGGGACACCCACAGGTCAGCTTGACGGATGTCCAGGACTGGCACCCCACATGCTAACACAGTAGTGATGGCCTTGGCTTTAGTGGAGTGAGCCTGCAAGCCCTTGGGGTGTTGCTTCTATGCCAGTGCTTAGCAGATTTTTATGCAGAGTACTATCCATCTGGAGATGGTTCATTTCTGCACAGCCTTTCTCTTCTTCGCTCCGGTGAACCCAATGAGGAGCTGATCATCCACCCTGTGATACTTGGTGCAATCAATATAGAATGACAGAGCCCTTTTTGGGTTCAAACAGTGGAGTTTCTCCTCCTCCTTTGATGGATGAGTCAGAGCACAGAAGGCAGGCAGAGTAATGCTCTAGGCCCATGTGAAGAGGTGGCCACCTTCGGAACGAAAAAGGCACATGTTTGAAGGGCAAGTTTCCCAGGGAAGAAGTTGGTGTATGGAGGCTGGACCAACAGAGTATGAAGTACACTGACCCTCCTGCCTGATGTGATGGCCACCAGGAACACTGTTTTCAAGTCAAGAGCCGTAGGGGGCAGCTATACAGAGGCTCAAAGAGAGAACCAGTAAGGAAAGTAAAGACCAAATTGAGGTCCCATTGGGGCTTAACAAAGGGAGCAGACAGGAACAAATGTTGCACAGCTTTTATAAAAATGAGTCACAATAGATGACTTAGAGTGGGTTAATCCAGCAGCCACAAAAAAGCAGAGATGGCTGACAAATAACCCATACCGGTGCCCACATGGCATGAGGACCACCAAGGCACACAAACCTATCCCAAAGGCGGGCATAGATAGTTTCAGTGAATAGATGCCAGGCTGCCAAGATGACCTCACAGTCCTCTGGAGGAAGATTGAAAGTCCTTAAATGTCACTTTTAAGTCTCCATGGATGAAGGCGGAGCATGCACAGGTTCGGGTGCAGGACCCTGCCCTGTTGTTGTGGTAGGAGATCCTCCTGAAGGGGCAGCCTGGCCAAAGGACGGATGCTCATTAGTTTAGGTTACCATAGTTTCCGTGCCCTATCCGGAGGCACTTACTTTCCATGCCTAATCTAGAGCCACTAGGATGACTTGGGCCCGGTCAGTCCTGATCTTCTGAGGACTTAGGGTAGGAGTTGCATCAGGAGAAAGGCAAACATGAGCCCCAAGCCCCACTGACGGCAGACCGTGTCTACAAGCGTGAGCAGCTTTGAAAACCCCAGCGCACAGAAGTGCCTAACATTATGCGTTCTCAGTGGTGGCGAATAGATTTGACTAAGGTTTTCCCCAGTCTCGGAAGAGACCTGGCAGTACCTCCGGATGTAGACCCCATTCATGATCCACAAGGCATTGACCGCAGAGTTTGTCTGCCCTGGCTTTCAGAGACCTTGCGAGGTGTTGTACGACCAGGAAAATGGCCTAATGTTCCAGCCATGTCCAGAGGTGCAGTCTCCTGGCACGGTGTTCACGATCCCACCCTCCTCGTCTGTTGTAAAACCACATGACGGATGGACGTGTCACTGAACACCTGAACCAGCCTTCCTTTGATAGAGGGAAGTCTTTCAATGCCAAGGGAATCACCCTCAACTCAAACCAAGTGATGTGGATCTGAGACTCCACCAGAGTCCTCTGATCTTATGTCACTACTGTGAACTCTGGGTGGGGAAGGGAGAGGGGTCTGCTGCTGACCCAATCATGGATCATCTGGCACCACAGCAGATGTTTTGCAGTACCCTCCAATATCTAGACCAGGTCAGAGAGATTCCCCTGGTGCTGCACCCACAGAGCCCGCATAAGCCACTGAGCATTCTTTACCAGCAAGATGCAGAAGGCCATGAGACCCAGCAGCCTCAGAGTTAGTCTCACCAAAATCCAGGATAGAGGCTACAACATCAGAATCATAGCCCAAACATCCTGAACCCACTGTTCTGGAGGATAGGCATGAAACTGCGCTGCGTTCAGAATATCAGTCAGGTGCGACTTGGGCATAGTGATGGTGAACTTCAGCGAATGCAGAAGCTCCGCTGTAGTCTGGAAGTGGGCAACAACTGCCTGGGACGAGCTTGCCTTCAACAGCCAGTTGTTGAGGTAGGGAAAGATTACCACCCCAACCTCTGCAGATGGGCTGCAACCACCGCCATCACTTTTGTGAACACCCGAGGGGCACTGGTGAGGCCCAAGGGGGAGCTCAGGGAATTGAAAATGCTCTGGGTCTATCATGAACCACAGGTAACACCTGTTGACCAGAAAGCCGAGAATGTGGAAATACGCGTCCTGCAGGTCCAGTGCTACCATCTAGGCTCCAGGACCCAAGTCAGAAATGCGAGCTTTTTTTTTAGGAAGTAGTTGTGATGGCGCAGGTCAAGTATAGGGCGGAGGCCTCTGCTCTTATTCAGCACCAGAAAGTAACAGGAATAACAACCACACCCTACCTCTAGTGCGAGCACCCTCTTGATGGCTCCTATGGCCAAAAGACCCTGCAATTCCTGATGAAGCAAGAAGAGATGGTCTTCTGTCAGCCGCCAAACCCCCCAGGTTTCCGTTGTTCACAGTAGGGAAAGAACAACTGCTGTTGCGTGCGGGACGAGAGGGAAAGGCAGAGACCCTGCTCTTATGAAAGCGATTGAGCGCTGCATCAGCCTTGTCGCCAAATAAGCAGATGCCATCAAAAGGCATGTCAATCAATCAAAACTGAACATCCCCCAAGAACTCAGTGGAATGTAACCAGGGGTGGCGATGTAGTGCCACTGTAGAAGCCATTGCTTTACCCAGGGAGTCAGCTGTGTACAGTCTGCACTGGATGGCGAACTTCGTCGCATCTCTGCCATCCAACAAAGCCTGGTTGAGGATGGCACAGCCTTCCTCAGGCAGCATGGGAAGCAGCTGTGTAACTGAATCCCATAATACGTGAAAATATCCCCGAAGAGGCATGCTGTGTTGGGCAAGGCTGGTGAAAGATGCACTTTTTAAAGGTGTCCAGCCTCTTGGATTCCCATCCGGTCGTGTGATAGGGAAAGTGCTTGTGGCAATCTTCACACCACCAGACTCACATGGGAGGGGTGCTAGGAGGGGAAGGCTGGGTCTCCCGTGGTGGGACGGTGCTGACAGGTAATCAGTCAGTGCACAGGAGTCCCTTTGCAAGGTTTTGCCAAGGAGCATGTCAGTGAGGGTCTCATTAAAGGGGATACAGGTTCAGGAGAGCGTGCCCCCAGGTGAAGTACTTCTGCCAAGACATTGGTCTTGACCTTGACACTCAGCAGCTGGAGATTGAAGACGTCTACCACCCTGCGCATCACGTGACAAAAGATGCACCTTTATCCGAAACCTGAACCAATATCATGCCAGAGTCTGGGGAGGTATTGAGGCCACTAGTGTCACCCAGCTCCTCATACCAGTTGTTGTCATTTGGGGCCATCAGGGGACCATACACATTCTTGTCTTCCCCCCTCAGAAGGATAGGGCCTGTCAAGTGGTGGAGAGCCTAGGGGTATGTTAGGACCCAGATAGCACCGGCATCGATGTCGAGCGGCACCAGATCAGCTTCGTGGAGGATAATCAGCTCGTGTTCGAGCATCGCAGGAAGGGACAGAGCCAGGACCATGGAGGCACCTCTGGCAGTATAAGTCAGAATTGGGGGTGGATCCAGAAGGCTCAGCTGACGTCGAAGGCAAACCCGCTGATGGTAACTCAGCAGGGGCAAATCTTGAATCCATGGGGCACAAAGGTGTTCCAGATGAAGTCAGTGGCCCAAAGATGGCGTGAATGGTATCATAATTGTGTTAGCCGGGTGTCGCTCTGGTGCAACTCGGGGTAGCGTGGAACGGACCTTGACTTAGTGTCTGCAGGTTGAGAGCAGAAGCGGGGCCAGGAAGCATGATGTCGACAAGGAGAAGCCGAAGACTGCTTCAACAACTTCTTGTGCTTTTTAGATTTACCTGACTTTGATGAGGAGGTCTTGGAGCAGTAAGACGATAGACCACCGGATCGGCTTTGGAAATCGCCTTCCACAGAACTGAGAACAGGACCGTGAGTGGCATGGAGTCTTCTTTTGTAGCATCGTCAGGAGCTTCATTGCCTGCTCTTGAATCGCCTTCAGGTGCATCTACTTGCACTCAGCGCAGGCCTTTGGGTGGTGTCTCAACCCCAGGCACCCCAGAAAAACCAAGTGGGGATCTGACACAGACATCTGCCTGTGGCAGTCCCCGCTATGCTTGAATCCTGAGAGTTTGCAGGGGACATGATGTCCTAGCACACTGGGAGCAAAGTTAAAAAAGGTCGACCAAAAGTTGAAAAAAGTTGGCCACAAAATGACAGAGGTAGCTCTCTGGATCCAGGCTGTTGGCATGGAATGAAAGGAACTAATGTTAGAGCGACGGAGTGGCACCACACTGCGACATCACTTCTGACACAGATGACATGGAGCCGGGTGATGGCACCTACCTGTGCACAGAGGTATTGCTCAAGTTTTTCTGGATGCAGTCTGATGCCTGGGGAATATTTCAAGATGAGGAACCTGCTGTTAGACGTCTCTATCAGAGCTGATGATTCAACTAAAAAAAAACTACTCCCCTTTACTACTTGACCCTCAAGTTAGCAAAGTGAGGTAGTCCAGGGTTTACTCCGGAAACTGGTGCAACATTGCCCAGACGGAATTAGCCTTTTCAAAGAAAAAGTACTTTACTTCAAACCACACACTGTAGTACTACAGACGCAACAGATTACCATAGGTATTAATATTAACCTTCTGTGGATATTAATATCACCCAAAGGAGTAACATTTGTTACTCAAATAGGACCTAATAAGGTGCTCTTTGTGCCAAACCTAACCTGTAGTAACTTGAGTTCTCCCTAATAATATAATGGGGCTTTAGGAAGTTATTTAGAGAATGAGCGGAGCTGTCAGATATTTGTGTCAGCTTTTCTACCTCTACTGGTCCAATTCTTGTTCTCCCCTCCACTCCAGTCTTCTTGCTAGCACACAATACCTCTCACATACTCATTCAATTTGGCTCCATCACAGGAAGCAACAGTGTTACCCAGCATCCTCTGTGGGAGCTCAGTGTTTGCTGAGTGTGCACCACAAGCCCTCAGCAATCTTGAGAGCAACAGTCTCTGCCGGCACAACCAGCTGGTATGTGACACATATCAGGTGAGCAGAGGCATCACCAGCACAAGTCATAGAGGCAGCAAGTACATAGCGCAGCTCGTACCTTGGCAGATATTGCGGCTTGGGAATTTTCCTTGGGCCCAGACCCAAATGCACTATCCAAACAGTTAGGTGCCTACTCCAGGTGAGTGCTTAGTTGCTAATGTTGGCCTTTGTCACAGCAACTCTCCTCTGGCACTTTGGCTTGTCTTTGTGAAGACCTTGGGCTATGGTATTGTGAGAAGTTGGCCTGGTATATGCTGTCCACTAATTAAAGTGGGCACCCTGTACCAATCCAAACAACCCTTATGGTGATTTAAGAGGTCAAAGATAACCTTAGAAAGCTATCCAAGTGGAAGCTGTGGAGAGCAGCCTTCAGGCTTAGTCTTGAAGGTAATATTAAGCAGCTTGTTTTACCAGAATGCAACCTTATAGTATTGGTTAAATGAAAGGAGAAACACACAGTAGTTATAAAAATATGTATTTATTGATATAACACTCTTTAAGTACGACACAGTATCTTCTGCACGAAGATACTCACGAAGCACACAATACTGGAGCACATAAAACAATAGTAAATAGCACCAATACACAGTGGGCTCCAGGGGGAGACCAAACCATATACTAAAATAGTGGTATAAGAACCACGACTCGAGTCAAGACAGTGTCTAGAGGATGTAGAATTGCTGGGACCCCGAGGAACCACACAAGGTGAGTAAGTAGGGACCCCACGGAGGACGGGTGCAGTGTGGGAACACGACCGCGTGCTACGTACAATTCTATGGGAGAGTCGCAGTTGAAGTTTTAAAGTTTAAGGACCCTTCTAAGTGGACTTCTAAGAAACCCCCTGGAAGTTAGGAGGTTGGAGAGCCACCCCAACTGTGGATACCGTAGTACCAGTGTTTCCTATCCCAGGGAAGCCGGGTGCATAGGTCTGAAGTGGCGTCGGAAACCGCTGCCGATCTCTATGGAGGACTTCGAAGAAGAGCCACTGCTTGAAAGAAGGAAAGTGTCCGTCAGAATCCAAAGGTGGATTCTTGGTGAAGAGTATCTGAAAGCAGAGGGGACAGAGTCTGGGTCACTCAGGAGTGACCAGGGGCTCGGTAGACGAATGCCCACCGATGTCGGGTGCTTCAGGTGCGTTGAGTGGGTGCTTGACTATGCAGTCACCGGGACCAGGAAACATCGAGGATGACCAGGAGCCGGATACGAGCTGTCCCACGAAGGATGTTGAGTACTGAGGGGTCAGTATCTGGCTGGAGCACCAACAAGCCTTGGCAACGGCAACCCATGCCGAAGGTTGAAGAAGGTTACGGTTCGGAACAGCAAGGTACAGGAGACTCACCAAACACAGGAGAGTCAGGGAAGGCCTGGAGCAACCAGGGGAGCCCAAGAAAAGCAGTTTTGACCCTCAAGAGAACCCACAGGCCGGAGGAACAAGAGTCGCGAGGGGACCTCAAGCAGTTTCACAAAGCAATAGCCCACGGAGCACTCAGTACGAGGAGGCCGAAGTTCTTTGGTGGAAATGGTGCCAGAGGTTGGGGATACTCGGATCCCAGTGCACTTGTTTTGGAAACGCCAACAAGCATATGCACTTGCAAAAGTATGTGGTGCACAGGGTTACAGGTATTGCAGCCCCCACAAGGGATTCTGACCTCAAACTTGGTAAGAGGGCAGCTCGGACCTCGAGGGACTTGGAAACCCACCACCTATGTTGCTGGAGCCTTCGGAGTCCGTAGGAGCTCAGGAGCAGCAGACCGGCTAGTGGAGATGTGGTGCCTGCGGTTGCAGGGGAGTGACTCCTTCACTCCAAGGGAGATATCTTCAGTTATCCTTGATGCTCCACGGGTCCCTACACGGAGCCTGTATGGTGCACGGGCACAGACGATGCTTTGGACGGAGAGGGAGACGAAGTCGGGCCCAAACGAAGTCCAGAGTATCAAGAAGGTCAGTGGTTTCTTGATCAGAATCTTGTCCACGTCGAATCTAGGGTTCTACAGCCAGGTAAGCCCTTTTGTACCCACGGGAGAGGGTTGGACAGATTCAGGGGACCCTCCTAGGGGAGGGTCTGGACAGTGGGGAGGTTACTCCCATGTACTTTGTCCAGTTTCGTGCCAGAGCAGGAGCCAACGGCTCCCAGGACCGGTTTGAACTGGACTATGCACAGGGACACCAAATGTGCCCCTCATGCAGACTTTCGGTCGCTGGCAAGCTCACCCACCCAGGCCTAATACATTAAATCCTGTCTGGGAGGTGGTCACACCTCCCTGTGACAGGATGCCTACTGTTCTGCCTTCCCCTGCTCGAGCTTGGCTCAGCAGCAGGAGGGCAGAAATATGTCTCTGGTCGGCAGCAACCCTTTTGGGCTGCCCGGAACTAGAAGGCTGGTACCGGGAACACCAGGGACCTCACAAAGCTCGTTTCTGAGGGGTGGAATCATACCTCCCACACCGGTTACCGGTGTGGGGGTATGATTCCACAATGTTTGGCACCAAACACGATAGGGTTACTTTCAGCCGTTTTAGAGTTGGTCATCACGCGGTCGCATAATGCCACTCTATATGTCGTAAATGGCTGCAGCACTAACAACCAATGGACTCCGTAGGCTGCAGGGGTGTCCTGCTCATGCAGTGGCACCCTCTCACTTAGAACCAAGCACCCTGCCTTCAGGATTGTCAAGGCCTGCTATAGGGGTGACTTATAGGTTTTAAGTGCAGTGAGCCTTAGATATAGTAAACCTATATCTTAAGTAAGTGGTGCATGCACCAACTTACACAGGCTGCAATGGCAGACCTGTAGTTCCATTTTGCATGGCCTCTCATGGGTGGCATAATACATGCTTCAGCCCATGGGATGCCTCTGGGGTACCTATGCCCTGGGTACATGGGTACCATATACTTGGGACTGACAAGAGTACCCCAGTATCCAATCTGAAGTGTACCTAAGTACATAACATAACAGGTTAGGGAGAAAGCAGATAGACTGGGGTCCTGATTAGCAGGATCCCAGTCAGACTAGTCAAAAACAGTATTACATGAAGCAAAAAGTGGGGGTAACCATAAGAAGCAGATCCTACTTTCCTACAGGTCTGATTTCTTGTATCAGCTTCACAACGCTTCAAATTGGTACAACCGAGTAGACTTAAGTTCCCAAGTACTCTCCGTCAACTGGGATACAAGGTCGCTTTACACTGTCGAAGCAACTCCGAGAATTCTGAGTTTCACTTTCAGAGTGCTTCAAAATCTCTGTATCAGTTCCCAGGTATCCTCTGTCAAAGGGAGTACGTGGTCATGTCACTCTGTAGCAGCTCCTAAAAGACTCCAGGGTTTCACCTTCATAAAGTGTTCCAATCTTTTATGGTGTAGAGCAGATATCTTTGACTCTTCCTGTCTCAGCTCTTTACAATCTCTGCTTCTTCTGAGCAGCATCTCCCTCAAGCAAGGACATTCTGAATGTTACTTCTGAGCAGCTGGTTAGCACTGTAGCTCAATTTTAGACACTCTTCTAGCACTTCAAAGTGAAGTTACACAGTTTCTGGTCCAGAACCTGGCAAGGGAAGTTGCCGGTAGAAACCGATATCCTGACTCTGGGACACAGAGAGTTTCTCATCGCCACTAGCATGAAGACCCTAGAATCCTCTAGAGAAATCTTAATACACGGCTGTAAGTTAGTACCCCTTCTTTATATTAAAGTTGCAGACAGTAGTTTTGGATTCCAACAGTCAACTCTGAAAACCGCAGTGGGGAGTTCTGCACTTTTGCTTATTCCACTTATTCCAAAGACAAAGCAGGCTGTCCCACTCCACTACCTGTTTGCTCTGGGGGGCCATGAGTGTAGCCTTTCCCAATAGGTTCTGAAAGGGCAGGGGGGAACTCTCTAATTTGAAAGGAGCTCTCTTTATCCACAATCCTCTGTCTGTCCCACTACAAAGGATCCCTAGAATGTTCTGGGTGGAGCCCTGGAATTATATCTGTTGTCTCCCCCCAACTATCATCATAGGTACCACTAGACTGTAACAAATTCAAAATGAATATCAGTGTGGCTATAGCCACATCATATGCACTCCACATGCATCCTCTATACACATAAATAATGTACACATGTGCAACATCCTTGTCACACATACAGGCAAAGAACCCAGTTGCACGAGAATGGATGTGATCCAGCGCGACTAATATATTTTCCTCTCCTATGGACATAACATCCAGGTCGGAAACACTCCTTTCTCCACAACTATACCAATATGACGGTGGGGCCCATAACACCGCATATACATTCACTCACTCAAGTATTCCCTGGATCTCATCCACTACTACCTAGGAGAGAAAGCTATGATGACTGCTGGAAGAGAACGGGATACCTTTTTACTGTTGACAAGATAACTGTTTAAACATCATACATAATTAGATTTTAATCCTGTCAATTTCCAAAACACCAAAAGGTATTCCGTTCATTGGTCGATGGACCAACTAGTAGGAATCAGTTGATGGTGATTAAGACCAGCTCAATCACTTTAACCTATTAAACATTTGCATTTATCCTTGAGCTAAAGAATCACAGACTCGAAATTGTTAATTATAATAAAGTTTATCTAATTATTTAAATGCATAGAGAAATCTCCATTTTATTAATCAGAGTGAAGAAGAACTTTATTTGATTAAAAATATAATCATAAAAGCTGGACATGCGTGCCATACATATACAAAATAGATGATTAAAATGACCAAAGTGGTATGAAGATGCGAAATTTTAAAACTAGGCAACAGCAAAGTATTTTTAAAAGGATTAATAATGTTAATCAGTTTAATACATTTATTATTATTAGAAGAATAAAGTTCAGAGAATTTATGCATACCCTTTTAGATGGAAAAATAAAGTTCGTCACAGCAGATCACAGCATAGCATTCCCAAAATCTGACTGACTGTCTCGCTAAACAGGCCTCCTCGACGGACCACCTATACAGCTTTTCCGCATCGATCTCCTTCCTTCCCAGTCAGAATTAAAAGCAAAAACAATTAATTAAATTTAAAGAAAAATATGGCCTAAAGGAAAATAGCAGCGATTCTCCAGCGTCAAAGTTCTGTGCTCAAAAATTATGTATGAATAGCGCTCCTCCTACTTAAGAGTAGGTCCTCTTATACCCTAAAACTAGCTTACTAAACAGGAATGTTTCAATCTTTGAGGCGAGATTCACGCTAATTGGTCCATTGGAGGGGTGGCAAGCATCTCCTCATTGCCCTCCTTGTTCAAACCAGTTCCGAAAATGTTTATAATTTCGTCCTTTCACACGGTTTTAGGACATTACCAACCCACTGACAGTTCATCATTTGTAACTTCTTTTGTATCTTTATTAAAACAGTTCATTGTTAATTCACGGTTGCATCTTTTGGTTCCCATGTGCTCTCTCGCTGTCCCTTTTTTGGCACTCATTCTGGTGTTAGGTCATGGTGACCTTGATCTTTTTCATTCTGGGCTCTACTTTCGGATCACGTGTCATTGGCAACAGCTTTCTCCCAATTGGAAGCCATTTTGCACTTGCGCATTTTAGCTCATCTGCCTCGGCGGCCATTTTTACAGTGCGGCCTAGCAGGCCCGTACGAACTATTATGAAAACAAACACAATCATAATTAAAACAAAGAAAATAAGCCTTTTCGTTTCCCACCCGTCATTCTACGTACCCCATTTAGGTGTTACCTAGCAAAAGTGACATATAAAGCTATGCTTACTTACCATCCGCATACTTTTGCCACAATACGATTTACTACATAGCACAAATCATGCAACATTATTTTAATAATACGCAAACCATTATGTTATTATTTATATCACGTAGACAAGCGTTAGTAGGTTATCTTTTGAACAGGTATTGGCGGTTATCCTTTATAAAAGATGTCTATAAAGACGTAAAATGTTGATTAGTCTTCAAACAATTAATAGAATTATTAGTATTAATATTAGGGGGTTCAACATTTTTCTTATTTACCTTGCTCCATCAGATGACTACTTTAAAATCACAGTAGAAACTGGTAGGTCACTGACTAGCAGGCACCACGAAACAAGGCCTGTTCTGCTACTGCAATCATATTGCTGCCACCACTGTTGGTCCTTTACAGCCCTGTGAGCTGACAGTAGTCATTACCATTCAAAGGATGGTGCACCCCTCTGACCACAAAGCCAAAGGCACCTCCAGCGTACAATGTATGATTGTTGTGTGAGTGAAGGAAACAGTCAAAAAGCCCAGAGTCAAACAGGGGACCTTTCTCCAGCCCAACTGAGTCTTGGAGACCAATAGAACTTTCAAGGAAATTTGACAACAAACAAATAGCTCTGGGAAGAAACAGGCATTGCCGAACCGTCACATAAAGATGGTAGCGCTCTCTATGGAGAGACAATATCAGATGCAAAGCAACATGGAGAGGCAAACAATGTTAGGACTGTGAAAAACTCACTGTGCTTACAAGATGATTATAGGAGTTCCAGCTGTACATATAAGAATTAAGAATGCTAGAAATGTTTTGCTTTCCTGTAGTCCACACTTAAGCTTGGAGTTGAAATAGAGTGGGAATCTGCTGAAACCATAGCAATAATTCACTAAAGTTAGTGCACAATTAGGTAGGATTTAGGCGCACAAAAATATTTGCAATGCAAACTTCTACAAGAGTTTTAGAATCAATGCTATAATTAACACAGCAGATTTTTTTCAGCATACACTTAGGTTAGGAGCAGGAAAGAGGAGCATGAGAGGGTGCCATTCAAAATGCACGAAACATCCTCTAATAAGTTTGTGGCTGGTAGATATTCACAAACATTGTGAATGAGTATCTTCACTCCCCAAAACACTCCAAATCTGTTCTCAGTATGATGAAGGGCATCTTGCTGCCCTTCTGCTGGGATCTCCTGCCTTGTTATGTTATGTTATGTATTGGTATTTGTTGAGCGCATATATCACCCTAAGGTCTCATAGCGCTAGCCTGTACTCAGAAACCAAGAGAATGAAGAGAAGGGGAAACCATCTGGGCGGGATGGGCTCAGAATAGCCAGGTTTTGAGGGATTTACGGAATTTCTTATGATCGATTTCGATGCGAAGGTGCAGAGGTAGGGTGTTCCATATCATAGGGGCAATTTTGGAAAATGATCTGCCGCCGTTCTTAACGGTGCGGATCTTCGGGACAGTTAGAAGTTGTTTACTGGCAGATCGAAGAGTTCTGGCTGGCTGATGTCTTTTCAGTTTCTTAGCTAGATAGTGGGGCCCTTGTCTGTTAAGGGTTTTATGTACCAGACAGCAGATTTTAAAGTTGATCCGCTTCCTGATTGGAAGCCAGTGGAGGGTCTTCAGGTTGGGAGCCGCGAGGGGGGGGGGGGGGAGGTTAAGAACCAGCCTGGCCGCTGTGTTCTGCAGGACCTGGAGCTTTGTTAATTGTTCTTCGTTTATGGATGCTAGTAAAGCGTTGCCATAGTCTAGGCGGCTTATTATTAATCCCTGCACTAGTGGCATGCGAGAAGACAGTGGGACACATTTAAAGATTTTTCGGAGGCTACACATTAGTCCATAGCATGTGCGAGCCACATGATTGACGTGGTCTGACATAGAGAGTTTGTTGTCAATTATCACTCCAAGATTGCGTGCTGCCGTCTTAGGTGACGGACATGAACCTAGGGTGGAAGGCCACCAGTCATTGGTCCACAACTTTTGTGCATTTCCGAAGAGTATGATTTCGGTTTTACTAGCGTTAAGTTGGAGATTATTGTTTGTCATCCAATCATTAATGTCTACCATGCATTGCTTGAATCTGTATTTAGTATCGGTGGGATCTGGTCCAAGGGTGATTAGTAGTTGAGTGTCGTCCGCATACGACACTGTTTCAAAGCCATGGGCTTTAATAACCTTGGCTAAAGGAGATACATACAGAATAAAGAGTGTGCGACTTGGAGCTTGCAGCGATCTCTATGGTCCTTTTTTTGTCGTTTGCCATACTTGTTTCCAGGTGAAGCCTCCAAGCTTCCCCTCTGCCTCAGTAGCCTGCCCTTCGAGGAAACCTTCGAGAAAACAACATTGTGGCAAGGGGAGCCTAGACCACCATGTCATATCCCCAGACGGCTGTAATCATAGGGCCCAATTGGCAATGAACCAACTCAATCCCTTCCTAATTAAACTCAAGAATTATCCTCCATCATTCCTTTTCAACCAAGTAGGCAAGGAATCCTGTTACTTGTCCACTTTTTGTTTTTTAAGACGTAGGACTCAAATCCCTCCTATGAACATAAAATACTGAGTCAAGCCATTCTGCTTTTGAGGGGGGCAAAGACTGGATCCAATATTTAAGGTATCTTCTTTCGAACAAAATTAAATAGAACGTCAATTTGCTGCCATAATCCAAATGGTCTCCAACTTCTGGTGACAACCCAAAAATAATTAATTCAAGGCTTACCTGGATTTGAGTATGCAAGAGGTCATTCAAGAACTTACAAACATCCTTCCAGAAGTCCTGAATATTGGGGCAAAGTACGAACAACAATCTGTATGGTCCGATTTTGCCCCCTTTCAACCTCAGAAGCCTGGTTCTGCCCTTCAGAAGCATGGGTCTCATCAGTGCGAGCCCTTTGATCGAGAAGGACTATGCTTGTTCACATTCATGGTCAACTTAAAAGCCCATTACCAGTTCCAACACAAGCTTGAAAGCCAGTGTTCTTTCAACCTATAATCTAATCCTGCCTAGTATCCAAGTGTTGTCTGACTCTAGGGGTTGACTTACTTTATGAACATGTCTGGTCAAACTGGGGTATGTAACAACTCACTGCCTGTTAGTTATAGTTTTTGAGCAGCTATACCTGAAGGATTCCACAGCAGTGCTATTAGACTTGGCATCTTTGGTGTGGTTTCCCCCAACTTTTTGCCCCTACCTCCTGTATTTTTTATGCTGTGCTGGATTTCGTTTTTGCTGGCTTAGATGCTTTGGGCTCTTTGCCACTGCTGATCAGTGTCAAAGTGGAAGTGCTCCCTGTGTAAATTGTTGTTACAATTGGTTCTCCCTCATTGGCATATTTGATTTACTGGTAAGTCCTTAGTAAAATGCACTGAAGTGTGCCAAGGCCTGTAAATCAAATGGTACTAGTGGGCCTGCAGCACTGATGGCGCCACCCACATGAGTAGCTCTGAAAAGGTAACTCAGACCTGCCACTGCAGTGTCTGTGCGCAGTTGTTAAACTGCCATGTCGATTTGGCAAGTGCAACCACTTGCCAGGCCCTAACCTTCCCTTTTCTTACATGTAAGGCACCCCTATGGTAGGCCCAAGGTACCCCCCTGGGCAGGGTGCAGTGTATGTAAAAGGTAGGACATGTACTGGTGTGTGTGACATGTCCTGATAGTGAAGTACTGTCAATTTCGTTTTTCACTATTGAAAGGCTATCTTGCCCCAAAGGATAGAATGGGAGTTTATTTATAAAGTCCTATAAATATAACTTCCCATTGGGACAGGATAGAGAAAAAAGTTTAGGCTCTCTGAACTCAGAATTTAACAACACATCTTTTAGTAAATATGGTTTTTAATTTGTGTGTTTCAAAATGACACTTTTAGAAAGTAGGCATTTTCTTGTTTAATCATTCTGTGTGCCTCTGCCTGTTTGTGTATTGACTGTGTGGTTTTGGAGTGACAGGGGCTGGGGATGTGCATTCACTTTAGACAGCCATTGGGGGGTTAGAGGGGTGCCTGGCCCTTCCTGGATGACTCGGAGCTGGGCTGAATAGACCCTGGTTGAATTTAGAGTAGTGGGAGGAGATTTCCTTGCACCTAAATAGGGCCTGTCTCCCATGCACAATGATGTCTCCACCCCCTATGGTCATGCTGCACCAGTGAGGACAGAACTGGTTTGGACTGGGCTCAGAGACCCTTGTACAAAGAGAACAAAGACATTTTGGGGTATAAGTATTAGACCTAAAACCCCTGAACTTTAGACTACTTCTGGAATCAAGAGGAACCTTTGCCAAGGAGAAGAGCTGGAGAAACTGAGGAGAAGTACTGCCCCTTTGCTGTGTGCTGTCTGGGGTTGGCCTGCAGTAGCTGTTTCTACCAAGGACAGGAGAAGGACTTTGCTGTGGGCTGTGTCCCTCTGCTTGAGGAAGCTCTCCAAGGGCTTGAGTAGAGCTTGCCTCCTGTTCTGAAGTCTCAGGGACACAAAGACTTTACCCCCAGCTCCCCTGAACTTCCTTGCAGAGAGTTCTGACCTGCCAAGAGGTGCATGTGACTGTGTTCGGCCTCTGAAGGTTGTTTCTGCTGTTGGGAGCTGGAAAAGCAATGCAACTACAAGAAAATCGACGCATTGCTCTTCTTGCGGCTGTTTTTCCGACGCAGCACCGCTGTGCGAGAAGAATCTCTACGCATCGCCGTACCGCTGCCGAAACCGACGCAACCCCTGTCACCGCTGCAAGAACCGATGCATCGAGGGATCGCGGCTGAAGAAACCAACGCAGTGCCGCTCGACGCCGCCGCATCGATCGCCGCCGCATCCCGGTTTTCCACGCATCATACCTGTGCAGCAATTTTTCCCGATGCATCACCCACAGACCAGAACCGTCTCGGAATCGATGTATCACTTCCGCCTACAGACCGGATTCGACGCATCACTTTTCCTGTGTGCAGCAGAACTGTCACATTGCCTCCCCAGGGTCTCAGGAACTGAAGCATTTTTTTTTACGCTTCCCATCTCTGCAGGTTTGGCCTTATGAATTTTGTCACAATTACAGGTACTTTGAGAGAAATCACGCATCCATAGTTTTCTATGGGCCAAGTTGTTTGAAACCTTTTTAAAGTCATATTCTTATTACAAATATGTTGGATTTTTGTCGTCTTGGTCTTGTTGAGAGTAGATAAAGATACTTTATTTTTCTAAACTGGTGTGGTGTCCATTTGTGGTGTTATCGCTGTATTACTGTGTGTTTTGAGTACAAATACTTTACACATTGCCTTTGGGATAAGTCTGTCTGCTCGTGCCAAGCTACCCAGGTGGTGAGCAGGGGTTATCTAAAGTGTGTACCCCCCTTACTCTGATTTGAAGCAAGGGTCCCTATTTGGACAAAGGTACCTACTTCTGCCAACTAGAGACCCCCATTCCTAACATTTGTGGTCAGCGGTGAGGATTTGAACTTATATTTGTACTTGACCCACAGTGATTGGTGTACATCACTAGTTTAGTGCAGACCACTACACATCCACATACTATGTTTTATTTTTGGTTCTATTTTTGATCTGACCCTTGAAGTATCCATGCACCATGTCTCTGAATGGTAAATCGGCAAGTGAGGCTGCAGAATTGGAGTTTGACATTGAAATGTTAAGTAGTTACAAAGTAGAGCAACTCAAGCAATTCTGCAAGAGCTTTGGATGTCCCATGAAGAGTAACCTTAGGAAAGAGCAGCTACAGAAGGCCTTAGGGGCCTGGTGGGAGGCCAGACAAGCTGAGGAGACAGATGATGCAGATGTGGATGGGGGTGCACCAAATGGTGGTTTCAGATCCCAGGATTTGCCTGTTGGGAGAGCAGTCTCTAGGGCTCACAGCAATCATTCTTCCAGAAATTGGGCACCAGAGGAAATGGAGAAATGGCGCTGGGCCAGGGATCATAAGTTGGATGTTTTGAGGCTCCAGACCAAGGCAGAGGAGAGCAAGAATGATCGTGCTTTGGAGGAAAAGAAATTGATCTTGGCCCATGAGTTAAGCATGAGAGAACTTGACATTAAAGCCAAACAGGTGGAGTCCAGTACAAATGATAGCAGCGCACAGCCAGTGCAAGGGAGTAAGGTTTACATTCCCGAAGACCTAGTACAGAATTTCCAAAAGGGGGAGGATATTTATGCATGGTTTGCATCTTCTGAGGCAGCACTGCATATGAATAAGGTCCCTGAGAAGAACTGGGGGGCGGGCCTTTGGAAACACTTTGAGGCCAATGAGAGGAACACTCTGACACCAATGGAGGAAGCAGGTGCTCTGACCTATCCCAATATGAAGGAGGCTTTATACCTCAGGTATGGGCTTACACCAGAGCAGTACAGGGAAAAGTTTAGGTCCTTCAAGAAACTTGAGTTCAATACTTGGGTTGAGTGTGTGAACATGCATTGCAGAGCACTGGATGGTTGGATTAAGGGTAGCAAGGTTACTGATTACTAGGGGTTGTACAACTTGATTGGTTGGGAGCACTCGAGTACTATGTGTGATCCAGAGCAGCGCCAGCATCTTATGGATAGTAAGCTGACTGATCCCAGGAAGCCTGCTCAGGAGGCGGACCTTTGGACGAGTACCAGGGTCCACAAGGGGTATGTGGGAAACCCAGCCAAAGGTGGGCAGGGTCCCCAGCAGAAGAGTGGGGGGGACAAGGGTAACCAAAAGGAGTTCTCTAAAGGGCCCCAAAATAGTTCCCAGGGTAAGGTTTCCCAGCCCCCCAGATCTAAGAAGCCATGGCCCCCTAAGGGTAGGCCAGATAACCGGGGTCCACACAAGTTTTATGCATGTGGTCAGGAGGGTCACATGCAGAATGATCCCAAGTGCCCCAAGGCACCACCAGCACCAAGTGGTGCACCGTCACTGGGGTTAGTTAGTATAGTGCTGGGGGAGGAGTTGGTTCCTAGTGACGGTGGGGAGCCAGCTGTGATGACCCTTATCTCATCAGGAGATAGAGGTGGAGGCTCTGAGAGAGACAGGAGCCAGGGTGACATCTGTCAGGTGTCAGTGGGTGTCTGAAGAGCAGGCCATCGCTGATGTACTTCACCCAGTAGTTGCTGCAGACAACTCTGAGCACCTGTGTAAGGTGGCGCAGGTTCCCTTTAAGTGGTGGGGGGGTCTCAGGTTCCTTCAAGGTCATTGCAAGTTTGTCCATGCCTGTTGACTGTGTGCTTGTCAATGACCTGGAGAGCTCACCTTGAAAGGAGGTGGCTCATTTAAAGATGTTGGGACTGCCTGAGTGGTCCTGTGTGACTACTCGGTCAATGGCAGCCAGTAGGGGTGATCAAGAGGACCTGGAGCCTGAAACAGTTGCCCAGGTGCCTGCCAGAAAAAGAAAGGGCATGGGAAACCAGCCCCCGAAGTTCCCACGGTCCAGGAGGAGGCAGAACCTGAGGGGGATGCCCTGGAACCTACAGGGGAACAAGTGGCCGAACTGGAAAACCTGACTGAGCTGACCCATTGGCAGCAGGAAGGAGGGCACTCCAGGGAGGAGTTCTGCAAGGCGCATATGGAATGCCCTACTCTTGTTGGTTTGCGGCAGAAGGCTGCAGACCAGGCAGCAGGTGGTTTGTCCAGATCACATTTTATTTATTGGGAGAATGGCCTCCTTTACAGTGAGCCTAAGGTTGCTGAGCCCGGGGCAGCCCGTGTGCTGGTGGTACCTGGGGGCTACAGGACCTTCCTACTGGGTCTGGCTCATGATGGGCCTATGGCAGGACATTTGGGGCGCAACAAGACCTATCACAGGCTTGTCACCCACTTTTACTGGCCCCAAATGCAGAAGCACGTTGGCACACATTGTAGGGCTTGTCAGACTTGCCAGGCAAGTGACAAGACTGGAGGGAAGTGTAAGGCTCCCCTCCAAACCCTTTCCTGTGGTGAGCACCCCTTTCGAGCGGGTGGGCATTGACATTGTGGGGCCACTGGAACCCAAGACAGCCTTAGGCAACAAGTTTATCTTGGTCTTGGTGGACCATGCCACAGGTACCCGGAAGCTGTCCCTCTCAAGACAATCACAGCCCCTGTGGTGAGCTGTGCATTGATGGGGATCTTTACCGGAGTGGGGTTCCCCAGAGACGTGGTCTCTGACTGTGATACAAACTTCATTTTCAGGTATATGAAGTAATTGTGGGAGGAGTGTGGTGTAATGTACAAATTCACCACTCCTTACCATCCCCAAGGGAAAGGGTTGGTTGAAAGATTAAACCGAACCCTGAAAGGCATGATAAAGGGTCTTGCAGAACCCATGAGACGTAAGTGGGACGTCTTTCTACCATGCTGCTGTTTGCCTACAGGAAGGTACCACAGAAATTCTTAGGGTCCAGAACCTTTGAATTACTGTATGGGCACCCTGTGAGAGGACCTCTGAGTCTGGTGAAGGAAGGCTGGGAGAAAACTCCTGGTAAGACCCCCCAAGATGTGTTCAGCTACATGCTGGCCTTCAGAAACCAGACTCAACGCTTCAGGAAACTCGCTCAGGCGAACCTGGAAGCCAGCCAGAAGGATATGAAATGATGGTACGACCAGAATACCACTCTGGTTGAGTTTCAGCCTGGCCAAAAAGTGTGGGAGATGGCACCAGTGGAGCCTTGTGCGCTCCAAGACAGATGGACTGGGCCATTTGATGTGGTGGAGTGCAAGAGTGATGCAACCTACCTGGTTAACTTGCAGACTCCTCGGAACCCTTTGAGGGTCCTGCACGTGAACCGCCTCAAACCTCACTTTGAGAGGTCTGGAGTCACCATGCTCCTGGCTACAGATTATGGAATGGAAGAGGAGAGTGAGCCTCTTCCTGACCTCCTGTCAGTCAAGGAACATGATGGGTCAGTGGATGAAGTGAACCTCTCTCCCACCCTGACCCCAGCGAAGCAGAGGGACTGTCACCAGGTGCTGGGGCATTTTGCCTCCCTGTTCTCCCTGACTCAAGGAATCAGCAATTGGTGTGCCCATAACGTGGACACTGAAGACAGTTTACCTGTAAATTATAAAATTTACAGAGTAACTGACAAAGTCAGAGCCAGCATCAAGGAAGAGGTTTCCAAGATGTTGGCGTTAGGGGTGATAGAGCCCTCTAGCAGCCCCTGGGTTAGCCCAGTGGTCTTGGTTCCAAAAGCTGCTGCACCCGGTGCCACTCCTGAACTCTGGTTCTGCATGGACTACCGTGGGCTCAATGCCGTCACCAGGACTAACGCGCACCCCATCCCCAGAGCTGATGAGCTCACTGATCGGCTGGAAGCTGCCTGGTATCTCAGTACGTTTGATCTAATGTCAGAAAAGGCAGACCTCTCTCTTGTCCCATCAGTCAAGGCGATCTGCTAGTACCCAATGCCAGAGGGGCACTACCAGTCCTGGGTCATGCTCTTTGAGTTGAAGAACGCTCCTGCCATGTTCCAGAGACTGGTCAAGCAGGTACTGTCCAGTCTGGAGGAATTCAGCGCCGCTTACCTAGATGACATCGCTGTGTTTAGCTCCAGCTGGGAGAAACACTTGCAACACCTCTGTGAAGTGTTGAAGGCTCTGCAGAAAGCAGGCCTCACTATCAAGGCCATTAAATGCCAGATAGGGCAGGGTTCTGTGGTGTACTTAGGGCACCAGGTAGGAAGCGGCCAGGTGGCACCCCTACAACCTAAGATCAACACCATTCTGGCTTGGGAGCCCCCGCCAAGACCCAGACAGAGATGAGAGCCTTTTTAGGACTCACCGGGTACTACAGACGGTTTGTTAAGGGATATGTAGGCTATCCGGTTTTAGGTTTAAACCTATAATAACTGACAAAACCCCACCGGAAGGGAAATAGCCCTTACCAGAGTAAACATATAAACACTGAAAAAACCCCTGCACAACCACAAACTCAATGCCATTCAAAGAAAGGAAAAGAAGAGTGAAAGAGTCATTTTTATGTCTTCCTGAAGGGGCCAATACAATGTAACTTTGCTATACAAGGTAGCAGTAAGAAAGACTGGGCTAACATTATTCTGCTTGAGTTTTGTTGTTTAGGGGTATCACTAAAATATTGTTTCTTCTTCCTTTTTTCAGTTTTGTGGTCTTTGGTCTAAAGATACAGGGGTTAGAAGCATGTTTTAGGTGTTGTTTATTTATTTTATGAACTGTAGTGAACCAGGAAATATCAAAATCATATTTGATTTTTTGGCTACGTTTGAGTCTTTCACTGATAGGGAAAATGTAGGTTTCATAAGAATCTTTCCCAATATTTACCATCATATTTACCCACAGTGAATGGGTAAAAACCCTTGATGCATCAGCGCCCTTTTCTAGGGAGTCAGTATTGATTGTAGGTGAATTGCCAAACACCCCAGGCTTTAAACATTCAATGCAAGGTATAGTGACAGGTATATGTGAAAAGAGTGCAGTTACAAAGCATCTGGGATATGGGTGAAAACATGACACCAGACTTTTGGAAAACCTGGAATGCAGTGTCACTTGGAAAGCTGCTGCAAAAAGTTCTTACCAAGTTCAACAAAGATTGGAGTGATATTGTTTGTGTTTGCAGTGATTCAGCTACGTATATGAAAAAGTTGTGTGATGACCTGTCAAAATCGATACCTGAGCTGAAGTGCTTCCCTGTAAGAGATTCTTGTCACTTGTTAGATGGTATGCTGAAAGCATCTTTACAATCTTCAGAGTTAATGAAGAATGCTATTGACTTTTTAGTCCATTCTGGTGCACTGTTTTGTTATGCGCGGACACTAAAACGCAAATATTTCTCATTTTGTGCTTTGTGTGGTATCAAAGAAAGAGTCATCCAAACTGTCTCACTTAGCTGGTGGTTCTCAGTCCTAGAGGCCATGAATGCTATATTATCCATGTGGCAACCGTTTACAGAACTTTTGCTGAGTGATGATGCCAAATTGTCACATATTGATTTGAAAAAAAAGTACACTCTACTGCATTCTTAGATTTTTACTGGAAAGCATGACTGCTGTAGTAGACATAATACAAAAACTAAAGTCTGAAAAAACCCTTGTCCACCAAGTGTTCAGCATAATTGGTGTGGATGTGAAACAGCTCCTTGAGAGTAGGCTGGGCGACACTTTTAGTGACTTTGGCACTGCAACATGTTCCATCTTAGAGTGCTTACCACTTGGTAAGCAAAGAAATGTTGAGGAGCAATTCAGAAACTTTTATTTTACAATCTATGAGAAATAGCCCTTCACCAACCATGGCATTTGAACTCAATGAAGCCTCACTGTGGAACTCTGCACAAGTTATAGATTCCTTCCGTACAGGGTAATTTTCTCCGGAGTTTCAAAAGTGCTGCTTCATTTTTGACCGCATCAATAACTCTCAGGGCATATGTGCCCAGTTCAACGCATATGTTGCAGAACCTGTGGAAACATGTAATATTTTACGTTAGCATAAGCGACAGCCATTTTTGGCTGTGGTGTCCATTTCGCTTCCTTCGTAATTCTTTCGTCCTCTGCTGATCACCTTTTCACCCTGCTTGTGTCATAAACTTTAGTTGACCTCTTTCGACATGGCTAAGCAATGTACGTGCTGGGGGGTTTGTAGCTGCCGGTGCACCTGGTCTTAGAGGCTATCTATTGACCGTTTACTGCTGCCATGAACATTCCTGCTCCCCTTTCTTATTTGCTGACCAAGTGGTCATCCATCTGCCCTTGTTTGCTGATAGCTATTTTCTGTGTCTAAACTCGCTCTTTCCATTTCTGTCCATATGCTTGCATTGCAACAAAGTTGTATATAACGACGATGGTTTGTGAATTCAGTGTACCTCCTCCTACAATACTTGAGAGTGTTGTGTGGACGTGGTCCCGCTCATGAGTGATTAATAAACTTGTTGTTTTACTTCAACTCCAGTGCCGATCTCTTTTTGTTAGTCTTTGGACCCGTGGACGAGAGGGTGACCCTGCACCAGTGTGCTCACTTTTGGGTACATTTCCACAGTTGGCCCCATCGGAGATGTGGCCGTCCGAAGGAGTGGTCTTGACGGAGGATCGAAATATTACTGAGGATGCGCACTGCATGAGGAGACCCTTGTCTTTGCAGGCTGACGTGACTTTTCCGGTTTTCCCGATTTGACCCTCCGGGTGGTGGCCAGTCTCGACTGGGACTTTCTTTGGCGTATTCTGCAGTGACCATTAGGTCGACCAGAGATCGGCAGGTGGGAGTTGGAGACTTCTGTTTGGTAAGGTCGCTGAAATGGCACTCTTGATTTGCTTGGTTTGGTTTTGGTATTCATTCTTTGCAAAGACTGAAGGCAGGTAATGTGGAGATTTTTCTCCTTTTGGAATATTTGTTTGGAGTAGTAATATTTTACATATACTTGGGAAAACAGGCCTGTTCTCAGCACACACCGTAAGTGGTGTTGCTGCTCATGTGGTACCAAGAATGCTTTAGAACAAAGTCAGCCGGTTCCTCCAGAAGGGACGCCAAATAGAGAGATGTATATTAAATATGGTATTTGTCCCATAATGTACGGTTCATTGTGGAACAAATACACAAACAAAGAGTCCGATTTACAATGGCCAGTGAATGGGTCATTCGATTCTAAAAAAGTTCAGTATGTAGAACAGTGTTTATTTAAAAGAAAGAGTAGACAGGATATGTTTGATTGTGTACGTATGTGGGATAAAGAAGAGCGAGAAAGAGCAAAGAGAGCGGAAGCTAAAGCAGAGAAAGAGCAGCGAAGGACGATATATCAAAAAGGGGTGGAATTAAAAGACAAAGAAATGAAGGAAAGAATAGAAAAGGAAGATAGAGAATGTCGATTAGCGATAAATGGCCAGTATCCTATTAGGTGCCCTATCTATCCACTACTTAATACGCCTCAGGATGATTGCATCCTATTAGAACGACCCCCACCCCCGTATAAATTTCCTGCTCCAAGTGCCCCTGAGGATGAGGCTTCTTATGAGGAGCTCTCTTCCTCAGAGGATAAAGATAAAGACAAGCAAGTTGGGCGACAGACTCGCTCTACTTTGACTAAAGCAGAAAAAGATACATTAAAAAGCACTGCTAAAGAGGAAGCTCGTCGGACTACTACAGCGACGATCCTCATAAATATGGTTCAACCTTGGAAAGATATAGACCAGTTATATTTTGTAGAAAAATTCTGTTGGGAGGTAATATATGGTTGGCGGCATATTTCTGACGAAACAGAACCAGCTGATCTGAACGTTGATTATATGCGGTTAGTAGATGAGACTTACCTTTTTCAGATATACCTGATACGATTAGACGAATAGTTAAAATTACGAAATGAAACATTACATTTACGTAAGGAGCAAGAATTAGCTAGAAAGAGTAAAGTAGTAGAAGCAGTTCAATCCCAGGCAGAGAAAACAGATGTTCCGGTGAAAGAAGGCAATTCCGGCAGTAATAAAGTTACTATGAAACCAATGCGTGAAGCCGCACCCTGTATGTTCCCCCGAAGGGTGCAGGAACAAATGATGATAAAACTTCGGATGATGCAAAGGGATATTTTATATATAATTGGGTTTACACTCCTTGGAGTAGAGCAGATGTTATGGCTCTTAAGGCTGCTTTGCCCGACCCCCGGAAAAATCCCGCCGCCTTCTATGAGGAGGTGGAAGGAGCCATCAGCTCCTGCACTATGACCTTACCAGATATCGATATGTTCTTCGGGCTTATTTTGCCCCCTGATATGTGGAGAACAATACGTAAAATAGATGACAATGTGGCATTTGGTGATACCTGGGAACATTTAGAAGAAATAGATGCGGAAAGGGAGCCTGCGCAGAAACCTCAGAAAGAGATATTAGATCTTCCTAAAGCTATTGTGACTAAGTTGAAGACTCTCATACCCCTTAAGAAAATAGATTGGACTACGTTAGCGTCCTGTAAACAGAAAAAGGATGTCAGTTTCTGATTTCTTTTCTAGATTTGAAGAGACATTCCATGATTTTAGTGGCCAGTCACTGGCCGATGGCACGGGTAAACATTTGTTTGTTGACAAATTTGTCGCTAATATGTTACCGGAAATAGCTAGTCGCCTTAAGGCCAGTGAGAGTTCTTGGACCACGTCTTCCCCAGTTTCCCTTTTCACCATGGCCCAATATTATGAGCGATAGGAACAGGAAGCGAAAGGCAGGGAGGATAAGAAGGTTAAAGACTTAAAGACAAAAGTTATGATGGCTAAAGTATATGGTCCATGTTGGACTTGGCCCTTTTTGCAGGGTCATCCCTGAACTTTTTGCCTTCCTCCTGTATTTTCTCTGACCTGTTTTTGTTGGTTTTATGACTCTGGGCACTTTACCACGGCTGATCAGTGCTAAAGTGCATATGCTCTCCCTATTGTAAATTGATGTATTGATTAGTGACTCCATGATTGGATCATTTGATTTACTTGTCAGACCCTAGTATAGTGCACCAGGTGTGCCCAGGGCCTGTAAATCAAATGCTGCTGGTGGGCTTGCAGCACTGGTTGTGCCACCCACAGAAGCAGCTTGTAAAGTGTGTCTCAGGCCTGCCATTGCAGAGCCTGTGTGCAGTCTGTGACTGCCATGTCGACTTGGCCAGTGCACCCACTTGCCAGTCCCTAAACCTTCCCTTTTCTGCATATCAGTCACCCCTAAGGTAGGCCCAAGGGCAGGGTGCATTGTAAGTATAAGGTAGGACATGCCCTGGTGTGTGTGGCATGTCCTAATAGTGAATTACAGCCATTTTCGTTTTCACTATTGCAAGGCTACCTGTTCCCCATAGGCCAGAATGGGAAGTTTGATTATAACACCTTATAATCCTAACTGACCCAGGGAACATGGTAGAAAAACGAATTTAGTATGCCTGAACACAGAATGATAAAATACATCTTTTAGTGAAGTTGGTTTTAACATTCTGTGTTTGAAAATACCACTTTTAGAAAGTAGGTATTTTCTTGCCTAACTGTCCAAGCCTGCCTCTGCTAGGTTGTGTATTCCATGTCTGGTTTGTGACTGACAGGGGCTGGGGGATTTCAGTGGAAAATTAAAATTGCACTCGAGAACACGGCGCTGATGTGGGGACCTACACGTCCTTCTTACGTGCTCTAGGTTTGGCTCATGACGAAGATCCACGGTTAAATGCGACGTGGACAGCGGAACATAGATTTTAATTTTCCAGTGGGATGGAATTATCACCACTGATAAAGGAATATTTTGGACTCTTGTAAGCCTTGAGAAAGTCGTGGGACAAAATTCCTTTGTGCGACGAAACACGTGTTGGCTGATGCAAGAACAAAGAGAATAAAGAAAAGAAACCAAGCTCGAAAATTTCTCTGTATCATTTATGCTTGACTAAAACAAATTGGATAATTGCATATTACTTAAAAGATGTGTGCTGAGGATTGTGTTTATGTCACAGGGCCTGTCGTGGCTCCAAAGATACAGAGCATCGTCTTCACATCGTCGCATCGCATCAAGGGCGCACTTTCATCGCATCGCACCGGATCGTCACATCGAGGCGCCTGCTCGCCGCATCGTCCTCCCTGCGGACCCTTTGTTTGTTTTGCGTTACGCATCCCAGGTACTTTTTGAGAGAAACGTGTCGCATTTACCATCAACTTGAACTAAGTTACTTCTACCATCTTTAAGTCTATTTTTAGTACAGTATTGTGGATTTTTGTCGTTTGTGGTCTTGTGTTAAATCTATATAAAGAATACTTATTTTTATAAAACCTGCGTAGTGTCCATCTGTAGTGTTTTCACTGTATTTCTGTATGTGTTCACAAATGCTTAAGACACTGCCTCTGAGATAAGCCTGTCTGCTCATGCCAAGCTACCAAGGGGGTGAGCAGGGGTTATTTTAGTAGTGTATCCCCCTTACCCTGACTAGAAGTAAGGGTCCCTATTTGGTCAAAGGTGTATACCATTGCCAACTAGAGACCGCCAGTTCTAACAGTCCACCATATAGGGGAGGTGGAAGAGGCGGACGTGCAATGTATACACCCAGAGCGCTCCCTCTTCCTCAAGCAAATTTGTCTCCTGATCAGTGTGCCTATTGTAAAGAGACTGGGCATTGGCGTTCTGAGTGCCCTCTTTTGCGAGGTCAGCAGTACCAGCGGGGAAGGGGAAGCATAAGAGGACGCCCAGGGAATTCAGGAAACAGGGGAGGTGTAGGAGCTCGTCCCAGGTTTGAGGCAGTTGAACAAGGACCAAATTACTCTAATACTTTTGATAGACGAAATCAATACCAAATGTCTGATTATTCTGCTGATGCAGATTCCGATTATGCATAGGGATGCCTAGGATGGGGTAAGGGACCGGTTGAGGTGCCAGCAGATCAAATGGGTCCTTATGTTGACGCAAATGTCTTGGGATCTACTGATCGGTTTCTGGTTGATACAGGGGCTACCCGTAGTGCTCTGTCTAAAAGATTGGTTCCTAGAGCTCCCCTGTCCGGCACAATGATAACATCGATAGGGTTCGATGGAACACCTACACCTAGCCCGCTTTCACAGCCACTTGAATTCAGACTTGACAAATTCACTGCAGCATGTCCATTTTTGCTTTCCCCTAACACGCCGGACAACATTGTGGGTATTGATATGCTTAAATATTTTCGTGCTACAATACGTTGTTCTCCGGAAGGTGTGCATGTTATTTTGAATGACAATTATCCAATGGTTGAGAGATCCTGTCTTATCAATGAGGATGCCGCTCTGGCGTCCCTATCTTGTACCTTGTGGGCTAGATCAGATACTGATGTGGGTCAAATGGTTATTCCACCAGTGCAAATCCAAGTAAGGGAAGGTGTTTCATTGCCTCGACTGCCCCAATACAAAATATCCAGAGAAGGTGAAGAAGCATTAGCAAACATTGTCCAGGATTTGATCAAAGTGGGGGTAGTGTAAGAAGTCCCCTATAATACTTGCAATAGCCCTATCCTTCCTATTTTGAAAAAAGACACCGACACTAAAATTTACAGATTCATTATTGATTTGCGGGAGGTTAATAAAATTGTAGTGCCCCAATATCCGGTAGTTTCTGATATCACAACCCTTCTCACTATGGTCCCTCCCACTGCCACTACATTTTCGGTGATCGACTTGAAAAACACATTTTTCTCAATACCCATTCACCCTGAAAGCCGTTATCTGTTTGGATTCACATTAAAAAATAGATCCTTCCGGTTCTGCAGAGCTCCACAGGCTATACAGAGAATCCTAGCATTTACAGTCCGGCATTAAAAAGACAGCTTGATTCCTTTCCTGTACAAAAGGGGTGGCCTTTATCCAGTACGTCGACAACATCTTGTTAGCTGCAGATACCCGAGCAGTGTGAAGAAGGAACACTGTTATTTTTTATCATTTCTTGCCTCCCATAATCACAAAGTCTCGCGAAAGAAATTGCAATATTGTAGACAGCAGGTTACCTATTTAGGTCACCTCCTGTCTAAGGAGGGACGGGCACTCACACCAGATCGCATTCAGACCATTTTAGATACTCCTGTGCCCCGTACTCAGAAGGATGTCCGTGCACTGATTGGCCTTACTTCTTTTTGTAGGCAGTGGATCCCCAGTTTTTCGCGCATTATTAAACCTTTGTTGGCCCTTTTGACTAAAAACACTCCGATGCCCCTCCCATGGACTGCTGAATGTCAGAATGCCTTCCAACAGTTACGCCAAGCTCTTTGCTCTGCACCAGTATTAGGAACTCCAGACTAAGTGTAGTGCACACAAGAAAGTGACTGATAAAATAGGAGCAGGTAATGCCTTTGCGGATCACACAGCCCGTGAGACCGCAATGCAGCGAAGAACCACATCTATGTATGTGGTTAAGTCACAAGCTGAACGTTGGCATGATGCCAGGCAGGAAGTGCTGGACATGCAACAATCTGCCTCTGCTGACGAACTAGACCAATGGTCTAAGGAGGGAACACTGGATGATGAGGGCTGCTGGAGGAATAAAGATATGACCACATGGAGGTTACCCACAGCATACTTATACCCCTTGATTCACATGGCACATGGGCTGGCACATGTTGGTGCATCCTCAATGGCAAAACAACTCATGCAAGTTTGGGATCATCCTGATATTGCCGGCACTGCTCAAAAGATAGTCCAGTCTTGTCTGGTCTGTCTCCAGTATAATCCTGGAAAGGGAACGCGAACTCCAACAGGAGGGTTTGCGACACCAGTTGCACCTTTTGAGGTCCTGCAAATGAACTACATTCAGTTTGAGCGCTGTAATAATTATTGGGCAAGTTGTAGAATATGTCATGAAAGGGTTGGGGATTAAGCAGAAATTTCATGCTGCTTTCCACCCACAGTCAGCAGGCCTGGTGGAGCGTTACAACTCCACCCTGAAACTGAAATTGGCTAAAATACAGGCTTCCACGTCTTTGAAATGGCCCGATGCACTGCCCCTAGCCTTGCTTTCTATCAGATCGATACCACATACACGATCTGGCCTTACGCCACATGAGATCGTCTTTGGGAGGCCCATGAATATTTGGGGGGTCCCTAAGCCTCGCCCGATACATGATGTTCCCCACATGTTGATGAGTGACTATTTGTCCCAGTTAGCTTATCTTCTATTTATCAGCAGGTGCGGGAAGCTCTTCCAGACAGGTCGCAGGGTGATGGTCATGATCTGCGGCCTGGAGATTTTGTCCTTACGAAATCGTTTCAACGGACAAGTTGCTTGGCACCTCGCTGGCGTGGCCCAGAGCAGGTCTTCCTTGCTACCAGAACTGCAGTGCGAGTGACCAACAGGAAGAACTGGGTACACGCCAGCCACTGCCGAAAGATTCTGCATACCTTCGTGAGCTCTGCTGTGCTGACAGATCATCGTGACATTCTGGTCACCGAGAGAAGACGAGCTGGACTGGAACTGTACCTGGAGGAGAGCAAGATGGTGTTAGCGTGAATCTACGCCGCTCAGCCGCGCACGCCTTGCACATCAACCATCGGCTATGCGGACTGACCAGCGATGTTGAGCCTGAGAGGGAGCAGGACGCGAGTGATTCGGCTCCACTATCACGCTAGCGGAGGCGCTACGGGCACGGACAATCTTTGTGGATTCACAGCGCTAGGAAGAGCGCTACATTTTTATCTGAGACGCTGGCTTCTGCGCTACTTTGTTGCCATTCTACTCGCTCAGATTTCTTCTACACCTGCGCTATCGACAGGAAGACGGCAACGGAGCCTAAATATGTCATCCAAAGGCGCCAAAATCGGGAAAAACAACAAGACGAAGGCAGCCCAACCCTTGCAAGCCAGCACTGCTCTCGGGGAAGCAGCGACATCGGACTGCCTGGTTAAAGGTAAACGAGAGGCCAACAGCCTCAAAAGAGCTACGGGGAGACTTGGGGGTGGTGGGGGTGCAAGAGAGGGCTTCCAACCGACTATTGCAAAAATGTTTTCTGGACCCAAAGCACCACCACTTGTAATAGACACTGGTTTAGACTCTATAACCCCCTTGAGGTCGAACTAGATGGCTCACTTGCAGAAACACAAAGGAGCTTGAACCTCGATCCAAAGCCTACCATGTTAAAAGAAAGCTGCCCCTCTGTGCAAACTGAGACAACTCATTCCCCTAAAGAGCAGGCGGAAGATCAAAGTAGCTCAGAAGGACTACAGGCCTCAGTGAATACATCTGCCAACTTACTCTCTGCTATTGCTCCCACTGAAGATGCTGTTAGATCCATATCAGACTTGGGTTTAACGCCACTTCTGGTCTCTACCATCTCAGCCTCTTTAGGCTCAGGCTCCGTCACGCAGACAGTCGAAACTGATACTGGGCCAAAACACCTAGCAACAGGCATTACGGAATACATTCTTGGTGCAGAACCTAGTCCCGGTCTACGAGCCCCCTGGACCCCAGAGATCAACGGTGAAAATTTCTATTCTGTCTCCGATGGCTCTCTGACGTCCTCTGATGGAGACCAAACTAGCTCAAGCGAAGACATCAGTATGGATCCCTCTAAAGGTACTGGAACTGTGCAGCGCCAGAAGAAAAACAGAAATCAACCTAAAAGACGCAGTCAGCTCAAATGGGACTATTCAGACTCACAAATGTCCTACCCCCTTTGCGAAAAAGCTGAACAGACTTCGATCTGGGAAAATATTAAACCATCAACAGAAAATATGGCAGAACCCTCTTTAGCTTCAATTCTAGCTTCTATTAAAGAATTTCAAGAAGAGGCTCGCTCCGATAATCGAGCAGCTAAAGGGGCTGCTAAAAAATTGCAAGGGGGCTTGCGAAAGTTAAACAAAATTTGCACCGATATCAGTGATCGTGTCAGTATGGTTGAAGGCCGCACAGAGAGTCTAGAAACTGAAGTAACTACCCTTAAAGATCAAGGGTCGGCTCATGACGCATGCCTGATGGACATAAGGATGAAAATGGAGGAGCAGGAGAATCAACACCGTAGGAATAACCTCCGTTTGCTAGGTATTTCGGAAGGTGTTGAGGGAGATGATCCAAGGCGTTATATCGTGAAACTTCAGCGAGAAACCTTCCCGGATCGATCAAACTGGAATTGGGACTACGAAGTCCAACGGCCGCATCGCTTCCCCTTCAACTTGAAACGACGACGAAATGGCAGCTCATCCGGTGGAAAACCCAGGGCATTCCTAGTGTTCTTTGGGAACTTCCTTCTCAGACAATTTGTCTATGATCAAGCCCGTCTGAACTCACCGAAGGGGGCTAATGGTGTGATGTTTTTTGCCAAACCTGACTTTTGTCATACGACGGTAGAGCGTAGATGGCATCTGCGCCAACTAATCACCCCCTTTCAGCAGCTAGGAGCCCAAGTGTTTTTAATGAACCCTGCCAGATTGAAAGTTATTTTGAATGGGTCCACTTGGATCTTTGTGTCTGAGGTTAAGGCAGGTGAATTCCTGGGGGAGGTCAAGGCAAAAAAAGGGAGAAAGTAAAGGTTAGAGGAAATTAACTAGAGTGAGAGAAACATGTTAATTTAAGGGAACTAGTATTAGTCCAAAGGAATGCCTTTCCCTTTTTACACCTGATTGAATGGGATGCCATCTGCCAGACATACACTCTGGGGCCTCCCGATAGATCATTCGGGACTGGGGGCTCTCTCTTTTAGTTGCTCTGACCTTATGGATATACCTTGCGCTTTCCTTACTACTTTTGGCTTTTCTCTCCTCCCTCCTTCTGGGTTCAATCATGCATGGTACAAGTTGATCAAGGCCGATATGTCTCTCTTGTTAAATATAAGATGCAGTCAAGCGGCAAGGAGCTCTCACTAACAACCATCATTCAGGGTTTTCCTGATTGCTCTATGTAAGGGGGAGGGAGGGATGGGGGGGTTGGGAGGGATGGGGGGGGTGGGAGGGGTTATTGCACTGTGGTGATAGGGTTCACGCTACTTGGAAGTATGATAATGTTAGGAGTTGCAAAAACACAGAAAAAGAAGGGAAAAAACATAGAAAACATAGAAAAGTGAAAGAAAAGAAAAAGGAAAAAATTTACAAACTTAGTAAACACATGGCACTAGTAGAGAAGAGTCTTTGGAACCTCCAGAGATTTCAGTACACATAAGATAAAAATCCTGATAATGTGGGATACACAAAGGGTATGCTGGCCAAATTTGACTATCAGGGAAAAAAAAAAAAAAAACATGTAGTATGAGCAACCAATACTCCTTAAAAATCGTGTCAGTAAATATTTGTGGCCTGAATGACGCCCTGAAAAGACAGGTCGCTCAAGGTTTGCGCTTACTGGGAGCTGAGGTAGTTACCCTTCAGGAAACACATGCAGAAGGATCCCAGAAGCACCTACTGAATACTTTGAGGTATAAGGTTATTGGAGGAACCACACAGGGGGCAAAGACAAGAGGGGTAGGGGTTTTGGCACAAAACAGACATCCATTAAACTCAAACAGGGTGAAATCTGACCCTCTCGGGAGATGGGTAATTGCAGAATGCCACCTTCCTTCTAATTTGGTTTTTACACTATGCTCTATTTACGGGAGCAACACTGATGATCCCGGGGTTATTAATTGGGTTACAGGAGAACTAATTCACTGGCCACTTCCAATTGTCATCTGTGGGGACCTAAACATCAATTTACCCAGCAATTGGAAAGCAAGTGATCATTGGCCCTATACAGGTAGAAAGCCCAAAGTATATCAAGCCTTGCTTAATTTAATCCAAACTCACGGGCTTAGCGATGTGTGGGCCGCCTTAAAATCTACTCAGCCGGGCTATACATACTTTTCAGCTCCGCACCTCTCCCTTGCAAGATTAGATTACTTTTTCGTTTCTTCTTCTTTACTTCAAGATTGCTCTATAGAGATCGCCCCAAGATTTATGTCAGATCATAACCCTCTCATTTTAAACATCAGTGGGCTGGGCTTTAGGGGGGAAGCCTCGAACTGGAGTTTTGAAAAAGCCTTACTCCATGATGAGGGATATCGAATATATATGCAGGGGTGGATCAAAGAGTTTCTGAAGTTAAATATAGGATCCGCAACAGTGAGAATTGTATGGGATACATTAAAGGCGGGCATTCGAGGGGAGACCTTGCGGTTCTCTATCAGGAAAAACAAAAAAGAGAAAGAACAGCTTTTGAAGTTACAAGATAAGATGAAAAAGGCAGAGCAGAAATTAATCCTGGCAGTTCAACTAGGAGCTGAAATTGAATCTGCTCAACTGGAAGTAATAGTCAGCAAGGTTGAAATAGGGTCTGTATTTGCTGAGAAAGCCGCTGCCAAATGGGCTTCCGCCAGGGAGAAAATATATGAATGCGGAGACCGCATTGGTCACCAATTGGCCCTTAGAATCAGACAACAGGTGACTGCCAGTGAAATTCTGTCAATCCAACTTAATTCAGGAGAGATCACGAATGATTCAACCAAGATTCGAAAAGTATTCTGCGAATTTTATCAGAATCTTTATACTGAGGGAAACGTAGGGTCTTTAAAATTGAGGGAAGAAGAAAGTCTGAAATATCTCGACAAAATCACTCTAGCAGAGCTCAGTGTGGAAGATCACGATCAACTAGAGGAACCTCCCGTATGGGATGAGATAGCTAAAGCCTTGGCTAGTCTACCGGACGGGAAAACGGCTGGTGTCAACTGTATCCCTGTTGAGTTCTACAAAATATTTGCCCCTCAATTAAAAAATCTCCTTACATTACTGGTAGTTTCTATTTTTAATGGAGCGCCTCCACCCGCTTCCTGGTCCAACCCTAAGATCGTAATATTCCCAAAGAAGGATAAGTCACCACTTGAAATGGGATCTTATAGACCAATAACTTTAATCAATTGCGACTCAAAAATGTATGCTAAGATCTTCGCAATGAGACTATCCCTAAGAATAGAGCCCCTGGTGTCACAGTGGCAACACGGGTTTACCCCTAAGAAAAGTACGACGGAACACATCCGAAGGGCCATTACTTTATTAGATGCAGCTCAGGTATCAGGAGACCCGATGTCACTAATTCTGCTTGACGCTGAAAAAGCGTTTGACCGGGTCTCCTGGTCATTTCTCTGGGTTGTCATGAGAAGGATGGGTTTCGGGCCCAAGGCAATTCGAGCCATACAAGCTCTCTACCTCAATCCCACCGCGAACGTATTTATTAATGGGATACTGACGGAGCAGATTAATATCTCACGGGGGACTCGCCAAGGTTGTCCGTGCTCACCTCTGCTATTCACACTATATATAGATCCTTTCATAAAAGCAATAGAAAACAATCAATCTATTTGTGCGGTGAGCAGATTTGGGCTAGACACTAAAATCATGGCCTACGCCGACGACCTGGCGATAGTGACCCCCGACCCCCTAAGTGCAGTTAATGTATTAGAACAAGAGGCAAAAGAGTTTGGAAAAACCTCGGGGTATGCTCTTAATAAAGGCAAAACCCAAATTATTGTAAACAGCAAAATTAACTGGGTGGATAGTCGAGTGGTTCAGAAGGCGAAATACTTGGGGGTTACTCTAGCTGCTGACACCGATTTGATAGTAGAGGAAAATCTGATTCCGCTGGCGACAGAAACTAAACGGGCGCTCAAACGGCTAAATAACCTGCACCTAACTATCGTGGGACGGTGTAATGTCATTAAAATGACCTACTTCCCTAAATTACTATACTTCTTTAGGGCTATCCCTTTAGAGATTGGCAAAGCTATGCTCCAGAGATTTGACCAGATTTTTTCCCAATTTATCTGGGCTTACTCTCGACCAAGGCAAGCTCTCAGGCATCTCTCCCTTCCCAGGGAAAGAGGTGGCTGGGCACTCCCAAATTTAAGATACTATTACTGGGCCTCGGTCCTACAATATAGCATGGAGCTGCTTCAAGAACAATCATCCACTCCAAATGCAGGTCTCCCGTCTCCCTTTCAACTGTTATTGGGGGAAGAGACTCGTGGATGCCTCTGGCGGCAACTCTCATTCGGATATTATAAACGGGTAAGATTTAAGACCTTGATGAGTACTTAGAAAGTATTCTGTAATATCCGTAAAACCTTAGGGCTTGGCAGATTAAACTATTATTCTCCCATTAATAACAACTCTAATCTACCAGCAATTTTTGGGACTTCCTATCTTCAAGAATGGCATAGAGCGGGAATCCTAAAAATGGGAGACCTGATAACTACCGAAGGTATTAAAACATTTCCCGATCTCAAAACTGAATATCATCTGAGGGAGCAAGAGGCTTTTAAATACATCGCCATCAGAGACTTTCTGACCCGTAAGGTTGTAGGGCCTGCTGGATTCTCCAAGGTAGACCTTATTGATAAATTAAAAAATCCAACACCACCTAGGATTGGATGTATCTACACCATATTAATAAGTCTAATGCCCGATGATATGCTCAACATAGCTAATAAATGGCAGACAAAACTAAATATTCCTTATAATACCTTTAATCAGGCTGTGCAATCCGCCAAGAGCGATCTAATATCTGCCAAACTGCAGGCGCAATTTTATAAGACCGCATTTTTTTTACATATTACACCTAGCAGAGTTGCCAAATGGGGAACGGGAACTGGAACGCTCTGCCCTAGATGCTCTGAGTTTAGCGCAGACTCAATACACATGTTCGCAACTTGTCCCCGTCTTGCACCTTTGCTGGGAAGGATACAAGACTTTTTTACTAAAGTCCTTTCTCAAGATATCCAGTTAACTCCCACGATTGTTCTGCTAGGAATGCAAGATAAGATTAGCAGAAAGAGCGGAGGGGCACTCATCTTTGTGGCAATGACTATATTACGTATTTGCATAGCCTCATCTTGGATAGACCCAAATCCCCCAGCATTCTCTCACTGGCTGGCCCGACTGATATCGACTTGCCACATCGAGAAGGCTATATTTTCTAAGAAAGGTATTCGGGGGAAAAAGAAGGGCCTTGTTATCTGGGAACCTTTAACTGCTTGGCTTGGATAGATACCATTACCGGGGTCTCTGAAAAGTAAGAATTAATTTAGGTCTCTCTCTATTTCTATTAGTACTTTCTGGTTTACTAAGGATTACCTACTAACTTCATGAATCAGGACTATATATGACATCCAAGGATTGGAAAGTTCGCCCATTGTGATCTCTGGGGAATTTATGATAGGACTCTATTCTGCCCATATTGTCTACATCATGCATTATTTAAATGTATAGCTACTAAGTAGATAGCCTATGTCACGAGACTACGCTCTGAATAATGCAATTTCTGTATGTTCTTTTTTTAATCAGAAAATTGTTTTTATGAACTAGGGCTTCTTTACACCACGAGACAATTTTGCAGTTTTTGCACTGGGGTGGGGGGTGGGGGGGCAGGGTCGAGGTACTCTTTTGATACTGTTCTCTACCTCTGTAATTGCTTTTGTACTTTAAATAAAAAAAAATAAAAAAAAGAGAAGACGAGCTGCGTCACCTGAAGGGCCTGAGGAAGTTTTCCCGGACCATACGATCCCTGGTGCATCTAGATATCTGCTTCGATCCAGGAAGAAAGACACTTCATCGCAAAAAGAGACTGTTTGAGCCACTGTCCTGGGTGGTTAAAGACTGACTACAAAGGGGGTAGCCTTTTAGTGACTACTCGTCTCAACGTTAGTGAAGAAACCAACGCCTGCCCAGGACCTTAGGGCATCATCTATTTTGTTGTTTGTCGACGAGATGAACATGCCTGAGGAGAAGAAATCAAATGCTGCAAAGATCTGTAGCGGCTGCACAATGTTTATTACTGGATTGACTTTGACTGCTGTCATCATTGCTGTGGTAATGTGGGTTGTGGAGGAAGTAACTCCGGCTCGAAACTTATTGCCTGCTACTACTCCTGTCCCCACGGAACATTATTACTTCACTTTTCCCTATCATGAAAAGAAGCATCGAATGTCATATCTCAATAACACTTTCATACAAATGTTGCATCATACTCATAATGCTACGAATACTACCAACTGCTGGGTATGTGGAATGATGCCAGCCCATCAGAAGAAGGGAGGAACCCCTCTCATTCCCCTGCCATTTTCACACAATGGCTCTTGTGAGAACCTGGTTCGCACTTTTGTGGGCCTCTGAGGTTAGTAATATTGCTCCAGCTGATGTAGGAGGACTTAATACACAGTTAAATAAAGTTTGTTACCCTGATGATGAAGGCCTCCCACAAGCCAAAGGAACTATATGGGAAATGGAGCAGTATCGCAAAGGAAATTCCTCCGCAAGCTACGTTTTTCCCAATACTCGAACGGCTAAGGGTAACGTGCCTCCTGTTATCGCTATTACTAGAGCCCAAGCAAATCTTTGTGTGAGCAGTTTTGGCAGTATCCCTGTGGGAAAAAGTGACTGCACTACAGTATTGAATATCACTGGAACGAACAATAGCAGTTTTCTATCCTCACATAACACTTATTTCATTTGCGGAAGTAAAGGTTACTATTGGATGGTCTGGAATATGCTATGTGTCCTTCTTGCTTCCCCCTGTGTTCTTAGCACCTGCATCTTATCATAAAGATCAAAAATTGGATCAAACTGACACTGCATTACAGCAATATGTTGACTTTAATTTGGGACTCTTTTTCTTTGTTGGTGCGGCCTTGAATAGTAGAAAAATAAGACGCTTGACCCGAGTGGTAGAGGCAGTGACTAATCAAACAGCGATGGCTCTTGGAAATATTACAGAAGAACTCCAAATCACGAGAATTGTGACTTTGCAAAATAGAATGGTTTTAGATGTAATATTAGCTGATCGTGGTGGAGCATGTCGCATTATCGGGAGTAGCTGTTGTGTGTTTATCCCTGACCACGCCCCTTCTGTTTATGATGCCATTTCCAAACTGCATAAAATAGCAACTGAGATACATCAAGACCCAGGAACATGGACTTGGACTGGATGGTTCTGGAACTTATTTTCTGTATGGGGTCTGAAAGTATTGTCGGCCCTATTCATAATTATTCCAATTATCTTCTCTTGTTATTTATGCATACAATGTGGACCAATGCTCTGTACCCTCTGTATTTCCACTTGTACTACTTGTGTACCATCTAAAACGAATGTCCAAAATGCAAATGCCCGTTTAGCAATGGAACGAGAAATTTGTGAAATGATGTTAATTGATATTCATGATGTATATCATACCCCTTAGAAGGGACAAGAAAATGTCTTAGCTTATGCTAAAAGGATCGTCTGTGGAAACGTGTAATATTTTACGTTAGCATAAGCGACAGCCATTTTTGGCTGTGGTGTCCATTTCGCTTCCTTTGTAATTCTTTCGTCCTCTGCTGTACGCCTTTTCACCCTGCTTGTGTCATCAACTTTAGTTGACCTCTTTCGACATGGCTAAGCAATGTACGTGCTGCGGGGTTTGTAGCTGGCGGTGCACCTGGTCTTAGAGGCTATCTGTAGGAGAGTAGGATCTGCTTCTTATAGTTACCCCCACTTTTTGCTGATGTTTCACTGTTTTCGACTTATTCTGACTGGGATCCTGCTATTCAGGACCCCAGTCTATCTGCTTTCGACTCTAAATTGATTGCATGTACTTTAGGTACACTCCAGATTGGATTCTGGGGTACACTTAGAAGTCCCTAGTATATGGTATACTATGTACCCAGGGCATAGGTACCCCAGAGGCCTCCCAGGGGATGCAGCATGTATTATGCCACCCCTGAGAGACCATTCAAAATGACACCACAGGTCTGCTACTGCAGCCTGTGTAAGGTGGTGCATGCACCCCTTACTTAGATATAGGTTCACTGTATCTATCCTAATCACGGCACATATAAACCTATCAGTCACCCCTATAGCAGGCCTTATCAATCCTGAAGGCAGGGTGCAGGGTTTTATGTGAGAGGGTGCCCATGCATGAGCAGAGCCCCTCTGCAGCCTTCGGAACCTATATTCCGGGGTTGTTTGTGATGCAGCCAACCATATATACTTAAGTGCATTATAACCTCGCGGTAAATGCTAACTTTAATATAGCTGCATGGAAACATGTCGTGTTTGGTGTCAAACACCTTGGAATCATACCTCCACACCAGTAGCTGGTGTGGGAGGTATGATTCCACCCTCCTAGAGGAGAAATATGACAACACCGGTACACCCGGTACCAGCTTCACAGAACCCTGGCATCACAAAATGGATGCTGCCAGCCACAGACATGAGTCTGCCCTCCTGCTGCTGGACGAAACTCCGGCAGGGGAAGGCTTGACAATAGGTTTCCTGTCACAGGGAGGTGTGACCACCTCCCAGACAGGCTTTAGTGTATTGGGGCTGGGTGGGTGCACTCTCAGAGTGCTTTGATGTCTGCACTGGGGGCACATTTGGTGTCCCTGTGCATAGTCCAGCTCAAACCGGTTGCTGGAGCCATTTGCTCCTGCTCTGGCGCGAAACTGGACAAAGGACATGGGTGTAGCCACCCCTCTGTCCTGACCCTCCCATAGGTGGGTCCCCAGAGTTTGTCCCACCCCTTCCTTGGGTATAAAGTAGGAACCCTAACTACAGGACTTTAGATTTTACCTGGACTAAACTCTGCTACAGAAACCAAGTAACCTTCGACGATCAACGCTTTGCTGGACGACTGAAGAATCTCCCTTGGAGTAAAGGAGTTACTCCCCTGCTGAGCAGGCACCTAAACGCAACTGACCGGTTTGCATCTACGAAGCTCCCGAAGGACTCCGAAGATTTCTGCAACACAGGAGGTGGTTTCCCGGGGTCTCCGAGGTCGATCTGTGCTCTCAGCAATTCTGAGTCCCGTATCCCTCGTGGGGACCGTGAAACCCGTACCCCTGGACACCGTGTACATTTGCAGAAGCATATGCTTTTCGGCGATCCCTAAAGCTGTGCTTTGGGCTACTTGTAGTCCTGACCCCGAGCAGTAATTCCACCGAAGATTTCCGGCCTACACTCCACAAGTGTTCCGTGGGCTGGTATTTCGTGATTCAGCTCGAGGTCCCTTCGTGATCCCTGGTCCGTTGGCCTGTGGGTCCCTGAGAAGGCAACTTTAACTTTCAGTGGGCTTCCCTGGTTGCTCCAGACGTGCCCTGATTCTCCATCGCTTGGAGAGTCCCCAGGACCTTGCTGGTCCTCGCAGAAGCCTCTTTCCTCTGACCGCGTGGGTTGCCATTGCCAAGGCTTGTTGGTGTTCAATCCGGACACTGACCCCCCAGCACTCGACATCCTTCGTGGGACAGCTCGGATCCGGACTGTGGTGGTCGTCGTCTCCTGGTCCCCGTGGCTGCAGAGTCAAGCTTCACCTCATCTCACCTGAAGCACCCGACATCGGTGGGCATTCGATTGCTTCGCTCCTGGTCACGTGAAGTGACCCAGACTTTGTCCCCTCTGCTTTCAGGTTCTTCTCATCTCCGATCCAGGCTTGGATCACACCGGACACTTTTCTTCTTCACAGCAGCAGTACTTTTTCGCATTACGCCATTCAAAACGACGAGGGTTTCCGACATCACTTGACCCCTATGCACCCGGCTCCTCTGGGATAGGTAACACGGGTACCTTGGTACTCTCAAGGGTGCTGGCCTTAGAACCTTCTATGTTTAGCTGGGTTTGCTGAAAGTCCGCTCCTAAGTGTCCTTAATCTCTAAATTCTCAACTGCAACTTTCCCATAGAGTTGTACGGAGCTCGCGTCGGTGTTCCCACACTGCACCCGTCCTCCGTGGGTCCCCTGTGTCACTACCTTGGGTGGTTCCTTGGGGTCCCAGCGATTCTACGTGCTCTAGGCACTGTGTCTAGTCAAGTCGTGGTTCTTATACCACTTACTTAGTATATGGTTCGGTCTCCCCGTGTATTGTGCTATTTACTGTTGTTCTAGTGATTTAATATTGTGTGTCTTGTTCTCTAATCTCATAAAGAGGTTAGTAGAGAGTGTTTAGTAATAAATACATATATTTTATATATACCTTGTGTGGTTCTCCTTTCATTTGGTCATTCAGGAGGTTATATACTGGTAAAACAAGCTGCTTTACATTCCTTCGAGACTTAGCCTGAAGGCTGCTCTCCATAGCTACCACTAGGATAGCTTTCAATAAAGGTTGTCTTTAACCTAATCATCAATAAGGGTCGTTTGGACAGGTGCAAGGTGCCCACTTTAATTAGTGGACAGCATATACCAGGCCAACTTCTCACATTGGTGTGCAGCGGTTGGGATTCAAGCATGCTATTGTTTTACCCGATAATCTCGTTGAGTGACTAACTGAAAACCACTAAAGGTACTTAGGTACATATAAATCAAGACTAGAATAATGCAAGTTCTACTGAACTTAGAGTTGGATAACTCAAGGGCCTAGCACACCCTTTCTCCAACTCAAGAGAGTTTCAGTTCCCACTAGGGTAGGTAGGTGCATACACCACACCACACTAGCATGTCTTCTAGGCCTGAAGCCAGCGGCTCCTTGCCAAATAAGTATGACCATCTCTCATTCCAAGAATTGAGAGCCATGTGTACATGTAGGAAACTGAAGACAGGGAAAAACCCAAACACCCAACGCCTCATAGAGACTTTGCTTTTAGATGACCTCAGAAAGACCCCAGGGTCTGATGAGGCAGGTAAAGGGGGTGGGACAGCAGAAGAGGAAAGGACAGGAAGTGAGAACTTCAATGACCTGGACTCTGATGCTGGCCAGGAGGATCAAAATGATTCTAACCTGGACAATCCAATTCTTCCTGAAGGTGAGGAAGGAGGCATCAATGGTCCTCTCTTTACCCCACCTGGAAGGGTTAACAGTTTACCAAGAAGATCAAGATCTCCTTCTCAGGAATCTAATCATTCTGGTACATCTGTAGGGAGCTCTGTTTCTCATAGGACCTCTACTTCTCATAAAGGGAGTCCTCTTATGAGGAAGAAGTGCCAACTGCTTGAGTTTGAGAGAGCTAAGCTCAGAATCAAGAGAGAGCAATTGGCCTTAGATAGGGAATCCCTGGAGCTTCAGAGAGCTTCTCAGAAGTTGGGGCTAGAGCCCCATGGTGGCAGCCACAGTGTCCTTAGAGTTAGAGAACATACTCATGACCATAGGAACCTGAACAAGATTGTCCCTCCCTACCAGAGTGGGGATGACATCCACAAATGGATAACTGCACTGGAGAGGGCCTGTAAGGTACAGAGGGTCCCTCAGGAGCAGTGGGCAGGGCAGCAATCTTGTGGCTCTCCTTTGCAGACAAAGGTAGAGACAAGCTCCTTACTGTTACAGAAGAGGATGCTGATAATTACAAAGTCTTGAAGAGTGCTCTGATTGATGGGTTTGGCCTAACCACTGAACAATACAGGGTTAAGTTCAGAGATACCCAAAAGGCATAGACTCAAGACTGGGTTGACTTTGTAGATTGTGCTACTAAGGCTCTGGAAGGCTGGTTACTTGGCAGTAAGGTGTGTGACTTCAAAGTATTGTATAATTTAATGATGAGAGAGCAGATCCTTAATAACTGTCAAAATCAGCTGTTGCATCAGTACCTGGTGGACTCTGATCTGACCTCTCCCCAAGAATTGGCCAGAAGACAGACAAATGGGTCAGAACCAGAGTGAGGCAGAAGGTTCAGAACCAAGGTGGTGACTCCAAGAAGCAAGATTCTAAAAACTCTGATAAGGGTGGGGAGAAGGGTAAAGACCAGAAGTCTTCAAGGGCCCCAAAAATCTGCATCTGGTGGGGAGTCACAATCAAACAAAGGTAAAGGCAAGAAGAAGCCATGGTGTCAAATCTGTAAACAGAAGACCCATTGGACAAGTGATTGTACCAAGTCCAAGGACTCAACTCCAACCACCACTGCCCCTAAGGCAACTGTTCCCCCTAGTTCAGCTCCAAGTGGTGGTGCTCCAAATAAGGGTATAGTAGGGTTAACCCTGGGATCTGAGATGGACTCTGGCCTAGTCAGAGTTCCAACTCAGGCCATGTTGATCTGTGATGGAGGCATGGATATGGCCTCCTTATTTGTAAGCCCCAGTAATCTCGGCAAATACAGACAACAGCCTATAATAAATGGAAAAGAGGCCTTGGCATTCAGGGACACAGGAGCAAGTGTCACAATGGTGACAAAAGATCTTGTGGCTCCTGAGCAAATCATACTTGGTGAGATGTACCAAGTGACCAATGCTAGCAATGTCAGGACAGACCATTCCTTGGCAGTTGTTAATTTCACCTGGGGAGGGGTAACTGGCCCTAAGAAGGTTGTGGTAAGTGCAGACCTCCCTGTTGAATGCTTGTTGGGCAATGATTTAGAAACTTCAGCTTGGGCTGAAGTGGAACTCAGGAATCATGCAGAAATGTTGGGTATCCCTGCAGATGTGTTTGCTATGACCAGGTCACAGGCAAAAATGTCTAACACTGAACAGGTCCTGGATCCTGGAAAAATGGACCAGGCACCTTCCAAGAGAAGGAGCAGTAGGGTGAAGGCAGTGTCTTCCCCCCTGCCTCAGAATCCAGATCAGTCTCTTGAGGGAGCTGATCTTAGTTCTGAAGAAGGAACTGTCCCAGATGAGCTTGAACCTGATCAGGTTGAGTTCTTGGGGACAGGGGGCCCTTCCAGGGCAGATATGAGCCAGGAGCAGCTGAGCTGCCCCTCTCTTGAACCCCTTAGACAGCAAGCTGCTGCTGAGGCTGCTAGGAGTGCTAGTGGGTCCCATAGGATCTACTGGGATGATGGACTCCTTTACTCAGAGTGTAGAGACCCCAAGCCTGGAGCCACCAGGAGGTTGGTTATACCTCTGAGGTTTAGGAGCTTCCTACTGACAATAGCACATGACACCCCATTAGCAGGTCACCTAGGAAAAAACAAGACTTGGGACAGAATTGTTCCTCATTTTCATTGGCCTCACATGTCTGAGGACACCAAGGAGTTTTGTCGCTCCTGTGTCACCTGTCTAGCCAGTGGTAAGGCAGGTGGCACTACAAAGGCCCCCCTGATACCACCTGTGGTGGGGGTTCCCTTTGAGAGGGTTGGGATTGACATTGGGGGTTACCTTTGAGAGGGTTGGGATTGGGATTGACATTGTTGGTCACATGGATCCTCCAACTGCATCTGGGCACAGATTTATACTGGTGGTGGTGGACCATGCCACTAGGTATCCAGAGGCAATTCCCCTTAGAACTACCACAGCTCCTGTGGTGGCAAGGGCCCTCCTGGGAATCTTTTCCAGGGTGGGTTTTCCTAAGGAGGTAGTATCAGACCGAGTTGCAAACTTCATGTCTAGGTACTTAACTGCTATGTGGAAGGAGTGTGGTGTAAATTACAAATTTACCACCCTTATCACCCACAATGCAATGGTTTAGTTGAAAGGTTCAACAAAACCTTGAAGGGCATGATTAAAGGTCTCCCAGAAAAGCTTAGGCGCAGATGGGACATACTTTTGCCCTGCCTTCTCTTTGCCTACAGAGAGGTTCCTCAGAAGGGGTTGGTTACAGCCCATTTGAGCTTCTGTTTGGACATCCAGTTAGGGGTCCATTGTGTCTAGTGAAGGAGGGATGGGAGTTACCTCTCAAACCCCCTAAACAGGATATTGTGGACTATGTACTTGGTCTCTGCTCCCGGATGGCTGAGTACATGAAGAAGGCAACTAAAAACCTTGAGGCTAGCCAGGAATTGCAAAAGGCCTGGCATGACTAAAGAGCTGTGTTGACTGTTTATCAGCCAGGACAGAAAGTATGGGTGTTGGAGCCTGTGGCCCCAGCAGCCCTCCAAGACAAGTGGAGTGGCCCTCATACAATTGTTGAGCAAAAGGGAGAGGTTACCTACCTGGTGGACCTTGGAACTCCCAGGAGCCCCCATAGGGTGCTCCATGTCAACAGGCTGAAACCATATGTTGACAGGGCAAACATGGGCTTGCTCATGGCTACTGATGAGGGACAGGAGGAAGAGAGTGATCCACTCCCTGACCTGCACTCACAGAACACTGATGATGGTTCAGTAGATGGTGTAGCATTGGCAGGCAGCCTCACTGACTAGCAGCAAACTGATTGCAGAAAAGTTCTCAACCAGTTTAGACATATGTTTTCACTGACTCCAAGTCAGACTACCTGGTGCACTCATGAAGTGGACACTGGGGACAGTCTGCCTGTTAAAAATAAGATTTACAGGCAACCTGACCATGTCAGGGACTGCATCAGGACTGAAGTCTAGAAGATGTTGGATTTGGGTGTGATTGAACCCTCAGATAGTCCTTGGGCTAGTCCAGTAGTCTTGGTACCTAAACCTCAGACCAAGGGTGGTAAGAGAGAGATGAGGTTTTGTGTTGACTACAGAGGTCTCAATGCAGTCACTAGGACTGATGCCCATCCAATCCCTAGGGCAGATGAGCTTATAGATACTTTGGCCTCAGCCAAGTTTCTGAGCACATTTGACCTGACAGCTGGCTACTGGCAGATCAGACTAGCTGAGGATGCAAAAGCCAAAAAAGCATTCTCAACCCCTAGTGGGCACTACCAATTTGTGGCGATGCCCTTTGGTTTGAAGAATGCACCTGCCACTTTTCAAAGGTTGGTGAACAAAGTCCTTACAGGCCTGGAAGCCTATAGTGCAGCTTATCTAGATGATATTGCTGTCTTTAGCTCCACCTGGGAGGATCACCTGGTCCACCTGAGAAATGTTTTGGAGGCCCTGCAGAAAGCAGGCCTCACTATCAAAGCCACCAAGTGCCAGATAGGGCAGAGTCAAGTTGTATCCTGGGCCACCTTGTGGGTGGAGGCCATGTTCAACCATTGCAGAGCAAAATCCAGACCATCATGGACTGGGTTGCTCCAGCCACCCAGACTCAGGTCAGAGCTTTCTTGGGCCTGACTGGGTACTATAGGAGGTTTGTCAAAGGATATGGATCCATAGTGACCCCTTTGAATGACTTAACTTCCAAGAGAATGCCAAAGAAAGTTCAGTGGACAGTTAGCTGTCAAAGGCATTTGATGACCTGAAGCAGGCCATGTCACTGCTCCCATTCTGCAAAGTCCTGACTACTCCAAACAATTCATTGTCCAAACAGATGCATCTGAGTTGGGGGTAGGGGCTGTGTTATCACAATTGAATGATGAAGGTCAGGATAAGCCAGTAGCTTTTATTAGCAGAAGGCTGACCCCCAGAGAAAACGTTGGTCAGCCATTGAGAGGAAGCCTTTGCTGTGGTTTGGGCTCTGAAGAAGCTGAGGCCATACTTGTTTGGCACTCACTTCATTGTTCAGACAGACCATAAGCCCCTCTTATGGCTAAAACAGATGAAGGGTGAAAACCCCAAACTTTTGAGGTGGTCCATTTCCCTACAGGGGATGAACTATACAGTGGAACATAGACCTGGGAGTAACCATGCCAATGCAGATGGACTCTCGAGATATTTCCACTTAGAACATGAAGACTCAACTGGTCAAGGTTAGTTTAATGTCCTGACGTTAGGGGGGGGGGGGTTGTGTAGGAGAGTAGGATCTGCTTCTTATAGTTACCCCCACTTTTTGCTGATGTTTCACTGTTTTCGACTTAGTCTGACTGGGATCCTGCTATTCAGGACCCCAGTCTATCTGCATTCTCCTCTAAATTGATTGCATGTACTTTAGGTACACTCCAGATTGGATTCTGGGGTACCCTTATAAGTCCCTAGTATATGGTATACTATGTACCCAGGGCATAGGTACCCCATAGGCCTCCCAGGGGCTGCAGCATGTATTATGCCACCCTGAGAGACCATTCAAAATGACACCACAGGTCTGCTACTGCAGCCTGTGTAAGGTGATGCATGCACCCCTTACTTAGATATAGGTTCACTATATCTATCCTAATCACTGCACATATAAACCTATCAGTCACCCCTATAGCAGCCCTTATCAATCCTGAAGGCAGGGTGCAGGGTTTTATGTGAGAGGGTGCCCATGCATGAGCAGAGCCCCTCTGCAGCCTTCGGAACCTATATTCCGGGGTTGTTTGTGATGCAGCCAACCATATATACTTAAGTGCATTATAACCTCGCGGTAAATGCTAACTTTAATATAGCTGCATGGAAACATGTCGTGTTTGGTGTCAAACACCTTGGAATCATACCTCCACACCAGTAGCTGGTGTGGGAGGTATGATTCCACCCTCCTAGAGGGAGAAATATGACAACACCGGTACACCCGGTACCAGCTTCACAGAACCCTGGCATCACAAAATGGATGCTGCCAGCCACAGACATGAGTCTGCCCTCCTGCTGCTGGACGAAACTCCGGCAGGGGAAGGCTTGACAATAGGTTTCCTGTCACAGGGAGGTGTGACCACCTCCCAGACAGGCTTTAGTGTATTGGGGCTGGGTGGGTGCACTCTCAGAGTGCTTTGATGTCTGCACTGGGGGCACATTTGGTGTCCCTGTGCATAGTCCAGCTCAAACCGGTTGCCGGAGCCATTTGCTCCTGCTCTGGCGCGAAACTGGACAAAGGACATGGGTGTAGCCACCCCTCTGTCCTGACCCTCCCATAGGTGGGTCCCCAGAGTTTGTCCCACCCCTTCCTTGGGTATAAAGTAGGAACCCCTAACTACAGGACTTTAGATTTTACCTGGACTAAACTCTGCTACAGAAACCAAGTAACCTTCGACGATCAACGCTTTGCTGGACGACTGAAGAATCTCCCTTGGAGTAAAGGAGTTACTCCCCTGCTGAGCAGGCACCTAAACGCAACTGACCGGTTTGCATCTACGAAGCTCCCGAAGGACTCCGAAGATTTCTGCAACACAGGAGGTGGGTTCCCGGGGTCTCCGAGGTCGATCTGTGCTCTCAGCAATTCTGAGTCCCGTATCCCTCGTGGGGACCGTGAAACCCGTACCCCTGGACACCGTGTACATTTGCAGAAGCATATGCTTTTCGGCGATCCCTGAAGCTGTGCTTTGGGCTACTTGTAGTCCTGACCCCGAGCAGTAATTCCACCGAAGATTTCCGGCCTACACTCCACAAGTGTTCCGTGGGCTGGTATTTCGTGATTCAGCTCGAGGTCCCTTCGTGATCCCTGGTCCGTTGGCCTGTGGGTCCCTGAGAAGGCAACTTTAACTTTCAGTGGGCTTCCCTGGTTGCTCCAGACGTGCCCTGATTCTCCATCGCTTGGAGAGTCCCCAGGACCTTGCTGGTCCTCGCAGAAGCCTCTTTCCTCTGACCGCGTGGGTTGCCATTGCCAAGGCTTGTTGGTGTTCAATCCGGACACTGACCCCCCAGCACTCGACATCCTTCATGGGACAGCTCGGATCCGGACTGTGGTCATCGTCGGACGTCTCCTGGTCCCCGTGGCTGCAGAGTCAAGCTTCACCTCTATCTCACCTGAAGCACCTGACATCGGTGGGCATTCGGTTGCTCCGCTCCTGGTCACGTGAAGTGACCCAGACTTTGTCCCCTCTGCTTTCAGGTTCTTCTCATCTCCGATCCAGGCTTGGATCACACCGGACACTTTTCTTCTCCACGGCAGCAGTACTTTTTCGCATTACACCATTGAAAACGAGGGTTTCCGACACCACTTAACCCCTATGCACCCGGCTCCTCTGGGATAGGTAACACGGGTACCTTGGTACTCTCAAGGGTGCTGGCCTTAGAACCTTCTATGTTTAGCTGGGTTTGCTGAAAGTCCGCTCCTAAGTGTCCTTAATCTCTAAATTCTCAACCGCGACTTTCCCAGAGTTGTACGGAGCTCGTGTCGGTGTTCTCACACTGCACCCGTCCTCCGTGGGTCCCCTGTGTCACTACCTTGGGTGGTTCCTTGGGGTCCCAGCGATTCTACGAGCTCTAGGCACTGTGTTTAGTCAAGTCGTGGTTCTTATACCACTTACTTAGTATATGGTTCGGTCTCCCCCTGGAGCCCGCTGTGTATTGTGCTATTTACTGTCATTCTAGTGATTTAATATTGTGTGTCTTGTTCTCTAATCTCATAAAGAGGTTAGTAGAGAGTGTTTAGTAATAAATACATATATTTTATATATACCTTGTGTGGTTCTCCTTTCATTTGGTCATTCAGGAGGTTATATACTGGTAAAACAAGCTGCTTTACATTCCTTCGAGACTTAGCCTGAAGGCTGCTCTCCATAGCTACCACTAGGATAGCTTTCAATAAAGGTTGTCTTTAACCTAATCATCAATAAGGGTCGTTTGGACTGGTGCAAGGTGCCCACTTTAATTAGTGGACAGCATATACCAGGCCAACTTCTCACACTATCTATTGACCGTTTACTGCTGCCATGAACATTCCTGCTCCCCTTTCTTATTTGCTGACCAAGTGGTCATCCATCTGCCCTTGTTTGCTGATAGCTATTTTCTGTGTCTAAACTCGCTCTTTCCATTTCGGTCCATATGCTTGCATTGCAACAAAATTGTATATAAGGACGATGGTTTGTGAATTCAGTGTACCTCCTCCTACAATACTTGAGAGTGTTGTGTGGACGTGGTCCCACTCATGAGTGATTAATAAACTTGTTGTTTTACTTCAACTCCAGTGCCGATCTCTTTTTGGAAGTCTTTGGACCCCTGGACGAGAGGGTGACCCTGCACCAGTGTGCTCACTTTTGGGTACATTTCCACAAACCTGTCGCAGAGAATCACAATCTTCAGGTGTACCAGTATTGGCATGGAAAGCTAGGTCAGTGGCCAGAGTTAGCAAATTGTGTATTTGCTATTTTGGCGTTGCCTGCCTAAAGTGCCAATGTTGAGAGAGCCTTTTCACAGATAAAAGTTTACATGGGAAGGAAAGAGCAAGCGTGCATGACCAAAGATTCACTGAAGACGTATTGTATGGTGTATTACAATAAGTTTGATTTGAAAAAATTTATTTGGACCTCATATACACTATACGTACACTGTCTATATACCATGCACTATCAGTGCAGAAAGCAAGCAATAATAAAAGCAAAAAGTTCCATAACGCCGGAAAAACACTGTTTCTGTTGTTTTTAATGGAGCGAAAATGTGTAACCACTGATAACCACAGTTTTTTTAAGGTATTGAAATCACTTGAAAACACTGAAAAAACCCCACCAGAATTTACCAAAAATAGAAACTGAAAACAGGAAAGCCTAGGGATATGGCACCATTGTTGCCCCCTTGACAGAGCTGACTTCAAGGAAGCAGCCAAGGAAAATGATCTGGACCGATGCCTGTCAAACCGTGTATGATGCCCTGAAATCTGCCATGTGCACAGTGCCCATGCTCTAGGCACCCAACTTCTCCCAAGAATTTGTTGTGCAGACAGATACTTCAGAGCATGGTGTGGGAGCAGTACTCTCACAATTGAACTACAAGGGCTTGGACCAACCTGTAGCTTTCATTAGTAGGAGGCTACTTCCCAGGGAACAGAGGTGGACTGCAATTGAAAGAGAAGCTTTTGCTGTGTTCTGGGCATTGAAGAAGCTAAGACCCTACTTGTTTGGCACTCACTTCCGGGTTCAGATAGACCACAAGCCCCTCAGATGGTTGATGTAGATGAGGGGTGAGAATCCAAAACTGTTGAGGTGGTCCATCTCCCTACAGGGAATGGACTTTACGGTGGAACACTGCCCTGGTACAGAACACACCAATGCTGATGGTCAGTCTAGATTCTTTTGCCTTAGTGATGAGAACTCCCAAGAGGGTGGGTAGTTCTCACCATCTTTCAGCTGCAGGGGACACGTATTAGACTTTGCATCTTTGGCGTGGTTTCCCCTGACATTTTGGCTCTACCTCCTCTTTTTTTGATGCTGTGCTGGATTTCATTTTTGCTGGCTTAGATGCTTTGGGCACTTTGCCACTGCTAATCAGTGTCAAAGTGCAAGTGCTCCCTGTGTAAATTGTTGTTACAATTGGTTCTCCCTGATTGGCATATTTGATTTACCGGTAAGTCCCTAGTAAAGTGCAATGAAGTGTGCCAGGGCCTGTAAATCAAATGGTACTAGTGGGCCTGCAGCACTGATTGTGCCACCCACATGTGTAGCTCTGAAAAGGTAACTCGGACCGGCCACTGCAGTGTCTGTGTGCAGTTGTTAAACTGCCATGTTGACTTGGCAAGTGCACCCACTTGCCAGGTCTTAACCTTCCATTTTCTTACATGTAAGGCACCCCTGTGGTAGGCCCAAGGTACCCCCCTGGGCAGGGCGCAGTGTATGTGAAAGGTAGGACATGTACTGGTGTGTGCGACATGTCCTGATAGTGAAATACTGCCAATTTCGTTTTTTCACTATTGAAAGGCTATCTTACCCTATAGGATAGAATGGGAGTTTATTTATATTTATAACGTCTTATAAATATAACTTCCCATTGGGACAAGATAGAGAAATAAAGTTTAGGCTCTCTGAACTTCAGAATGTAACAACACTTCTTTTAGCAAAGATGGTTTTTAAATTTTGTGTTAGAAAATGCCACTTTTAGAAAGTAGGCATTTTCTTGGTTAAACATTCTGTGTGCCTCTGCCTGTTTGTGTATTGACTGTGTGGTTTTGGAGTGACAGGGTCTGGGGATGTGCATTCACTGTAGACAGCCCTGGGGGGGGTTTAGGTGTGCCTGGCCCTTCCTGGATGACTCAGAGCTGGGCTGAATAGACCCTGTCTGAATTTAAAGTAGTGGGAGGAGATTTCCTTGCACCTGAATAGGGTCTGTCTCCCTTGCACAATGCTGTCTCCACCCCCTGCGGTCATGCTGCACCAGTGAGGATAGAACTGGTTTGGACTGGGCTCAGAGACCCTTGCACAAAGAGAACAAAGATATTTTGGGGTATAAGTATTAGACCTAAAACCCCTGAACTTTAGACTACATCTGGAATCAAGAGGAACCTTTGCCATGGAGAAGAGCTGGAGAAACTGAGAATTACTGCCCCTTTGCTGTGTGCTGTCTGGGGTTGGCCTGCAGTAGCTGTTTCTGCCAAGGAAAGGAGAAGGACTTTGCTGTGTGCTGTGTCTCTCTGCTTGAGGAAGATCTCCAAGGGCTTGAGTAGAGCTTGCCTCCTGTTCTGAAGTCTCAGGGACAAAAAGACTTGAACCCCAGCTCCCCTGAACTTCCTTGCTGAGAGTTCTGACCTGCAAAGACGTGCCTGTGTTGGGCCTCTGGAGGTTGTTTCTGCTGTTGGGAGCTGGAAAAGCAAGGCAACTACAGGAAAATCGACGCATCGCTCTTCTTGGGGCTGTTTTTCTGACGCAGCACCACTGTGCGAGAAGAATCTCCACACATCGCCGCGCTGCTGCTGAAACCGACGCAGCGCCTGTCGCCGCTGCAAAAACCAACGCATTGAGGGATCGTGGCTGAAGAAACCGACCATCGTATTTCCATGCATCGTACCTCTGCTGCAAGTTTTCCTGACCCATCACCCGCGGACCAGAACCATCTCGGAATCGACGCATCACTTCCCCCTACAGACCGGATTCAATGCATCACTTCTCCTGTGTGCAGCAGAAATGAAATGAAAAAGAAATTTATAAAGCGCAAAACATTCACCCGAAGGCGTCAAGGCGCTAGCTCATCAGACCAGAGATACTGGACAGTTTTAAAACCACATCAGAGATTAAAAAGCCACGTTTTTAAAGCCTTCCTGAAGGGAAGCGTGAAACATTCACCCGAAGGCGTCAAGGCGCTAGCTCATCAGACCAGAGATACCGGACAGTTTTAAAACCACATCAGAGATTAAAAAGCCACGTTTTTAAAGCCTTCCTGAAGGCCAACAGGTGTGTTTCCTCTTTTAGTATTAAATCTGTTTTTATTGATGGAACACAAGCAGTGATACAGTAATGACTCGCCTACAACCCATCAGGCCGGCTCACCATCCGACGTTATAGCGGTAGGACACAGTGCGAAGTAGACAGTCCCAATTAACACAGCATGTCGCCTACAACCCGTCAGGGCCGGCCGCATCCAAATGAAAGGGGGGGCAGGGGAAAAGGCCTTGTAGTGGAAGCCTTGAGGAGTGTGCCAGTCCCTCGGGAAGCAGGGAGAACATGTCCGTTAGAGGGTGACCCACACAGGGCCGCAGGTTCTAAGAGGTGTTCCACAATTGAACAAAAATACAACAAAAAGATAACAAAACACAATAATAACCACAACCCCAATCCCACCCCCACCCCCTCTCCTCGGTGTGCTTGAGAGCAACTATACGCCTATGTGACATGCCAAGGGCCGTGCGGTGTCAAAGTGGGCCGCGGAGCCTACGGGGAGCTAAGGATAGCCAGATATATAATTAGGGGGTGGCCGCAGTGTTATCCGGGACCAGTTTCAAGATGCGAAGATATTGTGGGCAGGTCAATTCACGGAATTCAGTGGAGAGAATAGTCAGGAAAGGGGCCCAGATTTTAGCATAGTCCTTGTCTTTACCCGCCGCCACCATGGAGAGTCTCTCCATCGCCAAAAGATTCCATAGTTGGTGTAGCCAGTGTGTATGGTCGGGTATCTTGTCAGATTTCCACCGTGACAATAAAACCCTATGTGCTGCATTCAATGCCAGGGCCATCTGCCGCCCCTAGTCGAGCGCAAGGGAAAGGTCAGCGCATTAGGGAGCCCCAAGAGCGTGTAGGCAGGAAGTCTGGGGATAGTAGTGTTGAAGGCCAAGTCGATGTCGTCTAAAATATGTTCCCAGTAACGAGTTCATTTAGGGCAGTGCCAAAGTAAGTGGATAAGTGTCCCGGGGTTGCCGCACCCCCGCCAGCAGAGACCGTTGCATTGAGTTTGCCATCTGGATAGCCTTTCTGGGGTGTAGTACCAATAGGTAGCAATTTTAAAAGCTGTCTCGGTATGGTTCGAGGAATATGCCGTATGGTGCGCTCGGAACAAAAATGTCTTCCCATTCTTTGTCTGATAGCGCGCGCCCCAGCTCCACCTCCCATCGCTTCTGCCCGGCGGCACGAGATCTTATAGGTGTGGAGTTAAGAAAGGAGTAGATTTCGGAGATAAGGCCTTTATCCTCTTTTTTGTTAAGGATCCATTTCTCGAACGGCTTCATAGGGCGGCAGGCCAGGGGACGCGTCCCCGGTGCAGTAACCCAGTGGAGCAGTTGGGAGTGCAAGTAGACGTCCGTGTCAGGCAAACGGTAGTCCGATTGTAGGTACTTAAAAGGTATAGGACCCCGGATATCATACAGGTGCCCTATAGGTTTGCAACCCTCCGCAGTCCAGCGTGCCGCTGTCTTAACGGCCATTCCTGGAGGAAAAGCAGGATTGGAAAATAGCGGGGTCAGGGGGGAGGGGAAAGAAGTCAGGTTCGCCTTCTGGCACACTCTGTCCCAGGCAAGCATCGTGGGGCGAGTAACTGGTGAGGAATAGAGTCCCCAAGCACGAGCAGACTTGGGCAGCCAGGCGTCCCGCCAGATATGATGACCAGCGACCGTCTGGTCCATGAAGACCCAATACTTCTCCGTCATTGGACGGTTCCATTCTACAATGTAGCGTATGAGGTAAGCATAGAAGTATCGGGTGATGTTTGGGAACGCTACACCTCCATACTTCTTAGGTCGCTGCAGCTGAGCCTTGGATATGCGCGGGGAGATCGGACCCCAGACAAAGCCCTCAATCGCTGTTTGTATCTGTTGAAGGATACGTGGTGGGGGTTCAAGCGGCAACGTTTGAAATAAATACAGGGCTCGGGGTAAGATATTCATTTTAATCGCGGATAGTCTCCCCGACCATGAGAGGGGAAGACGACGCCAACGCTGGAGGTCTGCACGGACCCGGGATAGCAGGGCAGTGTAGTTCACTTCCGCTGTTTGCATCAAACTCTTGTGAAGGGTCAGGCCTAGGTATTCAAGTCCTCCAGATACCCAGTCGAATGGGAAGCGGAGCCGAAGGGTCGCCTCTGTGCGTGGGCTAGCGGTAACATTAAGCACCTGGGATTTTTGCATGTTAATTTTAAACCCAGAAAACTGGCTAAATGTCTGGAGGTCCTGCATAATGGCTGGTAGAGAGGATGTGGGGTGGGCGATCGAGAATATGATGTCATCGGCATATAAATTAATGAGATGTCGGTCTAATCCAAAAGGGATGCCCTGTGCAAGAGGGTTGTCACGCAGTCGTTGAGCTAGGGGCTCCATGTATAGAGCGAAAAGCAGGGGGGAAAGGGGGCATCCCTGCCTCGTCCCTCGTCCCACCTCAAAGAGCTCAGACAGTAGGCCATTGACTCTAACCGCCGCTTTGGGGGAGCTGTAAATGCTTGCGATCCAGCTTCTGAACCGGGGGCCCATCCCAAAGCGCTCTAAAGTGGCGAAGAGATACGGTCAATGCACCCGGTCGAATGCCTTCTCCGCGTCTATCGCCAGGAAGATGGCTTCCTCTCCGGACCGTCGGACCTTGTCGAGGAGATGGCAAAGGCGTTTGGTATTGTCCCCACACTGGCGCCCCGGGACAAAGCCCGATTGGTCAGGGTCCACGAGGCCCGGCATATGAGGGTTCAACCTGTGCGCCAATATACTGGAAAACAGCTTTGCGTCAATATTCAACAAGGAGATCGGCCGGTATGAGCCACATCGATCCGGGTCCTTGCCCGGCTTGAGAATAACAGAGATGGACGCCTGTAGCATAGAGGGGCAAGCGAGCCTGTGTCCCCAAATGAATTAAATAAGCGGGTGAGTAGCGGAGCGATTTCCGTGCAGTAGGTTTTATAGAAAAGGGCACCGAAGCCATCCGGACCCGGGGCCTTTGTAACTTCAATCGGGCGATTGCCGAAATAACTTCCTCAATACGGATGGGCGCTTCAAGGGCGGCAGCTTCCCCCTCAGGCAGTGGTGTGACTGCCGCATCCCCCAGGTACTCGGTGGGGTCTGACAACAAGGTGGGGTCAGCCGTATACAGTGACTGGTAGAAAGAGCGGAAGGCCGAGACTATTTGAGCGTCGTCCGTGAGGAGGAGTCCACGCGCGTCCTTCAATGACTTGACCGAGTGCGCTTCTTGCTGACTGCGCAAACAGTGCGCCAACATCCGACCTCCTTTATTGGTGCCGACAAAGTACTTATGCTTCAGTCGGATTACAGCATATTCAGCCCGATCGAGATCCAAACGGCGCAGTTGAAGGCACTCTCTCTCTAGCTGCCGCCAGATACGATGGGCGCCTGTGCGCTTATGGATTGTCTCAAGTTCCTTGACGGAAGCCTCAAGCTCCGCCCGCTTCGCCCGTCTGGACTTGTTGTCATAAGCGGCTTTTGCGATAAAGGCACCGCGCACCACCAGCTTCAGGGCCTCCCACACTGAGGAAAGTGGAGTATCCGACCTGTCATTAATCGTTATATAGTCCGTGATGCAGCGCCGGATGTCAGTAACTACGTCAGGGGATCGGAGCAGGGAGTCACGCAGGCGCCAGCGCGGTGTGAAAGTCGAGCCTACGGAGGGGAAGCGCAGCGTTAAGGTAATGTGTGCATGGTCGGAAAGGCCCCGTGGCTCGATGGAAGAGCCCGTGACCAGGGCCCAGGCAGTCGAAGTAACGAGGAAATAGTCAAGACGGGCATACGTTTTATGTGCGGCCGAATAATAGGAAAAATCAACTTCGGTGGGGTGCAAACAGCGCCAGGCATCCCGAATCCCAACCTCCCGCAGCCAATCTCTGCCTTTCGCAGATAGGGTACCAGGGCTGCCCACGCGAGAACCAGAGCGATCCCGATCCCCATTCATCACAAGGTTCAAGTCGCCTCCTATAACTACCATTGGGTCCGGGGAATGCAGCACCTCAGCACAGGCCTCTAACAAGAACGTCTCAGGACGGTCGTTAGGAGAGTAGATGGAAGCAACCGTACAAGCAGAAGAGCCTACGCGCAGCCGCAGCGCTAGTAGGCGCCCCTTAATCTCGGAGACTGTCCCCACCACAGAGCCCCTAAAATGTTTGGCAACCAGAACGGCCACTCCCCCTTTCTTGCTAGCTGTAGAGGACCAGAACTGGAGAGGGAAGTGACTGTGCCTCATTCGGTGGGTGTCGGCCTGTAATAGGTGAGTTTCTTGAATGAGGCAGATGTCCCCTCCCGAGTATTCTAATAAGGACAAGACCGCCTTCCGCTTGACTGGATTGTTAAGGCCTCGGGCATTGAGGCTAACTATTTTAAGATCCAGCGGGGCGGAAGAAAAAACAGGGAGCTATGTGGGAGCGCGCGCCGACCTGTGCCGCGAGAGGGATAGAAGGGGGCCGCATGCAAGCCGCCAGTGTACGCTGCAGCAGTGAGAAACGCTCCGAGGAGAGAACCCACCCCAACCCAATAAACAAAAACAACGTCAAAGAGGAAACATGACCAAAGTCTGTCGTAGTAAGGGAAGTCCAGCAGGACGGGATCGACCCATCGGTCCGGCCTGGAGCGGGACCGAGATGTGGCCGCCTACCTGCAGGGAGGGCATCCAAGAGGTCCATAAGTAGTCCGTGCCGTCCCCCCGGCACCTTTCTTGGAAGCCCAGTCCGGAACCATCATTAGCACTGCTCACGGAGTGGCTGGACGCTCTGAAGCTTGCGAAAGGGTGGCAATGACCGCCTCCCTCTCCTTATCCCTCGTAGCTTGGTCGGGTTTCTTGACTGGGTTTGCCTTTCCCACGCGCTGCCAACCATCGCTACGCCGTGGGCGAGGCACCTTGGATCGTTCTCCCACCTCCACTGGACCGGCATCCTCGAGGCCCAGGATCTCCAGCGTCTCAGAGAGCGAGCGAAGCTGCAGCAGCCTTCCCCCGTGCTTAAAAATGAGACGAAAAGGGTGTCCCCAAGAATAGGGAATATTCTGTTCTCGTAGATATGTGGTCACAACTTTGAACTCTCGGCGCTTAGAGTGTGGAAGCAGCTAAGTCCTGATAAATGGCGGGATGTTGGCCGCGGAACTGCAGAGGTTGGGCCTCTCTCGCCTTTCGTATTATGCGCTCCTTCACTTGATAATCATGGACGCACACAAGAATGTCGGGCGGGGGCGCCTTGTTGCCGCGGGGAAGTCCCACTCTGTGAGCTCTGTCCATCTGTATGTCAGCCTCGCCATCGTCGCCCAAGATGTGCTTGAATAGAGCCCCGACATAGGCTCGGAGATCGTCCCCCTCCTCTTTCCATGGAACCCCTCTAATCCGAACATTGTTCCGCCGTGACCGATTTTCCAAATCCTCTGCGGCAGCCTGGAGATCCAGGTTCTGCTCTTGTAGGCGTAGGACATCCTGTTGTAAATGGTGAATCTCTTCGTCTCTGCTCACGTCATGCTCCTCAAGGGTCGCCACCCTCTCCCCGATGTCGTCCACCTCTCGACGCACTTCTTTTAGGTCTGCTGTGAGCTGGTTCCGGAGGTCCTGAATATCTTCTTTTATAGCTGTGCACAGCTCCACCATAAACCCCCTGGTCGCCGGCGCGTCGTCACCCTCCATCGGCACCGGAGCTTTCTCGCCCGTGGATGGGGCCTGCCCAGCTTGTTTCAAAAGAAGCTCTTTCAGCGACTTCTCCCTTTTTGGAACGCGCTGCTGCCATGACGTAAGCCGCCACCCAACGCCGCCGGGTAACCGGTCCCGGCCCCGGCGTCGCAGCCACCAAAGCAAGAGTGGAACGGCAACTGCGTGGAATGTACGGGCCCCTCAGTGCTGGTCGTTATGCTCCTGCAGCCTCCCAGTGAAACGGGGACAACACTAATCCAGGGAGGCCCAACGGCGTGTCTTCAGCGGAGGAGCCCCAAGAGGGCCAGCGCACACTGGGTGCAGTCTGTCCACCGGGCCGCGGACCGATGGGGGACCTCCCCAGCCCGACCTCCAATGTCGCCCAATATGGGGTCCTCCTCCACCTAGCACTCCCCGGTAGGAGCCTCGGCTCTTCACAGGTGTATGGGGCCCCAACAAACCGACTCACCGGGAGGTCAGGCCAATGTCCGGTTCTCCTCTTGCAGCAGGGGACCGCGGATCGAGCAGCGGGTGTAATGTCCCTCACCCCATGCACTGCGTTGGTTCTCGATGCCTCTCGCAGCCCGCGCCGCTCCTCATAGGGCCCACAGGCTAATCTCCCCGTCCGCCGACCCGCGGACCGCTAGGCCCCACCAGAGGCCCACCTCGTATGTTCGGGCCCGAACACACACTCCCAGCGCTAATCTGACCGGTGTGGAGGGAGGGACAGGCTCCCGGCAAGCATCGAGGACCCCGCCCTTTGCGGAGCGGGGGTACGCAGTCGTGGGGCCCCTGAGCCGGGCGCACCGTCCGCCGACCAGCGGGTCTCCAGGCTTCCCCCGCAGTCCACCTCACCCACCCAGGCCAGGACGTGTACTTCCGTTGGGTGTGCGAGGGTGGATTCTTGCTGTGCGTCCCACTGCGGGCCTCCTCCTCTGTGTCAGTGGGATCCGCGTCGCGGGGCCTTAAGCAGCTCGCCGGGGACCGCGGGTAGCCCAGTGCGCTCCCTCCGACATCGGAAGTACCGGCGTTCACAGCTCCCCGCCAGCACCCGGAGCCGGGCGCACCGTCACTGTCGGGCGCTCAACCCCCGGCGCCGCCGCCGGACTACGCCGCCGGCACCTCTCCCAGCGTCACTCTCCCGGCCTGGGCCCGGGTCTCTGCCGCCGTCACCCACTAGGTCTCCAAGGCCCTCGCTGTTCAGGGGCTCCTAGCTCCGCCGCCGCCGCACCGACAATAGTGCTCGTCGGCTCAGAGATGCCCCACAGTGACACCAAGCCACTCCCGGTGTCTGCGTGATCCGATGGTCCGGGAAGCAGGCGATATAACAATGCTGATGATCGGAGGTGCCGGAGGGATACGATCCTGCGTCCTACCGCGCCGCCATCTTGGACACGCCCCCGTGTTTCCTCTTTTAACCTCAGTGGAAGCGAGTTCCAAAGTCTGGTCGTACCGACCAGAAAGCTTCTTCCACCCCAGGAACACTTTTTGAACCTGGGGACTACCAGGTTATGGGCGTGAGCTGAGCTAACATTGCGTGTCGGAATGTATGGCTGCAGATTCTGTTTAAAAAAGGCAGGTCCTATGTCATGAATAGCTTTAAAAGCTATACAAAGAGCCTTAAACTCGATGCGTCTCTTCACCGGTAACCAGTGTAACTCTTTAAGCGCCGAGGAGGCAAATTTATGTTTTCGAATGTTCAGCAATAAACGTGCTGCAGCGTTTTGCACAATCTGCAACTTGGTCAGACATTTCTTCCGAAGGTTAATGAAAAGGCTGTTACAGTAGTCGGCTCTAGATAAAACAAGAGCAGAGACCACTAACTTCCGCAGATCAACCGGAATAAATGGAAGAATCCTTCTAAGTAATTTTAGTGTATAGAAGGATATAGATGTAACCTGGTTTACGTGGCCTTCAAAGGAAAGCATGGTGTCAAACGTGACTCCCAAGATCTTTACCTTATTCGTAGGATTAGGTAGCGAGCCCAGCTCCGATGGCCATAAAGCCGAGGACCAGAAATTAGTGTGGCTGCCAAAGAGTAGGACTTCGGTCTTACTAGAATTCAATTTCAGACAGTTAGTGGCCATCCAGTCCCCCACTTGACGAAGACAGGTATGCAACTGCGCCGCTGTGTCTGATGGTGAGCCTGTCACTGAAACCAAAATCTGGGTATCATCGGCATAGGAAATAGCAGAGAAACCCAGAGATCTGATTAATCTCGCCAGCGGGGCGACATAAATATTAAAAAGAGTGGGGCTCAACGAAGAGCCCTGTGGCACTCCACAGGGCAATGTGAAGTTCGGTGACTTGAATTCTGAAAGAGCCACAAACTGTTCCCGGTCCGACAGGAATGACTTGAGTAAAGCAAAAGCTTTCCCTTTAATGCCAATCCTATCCAGGACTTCCAATAACTTTTGATGACTCACAGTATCGAATGCGGCAGAGAGGTCAAGCAGCACAAGTGCTGCATTGCCTCCTGCATCGACTGTCTGCCTAATCAGTTCGGATGCTGAAATTAGTGCCAATTCGGTACTATGGTGCTTTCTAAAGCCAAACTGAGTGGTGTCCAGAAAGATGTGCTTCTCAATGTAGTCTGATATAACACCATTCATGGCTTTTTCAACCATTTTTGCAGGCAGGGGGAGTCTGGAGATTGGGCGGTAATTACTAGGATCCGCCTCATCTACGTTTGCTTTCTTTAGGAGAGGGAGAACAGCCACCAGTTTCCAGTTGGTAGGGAATATACCAGAGGAAAACATTTGATTGAAAATAGGAGCCAGATGAGAAGCAAATACTTCTGGTAGAAGATGGAAGCTTTTAGGGGGACAGGGATCCAGTGGGGAGCCAGATTTGGTAGACAACAGGAGATTAATGACCTCATCAGTGGTCAGTGAAGGAAAAGAGGGTAATTCAGGAGGGTCACTGATGTCTAAGGTGGCTGATGGAATTTCCCTTTCCTCAATTGAAATAACTGCAGTCCCCGAAGAGGGCGGCGTCCCTTGGGGAAAACACCGGGAGAAGCCACTATAAGCTGCATTAACTTTATCATCCCCTCCCCAGGGTTTCAGGAACTGACCCATCTCTTTGTTTTTCGACGCTTCCCATCTCTGTGGCTGTTTGGCCTTGTGAATTTTGTCGCAACTACAGGTATTTTGAAAGAAATCACACATCCATAGTTTCTATGGGCCAAGTTGTTTGAAATCTTTTTAAAGTCATATTCTTATTACATGTATGTTGGATTTATGTTGTTTTGGTCTTGTTGAGTTTAGATAAAGATACTTCATTTTTCTAAACTGGTGTGGTGTCCATTTGTGGTGTTATCGCTGTATTACTGTGTGTTTTGAGTACAAATACTTTACACATTGCCTTTGGGATAAGTCTGTCTGCTCGTGCCAAGCTACCCATGGGGTGAGCAGGGGTTATCTAGTGTGTATCCCCCTTACCCTGACTTGAAGCAAGAATCTCTATTTGAACAAAGGTACCTACCTCTGCCAACTAGAGCAACAATTTCTAACAAATGCTAAGAAAGCAGTGCAGCTCAATGCGCTGTCCTGTGTTGCGGGCATTCCCCATTAGTACTCAAACAACAGAAGCGCTTTTTCCACTCCTGATGCCTCCTATTTTGGTTTAGGAATTCATACTTGAACTCTTGAAAAACGGTCTTTTTGCTTTCTTTTGCAGTTCAAGCTTAACCATTCCTTTATAGAGGAAACCATCTTCTGGTTTCTTTCCTTTCACCTTCAGGTCCCGGTCTATAAATACAGGAGAAGATTAACTGCACTTTGCATCCCTACCTCACTTATTCTGCTCATTGCTTGCTTTGGCTGTTGCCTAGTCCTCTGAATCTTGTCTGAACCTTGCATTTTGTCCTGCTGCCTCGGATGACTTTTTATTTTCCTGGACCGCAGAGGTTATTTCAGGAATCTGTTTATTTGTTCAAGGTCCTACAGATTTCTCCAGTTTGCTTCTTAAACTACTCCTACTTAGCCCACAAAGGAATTGGGAGTGGTTGAGGACAGTGGCAGGCCCTTCCTGAGAACCAAGAGAAGGTTGATGTGAAGCCTCATTGATCTTCATTAGACATATGGAGTAAGTGGTTTCTCAACATGGAAAAATACATCTAGTGGTGGAGTAATAAAGCTTTAAATGTGCAAATGGAGATTTTATCCAGTTTAGACAGATTCTCCACCTAATGGAAAATCCGTGTTTGAAAATATTGGGCAGTATGAGTACCCATGGAAATCTACAATTGCCATAGATTACCAAGACTTCTCCTAGATGCCCAAAATGTTGAACATCTCAATCAAATTTAGGAAGCAATCCACAGGAGGAGGTGTTCAATGTGTTTAGGTGAGGCTATGCTATTTGGGCCCTGTGTGAGTAAAATTATTGCTTACATGGTTCATATGGAAAGGAGGCAATTGTGGAAAGTGTTGTGCTTTAACAATTCCATTTAGCAATGCTGCTACAAATCATTTGACAAAATCCAATCTCTGTAGAAATACTGAACTGAATACAACCATTGTGCACTAAGACATACATTTAAAACTGCAGTTTATTGATGTAACCTTCAATGCCTTTAACTATAGTCAATTCGTCAAACCTCCAGTGATGAATAATGAAAATAATGTATGTTACATTAGACTCTAAGCAGATAAAAAGATCTTACTGATATTGCTTTGTTTACAAACAAAAGTGATAGGCAAAAAACAAACATTTTCCAAAGATGAACAGTATTGTAACTCATATTAACTACATAAGAAATACATATTAGGTTAGCCACCTCGTATTGTAGGACATACAGCATTTATTGCAATGGGAATCTTTGAAAAATAACGCCAGTATAGCAGTTAACACAACTGCTGAAAAGGCAACCATTGAAAATTCAAAGACAGTTTCATACATCAATTTCAGATGTTTTCAAAATAAAAATTGAACATGCACAGCAATGTGTATGAGGGTTTACTAAACACAGCACTTACTTCCATAAAATAAAGCACATTTGCAGAAAGGCAAGACAATATGCTTTTCCCATTCATTCTATTTGTATTTTAAAGATGTGGTTTTCAATATTTGCATTACACACATAGATCAAATAATTGGGTAGCACTTTATAGCGGCTAGAAACATCATTTAAAATATATGTTGTACATACTCAACCACTATCATCAACAGGGTGTGTTAAAGAAACATAATTATTCACTTTATGTATGCCACACAAGTGAAAACCTGGTATTTTTCACTGTGCTAACACAATCAAGCAATGACCCACTGAACAGCAACTGACAGTACTCATACCCGGATTGTTGCTGCTCCTGCCAGGGTTGTGGCCTTTTTCAAATCGTCTACAGAAGAGTCAAAATCAACATGGCTTACCATCCTGCATGCCCCTTATTCTCAAACAGTGCCAGGAATGGGCTTTCGCTCGGACAGGATAACAATCTTGCTCCAGTTAACTGCATGAAACTTGAGCTGGCCACTGCTGCCCTCCTGCAACCTAAACAATGGAATGGCACTAGAGCCTAACAGTGTATGTAGCTCCCATGTCTGAGTTCTGAACATCAAAGTTCTGACTGTCAACCTCTTAGGCTTTGCCACTGCTGGAGTGCTGCTTCCACCTACCAGCAATGGGCTGATGGCTGCTGTCCCCTATCCTTCTGTCTGTCACAATGATGTAGTTGCCTGTCTCTTAAGACCTTCTGGGTCACAACTTCGTCAGCCCAGCAGCAAACAGAAACAGACAGCTGCTCTCCATTAGCACCAAATTGTACAAAATGTAACCCTCTGATAAAGCAACACCACTGAACAAAGCTAAGAGTAATAGAAATTAAGTCAGAGCTACCAATAACAAAGTTTGTCCAAGTAAAATCACATGAAAAGGAATAACCCATTAGAAGAGAAAGATATTTCAGGACAAGCAATTGCTCTACTGCCCATTCTTACCGACAAAGTTATACCCCAAAAATGTCAACACAATCTGTTAATCAACTAATTAATGAAAGGCTGCAATTTAAGAATACAAAATAAGCAAGGAACTCAAAATACCTACAAATTAAATTGTTTAAATAAAAAATAAAATTACCGGAAACATGAAAGATAAAAGACATGCCTATAAAAGAACTTAAAGAACTCCTTTAAAACATCGCAGACACCTTAAAAAACATAACAGTGACGAAAAAGAGCCATCAACAATAAGATGGATGTTATTAAGCATAGACTAACATCTAACTACCATAGACTAGCCATATACCATTTGCAGAGGCAAACACATAATTTCAAAACATACCACACAACAAATGACAGCAAAATAAAATATCTTTAAGGCCTTGGAAAAGAGAACCAATCAAATAAAGATGAAGCCCTTATACACACTGAAAATACCCACCATTTTGATTCCGGCACAATTTAAATTGACAAGCCAAATGCACCTCTACACATGATTTGTTTGCATTTAAATATTTGCACTATAAACAAATAAGCAATACTGCCTAGAACACAAATACAACTATAGATTTTCTCATTATAATGTTGGATCCATACTCTTCTTCTGCTCCATGATCCAACTCTTACATTAGCCCTCTCTGACATTGACCTAACTCTACTGAATCTTTTACTAACTATTGCCATCAAGATCATATTAGTGGAATTGGAATCGCTTAATCATGTTTCATTCCACACTTGGTGGGATTGGGTCACATGCCGAAGAAGCACACAAACAGATCTTTCTAACACATCAGGGAACCCATGTACCTCGCAGATTTGGTGTACTTTAGATACATTTATTGCACAATAATTCCTTTTCAATATAAACCTTAGGTATTTACACTCTGAGATGCCACTCGCCTGCCCTCTATTTCTTTATACATCTGTTTATTTCTCTCCTTCCATGCACCAAAAACACATGAATGTCCCCTCACACAGTTGTCTCCCCTATACTTCCTTAGCTTTTGGTTTGTTTCCCTTCCCTTTTATTCCTAACATTTGTATAGGTGCTTCTCCCATCATTCTCCTCCCTGCTTCACTCTAATGCTCTATGACTCTCTCATTATCAATTCCCACTTTATGGTCTGACTTTCTCAACCACACACTTGTACACCATGTTACTGAGTTCTAGATTTCATACACCGTTCTGATTTTTAGGTCTCGCCTACGCAGCGCGCATGCGCTGCATAGGAGGACCGTTAGCCGTCGCTCTGGTCATTTTCAAGCACACACTCCCGCTTGTGGCGGCATCCACCTTGCGGGAGCGAGCAGGGGCGCGCTATAAGCACGAGTGCAGTGCTTGAAAATGAGCACACTGCGCGCGCACGCACGCATCACTCCCGGGCTCTCTCTCTCTCTCTCTGTTATTGTGTTCTTTCCTTTCCCTGTTCTTGTTTTATGTAGCGCTGCGTACCATTGTTCTAGGCACTCTACATAACCGATGTCGCCCTTGCCCAATTTATAGTACCACATTTGTTCCCATCGGAAATATCCAAACGTTAACTTGCCGCGGCTGAATTCGAACTTGTGACTTTGAGGTTCCTGCATTTGTCACCGCCGGTATGTTTAAATCTCAAATTATGCAACCTCTGCTTTAATGATTGGAATAGAGAGTTTGAAATGTCCAAGTCTACTCACAAGGGCTTCGCCAGTTCACCCCCAAGAGTCTTGATTTCGTCGAATTCAGTGACTTTTTTTTTTTTTTTAACTTTCAGCGCGTTTTCACACGCGCATTCCTTGTTTTCCTTTCATTGTGCCTGTGCTTGGCAATGTCAGCAGCAGACTGAACTGCTCGCACCCACCCTCATGTCTTATTCCAGAGCTCCAAGCAGATAAGGACGGCGAATGCCTCTTAGTGCGTTTTACATCAAAGGCTGACGGGAGCTCTGACAGTCTGCATGTCCGTCTTGTAAATAAACCATTAATCACTCTGCCAGCCCCTAAAATAAACTGTTCCCCGGGGGCATGAACTTTCCCTGGGTCACTAATATAAAACACATCTTTGCTAATCCATGGGCCGGCAAAGGGCTAGACTGAAGGACGTATCTGTGGAGATGGGCCTGCCTGGTGTCCCGGGCATTCTCAGTTAACTTTCTTGAACTGTGTGAGTGTTTGGTAGCAAACATATGTGTGTGTTTGTGTGTGCGTGCGGTAGAGAGGTTTGAGCAGGTGAACATGTCAATAAAAAGCACAAAACAAAAATGTATGTTTTTCTTAGAATGGATTTTAAATATTCGTAAACTAAGAGAACAAAATAGTAATGAATTTTAGTGCCTGGGATTGCTGATTTCTCTAATGAGGTATAACCAATATAAGAATAGGTGGGTGCAAATATTTCTGAAAATAAAATAGTAGACAGTAGCAGAGAAGTGCTTGTATATACAATTTTACAGTGTTTTTGCTTTTGTGTAAAGGAAAGACCATATGACGGTTCATTACCACGCATAGCAGGCAGAGCATGGACAGCACGAGTGTAAGTTTTCTTATTACAAAGAACAGATACAGCAGTTTTATGAGGATCACTGAAACCCCCATGCACGCAAACTCATTCTCTGTCTCTGTCTCTCTCTCTCTCTCAACACTTGAATAAAAGTAATATGCATGTGTTGCAGAAAGTCGGTTTATACCAAGGCAGTGCCATTCTACTGCATTTCATCAGAAAGCTGGGCTTTATCATTCCAGCACAGATATACACTTTAGAATCAGAGATGACGTTCAGTATTACGTCCTCACCAATCTTCTAGGGCTTTTCGTTGGAAAGAAGAAGTGCAGGTATACACCGGACTGAGGAATTAAAGGGGAGGTGGGTCATTGGTTGTCTAGGTGTGCATACACATTTCTGCCACCTGTGCATGGAGTTCTTGTTTTGCACTTGCATGTGCAAAGCACAGAGGTTGCCAAGCATCCCTCGTGTAACTGCTTCTCATTCCTTCCACTCCTCAACACAGGAGCTCTTCCCACCCACCTGAAGTGTAGAATATTCCCCTGACTCCTAAATGACCTGTGTCAGGTATTAGGAGCTCGCCCACACCTCTTCTTTCTTTCCATTGTGTGCTTTTTGCCCTATTACTTACCGGTAATACTCCTGGTCCCTTGTCCTCTCCCCATTCATATACAAGTGAGATAATCCTATCTCACCAACAGAAACAAGCATTGGCATAGCCAATAGGTCTCGCCTTTGGGACCTTATAAGTATTTAGTTATGCAGCATAATATCCTTGGTGCAACAACATCAACTGTTGCATGGCTAAACACTTATACAGTCCCAAAGGCGAGAGCTATTGGCTATGCCAATGCTTGTTCTGGATGTCATCGAGTGAACTGTTTCACAATTAATAAAATCTTTAATATAAAAACAAAATGTATGTATTATGCATATTAAAGCAGAATTTGTTTTCTTACTAAACAGTGGACTCTCCCAGCCAATCATGACGCTGCAGGAGCAGCGTCGTGATTGGTCTGAGTGGACTGTTTGGCCAATAGGGCAGTACCTGGGAGGCTGGGCATGTTCTCCACTGGGCAGTTCAACAAAGCCCAGTGGAGAACATGCCAATTGCGCATGACTGTTTGGCCGGCCCTAGAGGGCCGGCCAAGCCGTCATGCGCACTTAGGGAGGGAGTGCAAACTACTCCTGCTCCCTCTGACGGCGGCGAGCCCAGCCCCACCCCGCTCGACCTGGCTGGAGTCCCGCAAAGAAATATAAAATGATAATAACTTCTTGTTATTATCCTTTTATTTCTCTTTTGCACTGCTTAACAAGCAGTGGGGCAACGCTCCTCCAACTTAGCGGAGGAGCCGCAACTGTGGGTATCTACAGACAGTTCATTGATCTGCACATGTCAAGACCTTACAATCTGCTGTTTTGGTGAATTGATCTTTTCCTGTGTTGCATTCTTAAGCACTACACCACCTTGTGCAGATATTAGATGTCTTCGGGTTATCATACACTAGGATACGTATTTGGTTGAAATATTATATTAAATTTGACCCCACAAAACCAGGATGTGTACAACACAAAGTCCAGGAAAACTGAACTCTGAAACAAGAAATAGCTCAGTAAGAGAGGAGTGAAAACATTTCAACAAACTAACAAATGATCCGCATCTTGAGGAGCACCGGCAAAATGTACTTTAAATCAAACAGAAAAGGATACACCAAAAAATATCACAACCTGGACGGTTTACATTGGTCCTAGCAATCTTCACCTACATGTGTCGTCTGTAAGCCAGACAAACGGCAACTGAGCACGGTCTGGTAAAGTTATTTGGTAAACTGAGCACGGAAATAGTGTTTTCCAGTTTCTTAATAGGTACATACTGGACAAAAAATGTTTTACTTAACATGCAGCAGGTTCAATTGTACTTCTACTTTGCTCTGTTTTTACGACATCTCGCTGCATATTTAGAACAGTTTCAATAGTGACGTTTGCTGTCTTTTTTTGTGATGCATGTGCCAATTCAGGCTTATCCTCACTTTCATTTTCCGTAAATGTAAGAGAGGGGTTTTCCTCAGCAGCCAGTGCTGCTGACACTGCAATTGCAGGGAGTGCCTGTCTCTTTGACTCAATCTCCTGTTGCTGCAGCATCTGCTCAACTTCAATCTCGAGTTCAAGTTTCTCCTCATCAGTTTCGACATCAAGCTGCAGCATTAACTCTTCAAGTTTTTTTGCCTTGCGCAGCTCATTCTGCTGGATGATAGTGCTCAGGTGCTCAGCAAGCTGCTCCTTGATCTCAGTTTTTCGGTGGAGATCCAGCTTTGACGCTATATACTCTGCTTGGGCCTTGTCAAATCGCTTCCTGTGGGCACACACGTACAGAAATTCATTGATTTGCAGCAGAATTATTCAATGCTTACACATTCATGATTTAGCCAAAGATTAACTTGATTGCATGAAAGGACAATGTCCAGCATTTAACCCCTTCGGTGCGTTGGACGGCCCCCGGCCGTCCTCCAACATGCCATACCTCGCTGGACTCCCCCGGGTGTCTAGTTTTCAGAAATGTGTGGGTTTTGTAGTTTCCCAAGATGGCCGCCGAGCCCAGGGCCAAAAACTCAGGTGACCTCCCTTGCAAAACCAGGTTGTTTTGTGATAGGTAATTTTGATGTCTTCTCAATACGTTTTGGGCCCTTGCCTGTCGCGGGTACTTGGCCCACCCACACGAATGAGGTATAATTTTTATCGGGAGACCTGGGGGAACGCTGGGTGGTAGGAAATTTGTGTCAGCCCGGTCATTCCCCAACTTTCCCACTGAGAGATTTGAGAAAAAAGTGATTTCTTCAGCTAAATTTGAGGTTTGCATGGGATTCTGGGTAGGAAAATGTTGGGGAATCCATGCACGCCATACCTCCCTGGACTCCCCGGGTGTCTAGTTTTCAGAAATGTGTGGGTTTGGTAGGTTTCCCAAGATGGCCGCCAAGCCTGGGGCTAAAAACCCAGGTGACCCCCCCCCCCCCCTTGCAAGACCAGGTCGTTTTGTGATAGGTAATTTTGATGTCTCCTAAATACGTTTTGGGCCCTTGCCTGTCACGGGTACTTGGGCCACCCACACGAGTGAGGTATCATTTTTATCGGGAGATCTGGGGGAACACTGGGTGGTAGAAAATTTGTGTCAGCCTGGTGATCCCACAACCTTCCCACACAGAAATGTGAGAAAAAAGTGATTTTTTCAGCAAAATTGGAGGTTTGCAGGGGATTCTGGGTAGGAACACGTTGGGAAGTCCACGCAAGCCATACCTCCAATGACTCCCCCGGGGAGTCTAGTTTTCAGAAATGTGTGGGTTTGGTAGGTTTCCCTAGATGGCCGCCGAGCCCGGGGCAAAAAACCCAGGTGACACCCCCCCCCCCCCTTGCAAAACCAGGTCGTTTTGTGATAGGTAATTTTGATGTCTCCTCAATACGTTTTGGGCCCTTGCCTGTCGCGAGTACTTGACCCACTCACACGAGTGCAGTACCATTTTTATCGGAAGACCTGGGGGAATGCGGGGAGGGTGGAACTTTGTGGATCCACGCAGACTCCAGAACTTTCCATCACAGAAATGTGAGGAAAATGAGTTTATTTTTTTATTTTTTACAAAGTTTGAGGTTTGCAGTGGATTCTGGGTAACAGAACCTAGTGAGAGCCACACAAGTCACCCCCTCCTGGATTCCTCTGGTTGTCTAGTTTTAAAAAATGTATAGGTTTGCTAGGTTTCCTTAGGTGCCGGCAGAGCTAGGGTTCAAAATCAACAGCTAGGCACTTTGCGAAAAAAGGGTTCCGTTTTCACTATAAAAATTTGGTGTCTCTACATTGCGTTTTGGGCCGTTTCCTGTCACGGACACTTGGCCTACCCACACAAGTGAGGTACCATTTTTATCGGAAGACTTTGGGTAACGCTGGGTGGGTGGAATTTTGTGGATCCACGCAGATTCTAGAGCTTTCCATTACAGAATGTGAGGAAAATGTGTTTTTTTCTTTTTACAAAGTTTGAGGTTTGCAAGGGATTCTGGGTAACAGAACCCGGTGAGAGCCACTCAAGTCACCCCATCCTGGATTCCTCTGGGTGTCTAGTTTTCGAAAATGTATAGGTTTGCTAGGTTTCCCTATGTGCCGGCTGAGCTAGGGTTCAAAATCCACAGCTAGGCACTGTGCAAAAAAAGGGTCAGTTTTCACAGTAAAAATGTGGTGTGTCCATGTAGCGTTTTGGGCCTTTCCTGTCGCGGGCACTAGGCCTAGCCACACAAGTGAGGTACTATTTTTATCGGGAGACTTGGGGGATCTCAGAATTGTAGAGCAGCTGTTATTACCTATCGACTTTCTATGCATATCTGCCTTCCTAATGTAAGACAATGTGTAAAAAAGAAGTCACTTTGAAAAATGTCCTACAATTCACAGGCTAGTATGGGTAACCACAATTTCGGAGATGTGCAAATAGCTACTGTTTCTAAACTCTATATTTTGTTTCCATTTCGGAAATACATAGGTCTTTTTGATACCTATTTTTCACTCTTTATATTTTACCAAATTAATTGCTATATACCCGGTACACAATGAAAAACCACTGCAAGACGCTGCTCAGTTATTGGCTCTGGGTTCCTCGGGTTCTAGGTGAACCTACAAGCCCTATGTATCCCCACAACCAGAAGGGTCCAGCGGATGTAACAGTATATTGCTTTCAAACATCTGTCATACTTAGAAGAAGTTACAGGTGAAAACGTTGGCACAAATGGCTGTTTTTTTCAACTCAATTTCTCTTATTTTCAACTGTAAGTTTCTATAATAAAACCTTGAAGGATCTACACAAATGACCCCTTGCTGAATTCAGAATTCTATCTACCTTTCAGAAATGTATACCTTTCCGGCATCCATTATTGCTTTCACACCCATTTCTACCACTAACTGAAAGGAGGTTGAAAGCACAAAAAGTAGCAAAAATAGGCTATGTCCCAGTAGAATGCCAAAACTGTGTAAAAAAACGTTTATTTTCTGACAAAAGTATACTTGTCCCTGAAAGCTGAGGTGGGAAGATGATAATTTCAGCACCACAAACCCTTTTTTGATACCATTTGCATGGGAAAAACCAGACGCTTTCTTCTGCAGCACCTTTTCCCCATTTTTCAAAAACAACCCATAATTTAGCTGTATTTTGGCTAATTTCTGGGTCCCCTGCAGGAGAACCTTTAAAATCCCTATGATGTTTGGAAGAAAAGGGCGCAAATTTGGCGTGGAAACCTTATGTGGTCAAAAAGTTACAGGGGCCTAAGCACGAACTACCCCAAATAGCCAAAAAAAGGCTTAGCACATGGGGGGGGGGATAGCAGCGTAAGGGTTAAAGATCCCCAGCACTAAAAAGGCCAACAGTTAGCAGTATATAAGGTCACACAAACAGTAAATCACCTTGGGGTCCTTTTCAAACATTTGAAGAAAATAAGGTAAATGTACTTTTGCTTGAATAACTTGTACTGGAACGGGAAAAACATGAAAAGACGCCTGCACCCGTTTGTACTAATATCGAAAGTTTCAGTTTCTGTCACATACATGCTGCTTTAACTGACTAGGTGAAGGAAAAGTATAAAAGTTGGTAATATTTGATTTGGGGAGAGCTTAGCATTAGATGATCAACTGCTTAGTGAGGCAAAGCTCGGTCTTTCTGGGCTGCGATATAGTTATTTCGGCTTATTTTTCATGATAAACACGTTTTAGACTTCAAGCACGTTTGGATCCATTGTTTTTCTTACCCACGTAGCATATTAAGGAGCAGAGGCAAGCTGTTGATTTCTATAAAATGCTAATTTCAGCACTGTAATGTCCAAAGTGACATTAACAGTGCACAACAAGTTAGATACATTTTACATGTCGTACTCCAAGAATGATAGATACCACTGTGAGCATTTTCAATAATGTTAAGATTAATGTTTAAGACCTCAGCATACTTAGCATAGGAGAAGTCCACGCAGGCTTGATCAATTCGGTTTCTCAAGATGCCAATATCTGTTGATACCATGTCATCCAATGCCTGCAGCTCATTCTGTATCCGGCGAAGTTTGACTGTTTCGGCCTGAGTTTTTTTAGATCTAGAAAATAAATACACATTTGTTTTCCCAAAGTTTCAGCAAGGAAATTATTAATGCCCGTTTTCATCATCGGGGATTTATAACCTATATTACAAGAGAATACATTTTAGTAAAATATTGTTCCATTTCTCTACAAAACGTGAAGCTCGATTTTAAGTACAAACCTAAGTTTATACATTATACAACAGTATACTTAATTAAATATGGGCCCAAATTGTATTTGGGGAGTTTCTCAGTTAACTATTGGTTTAGGCACGTGTTGTGCCCTACTCCAACCATTCCTTTGCCCTGCCGAAGGTTCGATTAGCTTCCTCTAATCACTCCGATTACATTATTTCCTCTACTGTTTTGATGATTCGTTTACTTATATCAACTCTACATTAAACTACATTATGAAAACGACTCCACGAAAACAATGCTAAAATATCAAAGTATTCTGAATTTGTGGATAAGCGCATGCGATTGCGCATGCTGTACGTGGTTCTAGAACATGATTAAATTCACATTCTTTATAGGCAGATGAAAAATAAAAGAAATAGCCGTCTGATAAAAGGTGGGGGTCACGAAACTGTAGAGAATGAATAAGAGAAGAAAAGACACGAGGCACTGAAAAAGCAGAAAATAGAAGAAGTTGTAAAGAGAGGGTAACCACGAGTAGCAATACAGGCTCGACAGGTCTTGTTGGTGGTAAATTACGTATTTCCTTGCAATCAAACATTTCTCCATTGAAAGCATGTGTTCAGATCCTTACACTTGACAGAATAAATCTCCTCAGCATCACTTAGGTAGAGCATATCGTGTAATCAGTTATTTGTTTTGCACGAGATCATTCATCAAAGACTAACTGCTCAATGTACTCGCTTCTTTATTATTAGGCCTTTCGCCTCCTCTTGTTTTATGCAAGGGGCATCTATCACAAAACATTCGAACTGGAAGCTTGTTCTCTAACAATAAAAAGCAACTATAAAGGGAGAGCACACATGTGACTGTACTTCGCCCTGCCCTCCTCTATGCCTGCTTGAACTTTCCCTCTTCTGTTATTTTTCCCTCCATTTTCCAATAACTGTGCATTCAGTCTAGACTGCGTGCAGACGCTTGAATTAAGTAATATAGAGGCCACTTTGGATATTACTTTCTAGAAAACTCTATGTCCAAACTCACCTTGTCCTAGTCACAATACGAAAAATAAGCATAACCAGATATAGCTGGAGACTGACATCGTTCAAGACCACGTGGGATTTAGTCAAAGACATTTCTCAGCATAATTGATGGAGCAGGGTTTTGCGAAATGAAAACCTGCTCGAATTAACGCCCCAAGTAACGTTTACTAATAGTGTGAAGTTGAAAACAATATGCACCAACACGAAAAACATTGGGAAATGCTTTGCGCATGCGTGCACTAATGCTAAGACTAATGCATGAAAGACAAGGCTGCATTTTTTCATTTTGCCTCTAAATTTAATAAAATAACGTTGCTTTTGCACGATAATGCTTTTGCTAGAAAAACACATAACACTGGGTTAGTGCAATAGTGGGAGGTAAACAATGAGAAGTACATTTCGTGAAAATAATAAATGTCTGTGTTCTCATTTCATTCTAGAAGAAAAGTACGGGCCTATATATTTTTGCATGAATGTTAAAGGGATCAAACCGACAAAATATGAAATAAAATATGATGAAAATCGAGCTCTGACAGAGAGAGGAGAGATGTGGCGGAGGCTAGTGTTTTTGACCTTCGTCAAAGAATGCTACATGCCTGCCAAAGAACCGAAAGACTATGGGAATGAAAGGAAGATGTACAATTTCTTCCGTCGAAAGCGGCAGATGCTGAACTGCGAGAGTGTAAAAAGTTACCAATCTGTTGCATATTAAAGGAAATGTGCTCAGTGGATGTAGTAATGTCAGGGGAAGCTGAAGTAAACAAAGAATTCAGTGAAAATATGAATGAGACTATGGTGGTGTGATCGAACACCCCCCCAAATCAACCAAGGAACGATTGAGTTTCTGAGAATGTTTCGACTCCTGTGGGTTGGACATGTAGGTTTTAGGGTATAACTGGGGTGCCTCAGGGGGTGTGGTTAGAGAGGCTTCGCTCGAGAGTAGAGGGAGATCATCGCTGTCTGTCGGTTTGTTGATAGAGGCCTACACCTGTTCCTGTTTTCCTGTATCCTGATCTTCTCTTTATTCCCTGAACCTGTCTCAGGGGACCCCTTATCATCTCAGTGGCCAGAGGGTGGTATTTCCTCATTTTCCTTATGTTAGTATTAGCTAAATGAACAGTACTTTGCATAATAAATTTGCAAATGTATTTTGTCTCTGAAACTTTTGTCTCTTCATCTATCCACTCCTTCATGTGCATCTATTCATTTTGATATGAGTTTGACACTTTTTGCATTGATATATGTTCTCTCTCTCTGTGTTCAATACATTGATCGCTTGTGATTCTGTACATTTTGAGCTCTTACTTTACATTATTTGAGATAAACACAAATAACCTTTCACTGAGTTTGTGGTTAGTGTCATGGTTAGATAGATAGTTAGTACTATTATTACCATCAACTTCTCAACTTATGGTCCATCGACCAGAGGAAAGAAGTTTGGTATGCAGGCTCAGTTAGTTACTTAGAGTGATAGATACAGGCCTGCGTAATGAACAGCTAATTTTCATTACGGTTCATTTAGTCTTGATACCTGAGAAAAAATATACAGCGTTCAAGTACAGAGGGTTATGTGGGGTGTGTTGTGTGAATTGGGCCCAGTGGTTGTTGAGTTGTGTTATCGACCCCCTGGCTTGGCGCTGGATCAAGGTTGGCCACAGAGGCTACCAAAATTTGAGTAACGTAGCACAGTTAGGTGCCATCAGAGCATGTTCGTTGGAATGAGCCTTGGAATATACATTTCCTACTTTGGTTCTATTGGTAAAAGTAGAAGATATTCTCCATGCAGGATAATACGATACAATGCGGGATACTACCTACGGAACATACTGGGCCAGTGTCTAGCATAAAAACACAGACCTAAACTGGGAAGAGTCGTCTCTGATTTAGTTAAAGAGTTAGTGCAACTGTCAGGCGAATCAGCTCTGGATTTATTGGACAGTCTGATACAACTTGAGAAGGTCAATAAGAATCAGCCCCCAGAATCATCTTCTGTTAATGCAAGACCACTGTATAAAATCACTTGGCTGACAGTTGATAGGAGCTTTATCCCCTGGTAGGCAAGGAGGATAGCCACCTCGAAGTCCAATGGCACTACACTGTAGGTCAAAGGTTGAAACGATCCTGAGCCTACATCATACAACAGTCTGTAAACCCCAATCCGGGCAGCTTTAAAAATCTAGGGAGGGAGATTGAACAGAAAAACAGATTTTCAGAGTTCCTGTATGCACACGTTTAACCTACAAAAACACCGAAACGGTCCATTGTAATGTAAATGAAACAACAAGGTCCAAGGAGAATGCGGCTGCACTGTGCTGATTCTAGTTGCCCAACAATAGTACCAAAACGTAGTTGCTCGCTCTTACATGGTCCCCTCATACACAATTTAGGAGATGTTTAAATAACTGTTATGGACAGGTGTAGCCAACTATTTGTACCCTAAGATACCATTTAGCGAAGTTCAGCAATGGAGACAGCGGGGACTCCTTTGCGGGAGCTGCGGGGTCAGAGGAAGAAAGTCTCAGAGAGATTAGGGGCCTCATTACTGGACCAAGAGGTGCAAAGGCTACTGTTAGAAATGGGATCTCTGGTTGGCTAAGGCTTGCGCCAAAGCCAGGCAGAGACCACCACTCTAGTCAGGGCAAGGGAGTTACACGCCGACGATAACCCCTGCTCACCCCCTTGGTAGCTTGGCACGAGCAGTCAGGCTTATCCCGGAGGCAATGTGTAAAGCGTTTGCGCAACACACTCACACAGCAGCAACACACTAGGCACACCACAAAAGGAACTCCACACAAGGTTATATATAAAAATAGCCTTTGTATTGTCATAAACACCTTAGATCATAATCACACAATGTACACTGTGCCAACTGGCACCAGGCAGTATTTACAGGGGACTATATACACCTGACAGGGCCAATTGGGCCACTGTCAGGACCATCACAAAGTGGAAAGAGTAAATGTAGAACTTGTAATAAAGGTAGATCACAACCAGTAATTACTGGCTGTTAGAAATGGGGGTCTCTAGTTGGCAATGGCTGGCCACTGTCCAAGTAGGGACCCTTCTTCCTAAGTCAGAGTGAGAGGGCTACCCTCTTTAATACCCCTGCTCAACCCTGTGGTAACGTAGCACGAGCAGGTAGGCTTATCTCAGAGGCAGGGTGTGAAGCATTTATGATCATACACAGTAACACAATGAGGAACACTACAAAGGGACACCACACAAGTAGTTATTATAAAAAAATAAGTATCTTTATATGAAGGCAGATTTATCACAAGACCAATAACTGTAAAAGCCACAATCCTGTCAAAAATAGGATAGCTGTTGAAGGGCTGTCAAAAATAGTTCAAAGGTTGCAAAAATAAGGTTCAAGTTCAAAGCAGTGGTCTCTGCGACCCTTTCTTTCACAAAGTACCTGGGTTTAGTTGCAAAACCAACAAAGTGTCGCAAAGAAGCTGTAGCGATGATTCTCGGCACGCGAGGCCGGCGATGCGTTGAAATCCTTGCCGCAAGGGAGGATGATGCGCCGATCTGCGGGATGCGTGCGGAGACGATGCGACAAACTTCTGCACGCTGGACCACCGATGCGATGACTTTCTTGCCGCGTGGGAGAAGTCGATGCGGTGATCCTGTTGCGCTGTGCGATCGTGTTGCGATGCGAAGACAAGACGCTCCGCGAGGAGCGACGAAATTCGGTGTGATGCGATCAAAGTGGCGAACGCACGGCGTCCGCACTACGATGTCTCGACGCGATGATTTCTGTCAGGGTTGCGAGTGCGCGGCGACAGCAGCGCGATGATCTTTCCAGCGCGTCTCGGCTGCAGCGGCTCGCAAAGGGGCGTCAGCGATGGTTTCGGGTTGCGGGCCCTCGGCGGCAGCAGCGCGAGGATTTTCCCAGCGCTCTCGACTGCAGCGGCCCGCAAAGATGCGTTAGCGTCGATTTCTTACCCTCTTCTCTCTGATGCAAACTAGAGGCCCTGGAACTCACAGGAGCCTCCTCAGCAGATAGCAGTCCTCGCAGGGAGGAAGCAGGAGGTTGGTGGTGGAGTCTGTTGTGCCTGAGACTCCAGCAGGAGGCTAGCTCTTTTCCTAGCCCTTGGGTGATTGCTGTACAAAAATAAAAGTTCTCTCAATAGTTCCTTTTCCTCTTCTTCAAGGTCCAGTGGTCACTGCTGCAGGCCAGTGCAAGAAACAACACACAAGCACAAGGACAGTCACTTCCTGCAGATTCCTCCAGTGGCACGGACAGAGTTTCCTCTCCAGATCCAAAAGCAATACAAAAGTAGGGGTTTGAGCACAGATATTTATACCCCAAAAGCCTTTGATCCTTGAAGCTACCAGTCCCTGAACCTAGCCAGAACCAGTTCTGCTCAGGCCTGGAGCACTTTGTTTACCAGGCTGCATCCTTCCTTTCAGAAAGAGGGGGTCTGCTAGCAGACACACAGTGGGAGGTGGAGCCAGCATTCACCTTGCCAGGCACAGCCCTATTCAGATCAAAGAGCCACCCTTCCCCACACTCTAAATGCAGATCTCTCTATTCCACCAAGGTCTGACTCAGCCTGTCCTGCCCCTCTAAAACCAGACAGCCAATACACATAACGGCAGAGCACACTGGAAGGCTTAGGCAAGAAAATACCTACTTTCTAAAAGTGGTATTTTCAAACACAGAATATAAAAATAAACTTCACTAAAAGGTGTATTTTAATATTCTGAGCTCAGGCATACTAAATTCGTTTTTCTACCATGTCCCTGGGGTCAGTTAGGACTATAGCATGTAATAGTCAAACTGCCCATTCTAGCCTAGGAGGAACAGGTAGCCTTACAGTAGTGAAAAACGAAATGGTGCATAATTCACTACCAGGACATGCTACACACACCCAGGCATGTCCTACCTTACACATACAATGCACCCTACCCGAGGGGCGACTTACAGGATGCCAAGGGAAGGTTCAGGGGCTGGGAAGTGGTTGCACTTCACAGCCAAGATGGCAGTTCTGGACTGCACACAGACACTGCAGTGGCAGGTCTGAGACACACTTTACAAGCTGCTTCTGTGGGTGGCACACATCAGTGCTGCAGGCCCACCAGCAGCATTTGGTTTACCAGCCCTGGGCACACATAGGCCACACTACTAGGGACTAACAGGTAAACCAAATAAGCCAATCAGGGATATACCAATTCACATAGACATATTTATACAGGGAGCATTCGCGCTGTGACACTGAATGGCAGTGGCACAGCGCCCAAAGCATCTAACACCAGTAAAACAGAGGAGACAACAGCGAAAAATGGAAGGGAGACCCACGCCAATGGTGCCAGGTCTAACACACGTCCCCTCCAGCTGAAATGTGGGGAGAACTACCCATCCCCTTGGAAGTTCTCATCGCTAAGGCGGAAAAATCTGGACAGACCATCAGCATTGGCGTGTTCTGTACCAGGGCGGTGTTCCACCGTGAAGTCCATACCCTGTAGGGAAATGGACCACCTCAACAACTTGGGATTCTCACCCCTCATCTGCATCAGCCATCTGAGGGGCCTGTGGTCTGTCTGAACCCGGAAGTGAGTCCCAAACAGGTATGGTCTCAGCTTCTTCAGTGCCCAGACCACAGCAAATGCCTCACGCTCAATTGCACTCCACCTCTGCTCCCGTGGAAGTAACCTCCTACTGATGAAGGGCACAGGTTGGTCTAGTCCCTCCTCATTTATCTGTGACAGAACGGCCCCCACCCCATGCTCTGAAGCGTCTGTCTGGACAACAAATTCCTTAGCAAAATTGGGCGCCTGGAGTACGGGTGCTGTACACATAGCAGTTTTGAGGGCATCAAAGGCTTTCTGACAGGTGTCAGTCCAGTTCACAATCTTTGGCCGCTTCTTGGAAGTCAGCTCAGTCAAGGGTGCAACAATGTTGCCATACCCCTTGACAAACCTCCTGTAATAACCCGTGAGTCCTAAGAAGGCCCTCACCTGGGTCTGGGTCCTTGGGGGCTCCCAAGTCAGGATGGTTTCAATCTTGGGCTGCAGGGGCGCCACCTGGCCGCTCCCCACCTGGTGTCCCAAGTACACCACAGAACCCTGCCCAATCTGGCACTTACTGGCCTTGATTGTGAGGCCTGCTCTGCGCAGCGCCATCAACACTTCCCAGAGGTGGCGCAAGTGGTCCTCCCAGGAGGAACTAAACACTGCAATGTCATCCAGGTAGGCGGCACTGAAAGCCTCCAGCCCAACCAACACCTGGTTGACCAATCTCTGGAAGGTGGCAGGGGCATTCTTCATCCCAAAGGGCATCACACGGAACTGGTAGTGCCCATCTGGTGTGGAGAATGCTGACCTCTCCTTTGCCCCATCCGTTAAGGCGATCTGCCAGTACCCAGACGTCAGATCAAACGTGCTGAGGTACCGGGCAGCCCCTAACCGGTCTATGAGCTCATCCGCTCTGGGGATGGGGTGCGCGTCGGTCTTGGTGACCGAATTGAGACCTCGGTAGTCCACACAGAACCTAAGTTCAGGAGTGGCACCAGGCGTCGCAGCTTTTGGTACCAAGACCACGGGGCTGGACCAGGGGCTGCTAGAGGACTCAACCACCCCTAGGGCGAACATTTTGGAGACCTCCTCCTTAATGCAAGCCCTGACCCTGTCAGTTACCCTGTAAGCCTTGTGCTTGACAGGAGAACTGTCCCCGGTATCCACCTCATGGACGCACCAATCAGTGACACCAGGTACCAGGGAGAACAAATCAGAAAATTGCCCCAACAGGTGGTGACAATCTCTCTGCTGCTCAGGGGTCAGTGTGGTGGAGAGGATCACACCCTCCACTGACCCATCCTTCTCTTCTGCACACAGGAGGTCAGGGAGAGGCTCACTCTCCTCCTCAACCCCATCATCTGTGGCAAGAAGCATGCCCACTTCAGACCTCTCAAAGTGGGGCTTTAGGCGGTTCACATGCAGGACCCGCAAGGGGTTCCTGGGAGACTGAAAGTCCACCAAGTAGGTAACTGGACTTTTGCGCTCCACCACCTCAAAGGGACCGGTCCACTTATCTTGGAGCGCACAAGGCTCCACTGGGGCCAGTACCCAAACCTTCTGACCAGGTTGAAATTCGACCAGAGTGGCATTCTGGTCGTGCCAACGTTTCATTTCTTCTTGGCTGGCTTCCAGATTTGCCTCAGCAATTTTTCTGAAACGCCGAGTCTGGTTCCTGAAGGCCAACATGTAGCTAAATACATCTTGGGGAGGTTTCCTGGGAGATTGCTCCCAGCCTTCCTTGACCAGACTCAGAGGTCCTCTAACCGGGTGGCCATAGAGGAGTTCAAAGGGACTGAACCCTAAGGACTTCTGTGGCACCTCCCGGTAGGCAAACAACAGGCATGGCAAGAGGACGTCCCACTTACGCCTCAGGGGCTCTTCTAGGCCCATGATCATGCCCTTCAAGGTCCGGTTGAACCTTTCAACCAGACCATTACCTTGGGGGTGGTAAGGAGTGGTGAACTTATACGTTACCCCACACTCCTTCCACAGAGACTTCATGTACTGGGAGATGAAGTTGGTCCCCCTGTCAGACACCACCTCTCTGGGGAATCCCACACGGGAGAAAATCCCCATCAGTGCACGTCCCACCACGGGGGCCGTCACTGTCCTGAGCGGGATGGCTTCAGGGTACCGGGTGGCATGGTCCACCAAGACCAGGATGAACCTGTTGCCCATGGCTGTCTTGGGGTCCAGAGGCCCCACAATGTCAATGCCCACTCGCTCGAATGGGGTACTCACAACTGGAAAGGGCTGGAGTGGGGCCTTGATCTTCCCCCACTCTTCCCACTTGCCTGGCAAGTCTCACAGGTCCTGCAATGAGAGTCTGAACTCTTGTGCATCTGGGGCCAATAAAAGTGGGCAGCCAGCCTCTCAAAGGTCTTGGTCTGCCCCAGATGTCCTGCCAATGGAATGTCATGAGCCAACCCCAGTAGGAAGGTTCTGAAGCACTCGGGTACCACCAGCACACGGGCTGACCCTGGCTCAGCAACCTTAGGCTCACTATACAGGAGACTGTTCTCCCAATAAATCAGATGTGAACCAGACATGTCACCTTCTGCCTGGGCTGCAGCCTGTCGCCGCATACCCTCAAGAGAGGGGCAAACTCTCTGCTGCTCACAAAATTCCTCCCTGGTGGGTCCCCCTTCCTGCTGCCAATGGGTCAGCTCAGGCAGGTCCCCCAGTTCGGTGATCTGCTCCCCGGTAGGCTCCAGGGCATCCCCCTCAGGGTCTGCTTCTTCCTGGGCCGTGGGAACCAAGGGGGCCGGCTTCCCGCGCCCCTTGCCCCTTCTCTCTAAGGCAGGGATCTGGGCCCTACTCTCAGGCTCCAGATCCTTTTCAACACCCTCCTTGGCTGCCATGGACCGCGTGGTAGCACACGCCCACTCAGGCAGACCCAACATCTCTAAGTGAGCCTTCCTCTCCACCGTAGCCCACGGGGAGTCCTCTAAATCATTGCCCAGCAGACAGTCTACAGGCATGGCGGGCCTCACAGCTACCTGAAGAGTTCCTGAGACCCCCCACTCAAAGGGAACCTGAGCCACCTCACATTGGCTCTCTGAGTTGTCGGCGGACACTACTGGGTAGAATGCATGGGGGACAACCTGCTCTTTGGACACCAACCGGGAGCTGACAGCAGTTACACTGGCCCCTGTGTCTCTTAGAGCCTCCACCCTATGGCCATTGATGGTCACCCACTGCCTGTATTTTTTAGTGTTAGCAGGCAGTGCAGGCTTGGGGACCATCTCAAAGTCCCCTAATGAGACAAGGGTCAATTCTACGGGATCCCACCCCTCTTGGGCACCCATCTCCTCCTCTCCCAGGGCTACACTAGCAATCTGGCGGGGTGGTGCACGGGGGTGCACTGGCCCCCTTTGGGGGCACTGGGGATCAAAATATCTGTGGCCCACTTGACCACAGTTGTAACACGTGGGGGCCCCCTGGGAACAGGCCTACCTGGTGGGGGCCCGGTCCTCCTTTCTTGGGGGGCTGGGACACCACTGCTGGGTTCCCTGGGGGATTACTTTGGGGCCCTCGGGGGAACTCCCTCTGTTGACCCTTGTCCCCCACTCCTCTGCTGGGGACCCTGCCCACCTTTGGCGACGTCTCCCACTGGACCCTTGCGGACCCGGGTGCTCACCCAGCGGTCCGCCTCCTCAGCAAGCTTTCTAGGGTTAGTCAGCTTGCAATCAATTAGGTGCTGGCGTAGCTCAGGAAAACAATTGCTAGATAAATGCTCCCATGCAATCAAATCATAAAACTGTGCAAAAGTTTCTACTTTGCTACCTCTTACCCAGCGTTCCATGGCTCTGCAAAAAAAGGACACATATTCAACCCACGTGGTACCCTCTAGCTTCTTACAGACCCTAAACCTCTGTCTATACATCTCAGGGGTCAAACCATAGCGGGTCACCAACGCTTCCTTCATGTGGGCGTAAACCATCCTACTTTCTGGGGGCAGGTCCAACAAGGTATCCCTCCCCTCACTCACAAAGCGTCCCCACAACCCTGCTCCCCAATCCTTCTCAGGGACCCGGTGGGACACCATGGCTACTTCATAAGCGGCAAACCATTGCCCAATATCTTCACTTTTGTGGAAATCTTTAATAACCTCCTTGGGTATATACACCCTACTCTCAGGGTGCACTACAGGTACGCTGCCACCAGAGGGGAGATTTCCATGCTCTTAGCTTTAATCTCCAACTCCCTCAATACTCTCTCATGCTCAAGCTTCATCCTCATAATCTCAATTTCTAACTTCTTGTTCTCTAGGTCCCGGTGACCATCCATTTTAAGCTTAGCCATCTCCATATTATGCCGCCTATCTCTCTCCCTGTCCTCCAGCTCTTCTGGGGACAGACCCTTAACGGACACACTAGAGCCCGGGTTGGAAAGGGCTGGGTCTCCTACTAAGTCTACTACATCGCCCTGCTGCTCTCCTCCCTCCACAAGCTCTCCTAGATCCTTAGGGGCATCCCTGGCTTCTAGCCAGGCCTTCAGCGCCTTGTAATACTCCTCCCTCCTAGTGAGACCTGTGATAGGGACTGTGAATTGCTTGCAAAAATATTTGAGCTGCTTGGCATTGTAGGTTTCTATTTTCTCTTCTTCCCAGGAGAGATCTTCTGAGGCATTGGATCTGGGCTTGCCCATTGTAGAAATAACTGGCAATATCAATAAAGGACAGAAGAAAACTTCTCAAAAAATGTAAGCGGGTGAAAAATCACCGGCAATATCAATCACAATATAGGATCCTAAAAAATTCTCAGAAATGTGCGTGGGTGAAAAATCACCAGCAATATCAATCACAATAGGGGATCAAAAACTTTCAATAAATGTGCGCGGGTGAAAAATCACCGGCAATATCAATCACAATACAGGATCCCAAAAACTCTCAGAAATGTGCGTGGGTGAAAAATCACCAGCAATATCAATCACAATAGGGGATCAAAAACTTTCAATAAATGGGCGCGGGTGAAAAATCACCGGCAATATCAATCACAATATAGGATCCCAAAAACTCTCAGAAAATGCGCGCGGGTGAAAAATCACCGGCAATATCAATCACAATATAGAAGCAAAAAAAACAATTCTCAAAAAAAATGTATGCGGTACGTTATGGTCTGCACTCACTAGTAGTGTACACTATAATTACTGTATGCGATCATAAATGCAAGTCCAGATCCTCACCGCTGACCACCAATGTTAGAAATGGGGGTCTCTAGTTGGCAATGGCTGGCCACTGTCCAAGTAGGGACCCTTCTTCCTAAGTCAGAGTGAGAGGGCTACCCTCTTTAATACCCCTGCTCAACCCTGTGGTAACGTAGCACGAGCAGGTAGGCTTATCTCAGAGGCAGGGTGTGAAGCATTTATGATCATACACAGTAACACAATGAGGAACACTACAAAGGGACACCACACAAGTAGTTATTATAAAAAAATAAGTATCTTTATATGAAGGCAGATTTATCACAAGACCAATAACTGTAAAAGCCACAATCCTGTCAAAAATAGGATAGCTGTTGAAGGGCTGTCAAAAATAGTTCAAAGGTTGCAAAAATAAGGTTCAAGTTCAAAGCAGTGGTCTCTGCGACCCTTTCTTTCACAAAGTACCTGGGTTTAGTTGCAAAACCAACAAAGTGTCGCAAAGAAGCTGTAGCGATGATTCTCGGCACGCGAGGCCGGCGATGCGTTGAAATCCTTGCCGCAAGGGAGGATGATGCGCCGATCTGCGGGATGCGTGCGGAGACGATGCGACAAACTTCTGCACGCTGGACCACCGATGCGATGACTTTCTTGCCGCGTGGGAGAAGTCGATGCGGTGATCCTGTTGCGCTGTGCGATCGTGTTGCGATGCGAAGACAAGACGCTCCGCGAGGAGCGATGAAATTCGGTGTGATGCGATCAAAGTGGCGAACGCACGGCGTCCGCACTGCGATGTCTCGACGCGATGATTTCTGTCAGGGTTGCGAGTGCGCGGCGACAGCAGCGCGATGATCTTTCCAGCGCGTCTCGGCTGCAGCGGCTCGCAAAGGGGCGTCAGCGATGGTTTCGGGTTGCGGGCCCTCGGCGGCAGCAGCGCGATGATTTTCCCAGCGCTCTCGACTGCAGCGGCCCGCAAAGATGCGTTAGCGTCGATTTCTTACCCTCTTCTCTCTGATGCAAACTAGAGGCCCTGGAACTCACAGGAGCCTCCTCAGCAGATAGCAGTCCTCGCAGGGAGGAAGCAGGAGGTTGGTGGTGGAGTCTGTTGTGCCTGAGACTCCAGCAGGAGGCTAGCTCTTTTCCTAGCCCTTGGGTGATTGCTGTACAAAAATAAAAGTTCTCTCAATAGTTCCTTTTCCTCTTCTTCAAGGTCCAGTGGTCACTGCTGCAGGCCAGTGCAAGAAACAACACACAAGCACAAGGACAGTCACTTCCTGCAGATTCCTCCAGTGGCACGGACAGAGTTTCCTCTCCAGATCCAAAAGCAATACAAAAGTAGGGGTTTGAGCACAGATATTTATACCCCAAAAGCCTTTGATCCTTGAAGCTACCAGTCCCTGAACCTAGCCAGAACCAGTTCTGCTCAGGCCTGGAGCACTTTGTTTACCAGGCTGCATCCTTCCTTTCAGAAAGAGGGGTCTGCTAGCAGACACACAGTGGGAGGTGGAGCCAGCATTCACCTTGCCAGGCACAGCCCTATTCAGATCAAAGAGCCACCCTTCCCCACACTCTAAATGCAGATCTCTCTATTCCACCAAGGTCTGACTCAGCCTGTCCTGCCCCTCTAAAACCAGACAGCCAATACACATAACGGCAGAGCACACTGGAAGGCTTAGGCAAGAAAATACCTACTTTCTAAAAGTGGTATTTTCAAACACAGAATATAAAAATAAACTTCACTAAAAGGTGTATTTTAATATTCTGAGCTCAGGCATACTAAATTCGTTTTTCTACCATGTCCCTGGGGTCAGTTAGGACTATAGCATGTAATAGTCAAACTGCCCATTCTAGCCTAGGAGGAACAGGTAGCCTTACAGTAGTGAAAAACGAAATGGTGCATAATTCACTACCAGGACATGCTACACACACCCAGGCATGTCCTACCTTACACATACAATGCACCCTACCCGAGGGGCGACTTACAGGATGCCAAGGGAAGGTTCAGGGGCTGGGAAGTGGTTGCACTTCACAGCCAAGATGGCAGTTCTGGACTGCACACAGACACTGCAGTGGCAGGTCTGAGACACACTTTACAAGCTGCTTCTGTGGGTGGCACACATCAGTGCTGCAGGCCCACCAGCAGCATTTGGTTTACCAGCCCTGGGCACACATAGGCCACACTACTAGGGACTAACAGGTAAACCAAATAAGCCAATCAGGGATATACCAATTCACATAGACATATTTATACAGGGAGCATTCGCGCTGTGACACTGAATGGCAGTGGCACAGCGCCCAGAGCATCTAACACCAGTAAAACAGAGGAGACAACAGCGAAAAATGGAAGGGAGACCCACGCCAATGGTGCCAGGTCTAACACTGGCAAACACTGTACTCAGCATTATCCTGCAACATAAAAGATGGGACACCTAAATCATATCAGGCATGAATCTCATTAGGCATAAACCTCATTAGCATAACACGTTATGCACCAACCTCATACGAAAAAGCACATTAGGCAAGAATCATGGTGCATAAACACATTAGGTAATACTCCTCATAAACACAGGGGGCCCCAATCGGGGGCACACAACCTGGAACTGGCCCCCAGGCCAACTGGCCTGTCACAGGGGCTCAAAGGCCCAACGTCCAGAATGTCAGGGCTGGCTGCGCATGTAGCGAAAGCAAAGTGTGCAGATGCACAACCTAAACGTGGCAGCTGCCCACTAATTGCTGGGCAGCTGTGAAAATGAGCACGGGCACCGAGGTGCCCCCTGAGCCCCTCTCTGGGACTCTAAATTAAGCTGTCCCCCAAGGTTGCAGCTGCCTGCGCTCTCGCAGGGCAGCTGTGACAAAAAGAATGTGCAAATAAAGTCCGGCACTCCCGGTGCCTCTTGGGCCCCCACTGGGGCTTCTCAACAAAATCTGCCCCGACGTTGCAGCTGCCCGCGCTCTCGCGGTGCAGCTGGGAAAGGTAAACAAGCACGGGCACTCAATGTGCCTCGGGAGCACCCCCACGGCTCCGCTCTCGGCGAGATCAGCACTCACTGGGCTCTGGGAGCCCCGTTCACTGGGCTCCGTCGGGTGCTCTCACTCGGCCCAAGGCTCCTCCATCAGCCCCGCTCACCGGGCTCTTTGGGGACTTCCTCGGGTCTCTTCTGGCCGGGGGAAAGGGTACCGCCAATGCGCCAGGACAGCCCCAACAATGTGCCATACCAGCCCTACTCACCGGGCTGTTCTGGACTCCTCTCGCGGCTTCTCCTCACACGGGGGCCGTCTTGTAGACCCCTCAGGACTCTGCAGCATGCGGGGCTCTCTTACACTCACGGGAGCCTCGTTGACCAGCTGCACTCTCTCTCCTTGCTTCTCTTCACCCGGTCCCCCTTCCTGGGACCGGGACTTCTCCAGTCTCAGGCTGGACGCGGGGACAGCTCGGCGGCGTCTCGCGGAGGCGGGGTAGGCTCCCGTCCTCCTTTCTGCTCGCGGCACCGCCCACCGTCAGGCGGAAGTGCCTGTCTTCCTGGTCGCGCCGTCCGCGGTGGTGATTCCTTCGTGCGGGGGCAATACGGGGTAGGCTCCCGTTTTAAATAAATACCAAAGCGGGGTGGGCACCCGCTCGGAGTATTTAAAACAAAAAGGCAGAGATGCGGGGTGGGCACCCGCTCGGTGCACACCAATGCAGGGTGGGTACCCGCTCCGTTGGGCAGTGATGTGGGGGAATCCCCACGTCGGGATTTCCCCTGAAGATGAGGAAGCTCCGCGCTGCGAAGCCCCAGCCCTCTCCTCTTGGGAAAATTAAAATAAAAGCGCCCACGAGGCGCTAGGAGCCACAGCTCCAGACAGCAGAGTGTCCTTGGTGCTGGGGAGACCACAGCACAGCCAGGCAGGCCAGCACGCAGGTTCCCCCAGGAGACAGCAGCTGGGTCCCGCGGCGGTTCCTCCTGGCAGAGGGTCCCCTCCAAGCAAGCACAGAACAGAGCATTTTCATGGGGTCACAGCCCCTATATTTATATGCCCTTTTCCTTTGTGACACAGCACAGGGCTGGGGATACCAGTTAAAACTGGTTTGGGGGAGCTTTGGAGCACTTTGTTTTGCTCAGCTCCTCTCTCCTTTCAGAGGGTAGGCTAGGGACATCAGACGCACCACAGGGGCGGAGCTAGCATTGGGGAGGGAAGGCACAACCCTATTCAGGTCCCAGGTGCAACTCCTCCCTCCCATCTAGATGCAGATCTCTCTATTCAGCCCTGCGCTGACTCACCCTGCCCCTCCTGGAGCCACACACACCTCCCAGCCCCTGTCACTCACAAAGCCAGACATGCAATTCACATCAGGCAGGCAGACACACAGCACACAGAAATGCCAACTTCTAAAAGTGGCACTTCTCCACTAGTCACAATAAATCTGCGCACACCATTGCGCAGCATTTATTCTCACGAGTTCGCACATACTAAACTCGCCCCTGCACTCCTCTCACACCAGGAATTACCATGGACACACATATCCCCCATGCATTCCTATGGGAGGGCAGGCCAATCTCACCACACGCACTCAGAGTGCGCACGCACTTTACACTGGGACACAGTGCTAAAGTGCGCAGAGGCCTAAAACCACCAACACTACACAGGGAAAAGGCTAGGAGACAGGCAAAAAGTTTAGGGGTGAACCTGCCAAAAGGGCCAAGTCCAACAGCTACAAAGCAAGAAGTAGAGTTTCTGCATAGAGTAGCCACCTGCCATCTTGGCTCTGAAGTCTACACCCTGCTGAACAGAGTGATCGCACCTCCTGTACTAGGCCAGATTTGGTCATTAGAAGAACACAGTAGAGGTGGTGCTGTTTTATAATCAAATCTCTTTTTTATTGGTAATCACATCAAACATCAGTTACACAGCATGCCGCCTACAGCCCAGACTGGGTGGCTGTGTGGTTCATAGAGTTGTGTCGTAAGCAAAGAAAGCAATATAGATCATCACATACGACCCCTTCAGTCCGGGATCTTGCATGCTGCTCTCCATGAGGGTAAGCAGCTTGGCGCAGGGGTCGCACAGCAACCAGATTTCAAGTATGAAAAACATCGAGATATCATTTACACAGCATGCCGCCTACAAACCGGGCTGGGCCGGCCGCGTGTTTCAAAGAGGTGAGTCAAATCAGAGCAAATTCCATGGTACATTGCAAATAACCTCCTTCGTGTCACCCTTCTCAGTCATCCGCTGCAGGCCGCAGCGAGCCACTACGAAAGCCAATTTTAAGTATGAAGAACATAGGAAACAACAAGGATAAACATAACTCGTGAAACCCCCCACTCTCCACCACTTGTACTTCTGCGCAGTAACATGCTATGGAAATGTGTATATTCTAAATGTACTTTCCTGTAAGCCTGTCCTGTCAGGCAGGCAGCTTTTCTGTAACCCTTTCGTCACCTCGGTTGTCTGGGAGAAATCTCAGGATACATAGGTGTGTTGGGCAAGTCAGTTCCCTGAATTCTGTAGAAAGAATGGAGATAAATAGGGCCCATATTTTATTATACGCTGAGGTATCAGTATTTGTCGCCATCGACAGACGTTCCATACCCAGTAGGAACCATAGCTGGTGTAGCCATTGCCTATGGTCGAGTTCCATCTGTGCCCCAGGCAGCTAGTAGTACCCGTAGTGCGGCGTTCAACGCAAGGGCTATCTGCTTCCCCCTAGTGAAGCGGAGTGGAAATTTCAGTGCATTGAGGAGCGCTAGCATTGTGTAGGCAGGGAATCGGGGGATTGTAGTGTTGAAAGCGGAGTCGATGTCATCCAGGATTTGTTCCCTGTATCTAGTCAGTTTTGGGAAATGCCAAAGAAGATGGAGCAGAGTCCCTGGGCTGCCCCAGCCTCACCAGCAGTTGCACGTTCCATTTCTGCATGCGGGAGGGGGTGTAATACCAGTAAGAAATGACCTTATATGCAGTTTCTCTGTGTCCTGCTGTGTGCATCGTGTGGTGCGCACTGTGAAAGATGACTTCCCACTCTTTATCCGATAAGGTTCTTCCTAACTCATCTTCCCAGGGTGTCTGTCTAGGAGTCCTACGGGTCTGTGTTGACTTCGTCAGGTGGAGATAAATCTCCGTGATAAGCTTCTTGTCATCCGCCTTGAGGAACAATGGAGTCATCGGCCGGCCTGCTTTAAGACGCACATCGGGCCCAAGCATCCAGTGCTTCAATTGTGTGTAGTTGAACCGGTCGGACTCCAACAGTGAGTAGTCCACTTTGAATTGGTCGAATGGGATTAGGCCTTCCTGGTCAAAAAGGCATCCCATACGTTTACACCCCCCTGTAATCCAGCGTCTTGCAGTACCGGGTATCATACCCGGCAGAAAGTCTGGATTTGTGAACAAGGGTGTCAGGGGTGAAAAGAATGAGGTGAGTCCAGTAGTAATCGCCACCTTGTCCCAGACTTTAAGAGTCGGGCTAGTCACAGGTGAGGAATAGAGGCCCTAGGCCCTAAGGGGCCGAGGCAGCCACGCCACCCTCCATATGTGAGAGCCCACCACGGTTTGGTCCATGAAGACCCAATGCTTCTCCGTAAGCGGGCGATTCCACTCCACAAGGTAGAGAAGCTGGGCTGCTCGGTAATAGCACAGCAGCATGGGCACAATATTGCCCCCGTTTTCTTTTGGGTGTTGCAGGAGTTGTCTCTGTAGTCTGGGCTTCTTTCCTCCCCATTTAAGTGCTCAATATCTTTTCAGAGCGCGCTAATTGTACCGGGTGGTGGTGACAGAAGGAGTATCTGGAATATATAGAGGGCACGTGGGAGAATGTTCATTTTCACGGCTGCTTTTCTGCCAAGCCACAAGAGTGGTAGTCGCTGCCACTGCGCTAGATCCTTGTGGATTTGGGCGATGAGCGATGAATAGTTGGCGACAGCAGTTTTAGTGAGACTACGAGCTAGAACCAGCCCTAGATAAGGGAGGCTCTCGGTGATGCACTGGAAGTCAAATTGAGCCTGCAGAGTACACTCAGTATCAGGGGCTGTGTTAAGATGTAAGATTTGAGATTTCAGCATATTCACTCGGAAGCCAAAGACTGCCCCGAATTCTTGTAGTTCCGAGATAATGGCTGGGAGAGAGGTCAAGGGTTGTGTAATTGAGTAGATGACATAATCGGCATATCAGCTGAACAGGTGGTGGTCGGCCCCGAACGGGATGCCCTCCGCCTTAGAGTTGTCTCTCAGTCTCTGTGCGAGAGGCTCCATGTAAAGAGCAAAGAGAAGCAGGGAGAGCGGGCACTCGTGCCCAGGTGGTACTGTTTTAAAGGGAGGTGAACCCAGACATTCTTTCATAAGGGCTTGACTGTGTGGGGCCCATGAGCAGCCCTCTGTGGGGCTAGGAACTTGCAAATTCAAAGGACGTGAGAGGTGGACAGAGTGCCTCACATCCCTATGTACAAAGAGAGGGGAAGAGGACGTACAAAAGAGATAGAGGAGACATTTGTCAGCTTCTAGAATTTGGTCCTACTGATGGTCTGGGTCTAAACTTTGATAACCTGCGTAGGTGGATTGCAGCCCACAGCCCCAGTACATGAGATGCTCGCTTTAAGAAAGAATGCACAGCGAACGTGATCCTGAACGTGTCAAGATGCAAACGTTTTAGTGCAAAATGCATTTTTTTCGTGCAATGCCATCATAAACCAGGATAGCCAAGAACACATGCAAGGTTGTTAAAGAACTGACATCATTATAAGAAATAAGATCAAGGTCATAAATCATACAGTCAGATTTACCAGAGTACCTAAGTGATCTGACCAATCAGGTATACCAACAGAATTTATTGAAAACAGTATAGTTCTAGCAGAACTTGTATCAAGTAAAACCCCGCCCTAAGGGGTGGAAAATGGTGCAAATGGTCAGGATAATGCATACCTCCTGATTATACACTTTTATAGTTTTCAATCAATATCAATCCGTAAAGCTTTATTCGACGACAAGTCATAAAAGCACAATACATACAGCACATAAAACTCCATAAAAATACAGGCCCATTAAAACCACATAAAATACATTAGTTTACATATATACAATTAAAAAGCGTGACGTCAAAGTTAAGCAATTAGGGCAAATAGGGACACTAGGAAAATGTCCTAAACGATACCAAAACACAAACAGTTATATACAGTTAAAGCTTTAAAACCTAAAAATGTAATTAACTTGTGGATAAAAAGCATTTCATATTAAATGATGTAATTCCAACCCTTTAAAAATAAATCGGATAAACCTTTCAAGGTGCTTGTAGTGCCTTCACTCTAATAATCCAACACCAACCCAGGAACTTTGCCACTGCAATGACAATGGGGGCTAAGGTGTTCGTGCGCAGGATTCGTTGTGCATCAGCGCTCAGTCTAGTCCCCAGTGTCCTGCAGATAGGTGCCAACCATGCTCTGCGTGGCCTGTCATACGCAGGGCAGGTAAACAACAAATGGGCTAATGTCTCTGTCTGAGCCAAACAGGAGGGGCAGGCACTATCACCCTCTTTAGACTATTTTGCTGTATAGGACCCGATTGGGAGCGAGCCTACTCTAAACTGGAAATATAACTTCCGATCCAAGGGTTTAGTTATTAAATCCCAGAACTGCTCCAAGCATGGAAGTGATTTAAAATCCATAAAATGACCAGTAAGGGTAGACATATCCACATTTCTATAAGAGTTGTAGGTAATTGTGGCCCAATACTTCTCTTTTAAGGACTCCTTTGAGGGAAAAGACACGTCTGCAGGGTTCACCCAGAGCGTTTCCAAGCCCATGCTTACTAATGTGGCTCTGATCTCCCTGAGCCATTTAATTTTATGAAAGCGATCTGCTCTAATTAGGTCCTTTAGCCCTGCGGCATAGGTTGCTAATTCGGGAGTTACCCAGATTCTATGCCAGAATAATATTGGGCGGAGTCTTGCTACATCAGCCAAAGCATGTTTCCCTAGGTCATATAATAGGGACGTACAGGAGTACTTTCGGGAGACTTGTAATTTTCCGAAAAAAGCCATTTTCAGCTACAGTTAACTTTGTTGTTTTTCCGAACCCCAGAGTTCGGCTCCATACTAAGGCTGAACTAACCACTTTCAGGTTGTATATTTGGAGCACCGGGCTAACTGGTTTTGTTAGAGTAGTATTATATTCAGCTTGTAATAATCCAGATAGCTGCCGGTGCTTTAAAGTGGCCATACCTATATGTTGATCCCAACTCATGTCATTCTGTAATATGACTCCCAGGTATGTGAATGAATTAACCTGTTCTAGTGGGCGGCCGTTCATGAGTAAGCCTCCTCTGTATCCCTTATGAGGGTTAAATACCATGAGTTTTGTTTTGGAAACATTAACTTCCAAACCCCTTAGAGAACAAAACTCCTCAAAAAGATTCAATGCACGCTGTAACCCCTTTGCGGTTTTAGAGATGATTAGAGTATCATCCGCAAACATTAAAATTGGGATTTTCACACCAGCTAAGGTGGGGGCGTCTGTTGTTATAGGCTCTAAAAGCTTTGCAATTCCATTGATAAACAAGGAAAACAATGTGGGCGCCATGACGCACCCCTGGCGCACCCCTTTCTCTACTGAGAAACAGTCAGTTACGTCGCCCTGGGCGCCCCAGCGAATATGGGCGAAATTATCCTCATGGAGTCTCACTATCAATGAAAGTAGTTCGGGTTGCATCCCCAGCTCTTGAAGCACACTCCAGTTTCCCCCGAGGCACTAGATCAAACGCTGATTTAAGATCAACAAAGGCAGCATATAGGCTGCCTTTGCTTAGAACTACCGTTTTGCAATACACTAATTGGAACCGAAACACCTGGTCAATTGTACTTATATGCGATCTGAACCCAGCCTGTAGTGGGGATAAAATGGACTGATCTTCGATCCATTCTTGAACTTTGTTCAAAATTAACCGCTCCAATATTTTTTGTAGGGAATCTATCAGGCTAATAGGTCTATAATTACCAGGGGCTGATTTATCTCCTTTTTTAAAAACCGGTATGATCTCCACACCCTTCCAAGAGCCAGGTACCGGGGCTCCTTGAGCTACAGCATTTACTACTATAAGAATATAGCGGGACCATTTTTCCTTATCGTGAAGATATAGGTCAGCCGGAATACCGTCTAAACCTGGTGCTCTACCACCAATTACTGCGCCTAAAGCTATAATAACTTCGGCCACTGTAAACGGGGGATCAAGATAAAACATATGTGGGTAATCCTCTTGGTTGCCTTCAGATATGCTACTCGCATATTGAGGCTCAAAATAATTGAGCCATTGCTCCTGGGTTACATGATTCTGTGGCATTGGCGGCCGACTTCCTCTGCCCCATTTCACTATATTCCAGAACTGCCTTGGGTTATTATTTACACAGGCCAATCTAAGGTCCTGCCACTTGCCTTCGTCCCAGGCCTTCTTTGCCAGCGCCTGAGCCTTTCTGTAGTTAGATCTAGCTACACGTACTGCAGCCGGATCACCAGCCTTAATCATATCCCACAACATCCTACGGGCTTTAGCACATTCTTCGTTAAACCAGGAGGGTCCAATAGCCTGATGAGTATTATTGCTCTTATGATGCCTGAGGAAATATGAGCGTAGGTGAACAAAAAAATTATTATGAATCTCAATAATATTCCCTAGAACCTCAGGCTTATCCACACAAGCCTCTAACTCAACTAAAGTTCCTTCTATAGCTGTGTTAATAGCTGCTATAGTTTCGGACTTACTTATAACCTGTACCCACTTCAATCTACGCAGATCGTTTGTAGGGACCACGTCAAGAGGTGACATCATACTAGGTGGCCCAACAGGAGCCCTCTCTGGGAGCAAATCAAAGATCGCACATAAAGGGTTGTGGTCACTTTCGATCCGATCCTTTACTACCATATCCTCAAAGGCTTCCCACAGTTGTAAGTTAATCATAAGAAAGTCTATGCGACTGGTGCTACGACCGTTACTAAATGTACATGCACCATGCTTATCTGAGGCAGATCTCCCATTAACAGCTCTAAGACCCTTTTCTAGGCATATAGCATTAATTTGAATGGCTATATCTGACCACTTATTTATGGTGGGGAGTTCTAATTTTGGAACACCCCACAAGGTATCTTCCTCCCAGGCCGGGTCAAGTTCATCAATGGCAAGGGGCTCAAAAGTCGTATTTAGGTCACCTGCTATTATGATCAAAGAATCTCTAGAGAACTGATCTAGGAGGTCGTCGAGAGTCGCTAATACTTCCGACTTTTTCCCCCTATGCGTGCCTCGTACATAGACATTATAAATATCAATATCAGTACGACCCTTGGCACCCTTTTTTAATCTGATCGCAAGGATATCCCTGCTCTGGGTTGGAAGCACCTGAATACTATAGCCAATCTCTTGCCGAACCCAGATTGTCAAACCCCCTGAGGGACGGCCTCTCCCACCCTTAGTAGCAGGAATGAAGTAATTTAAATAACCTGTCAGGAGAAGAGGCTCCAATAACCACGTCTCCTGGAAAAGGCATATACCGTAGCTATCAATAAATGTTAGCCAATCAGGTGAATTGATTTTAGACCTTAGCCCAGCTATATTCCAGGACAAAATGGAATTAGTTTTAAACTCTAGGCACGTACACTCTTGGAAATTAACTTTGCAGAGTAAGATCCGTAATAAGCTAACTTTTCTTTGAATAAAATGATTATGTTATCCGACAACAATGTAGAAGACATGGCTGACAAAACCATAACCAACAAAAACAATTTACTTCTAATGAAGCAGTAAATGAAGTGCTCCTCGAGTCACTGAATGTATGGATACAAGGATTCTATAATTTATTCATCCGGTACCTAAACAAAATCGGTGATCTAGAAAACTTCTTTCAGCCTAATGCTCAACAAATATAGCTTACATTACTGATTAGAGGACAACACGCAATAAGCAATCTTCTGAAATTATTTTCTCTTAGCCTCTAAAAGATGGTAATTATTGGTGGATGGAGGTTCGTGGTAGAATACTGGGAAATCATATCTATATATATATATATATATATATATATATATATATATATATATATCTATTACCTACTGGCGGTCGCCAGTAGGTAGTTATAGTTAGGACCTATTTTCCATAGGAAATTCACAACATTCTATTTCCAATAACTTTGGCGCCGGTTGATGAATCTTCGCAAATTTTCAAAACTCGTGGGCGCTCCGGTCTGCTCCTATCCTGAAAGTTTCGGGGTGATTCGGCAAGCGGGGGCCGAGAAAAAGGGGGTCCCAAAACGTGTTTTCCCCATGCAATTTTCCATAGGAAACGTTAGACACGGCTACAGCCCGAACAGCTGAACGGAATTACACCAAATTTGGCAAAGAGTTCTTGGTTCAGAAAGAACCCTTCTTGTTAAATGGTGTAAATCCGTTCAGTAGTTCCTGAGGAATTTGAAGAAGAAAACATATCGATATCTGGGCGGAGCCTAACCACACATGTCATCGTGAGATCTGATTGGCTGTCAGCACTTCATCCTGGAATTGCTGGCAGCCATCTTGGGACCAATATAAATGATAGTACCCCATTGAAATGCATTGTAGTGAATCGAAGATTTTGAGGGTTACCAAAAGGAGAACTATAAAGGGTGATAACAGACTTTAGTTACATTAGAATTCATTTGTTGATGGTACCATACTAATTTCAGGAATTGTGGTGTGTTCTAAGGTGATTTTACCCTGTGAAAAACCTTCTGCTGGGATATCATGAATCATGTTTGAGAGAAAACTATTTTCACATGCTTGTCCCATACAGTTTTGGAAGGTGCTCCAGAAGCTAAAATGAGAGCATATTTTCTGTAAATTCACATTATCTTTCTCAGTCATGTGAGAATGAAGTCTGACATTCTCAGTAAAACATGTACATCCAACAAGGGCAGAGACTGTCAGTTGATTCCTTTGTGTTCTACTGCAGCTTCCCAGAGTGTTCTAAAGAACAACTAGAGTGCTAACAGCCTTACTTATGACAAAAGTATGGCACACCTGAAGCCATCTTGATTGGAATAAACTGGTAACACTTAAAACATTTAATTTAAAAAGGAACAAAATGATGGGGTTCATTTTGTCATAGAAATTATGGTTAGTGCTGTAGAAAGAAAAATTAGGACATGTTTCAAGTGTGATCTCAAATATCTTCCTGTTATATTTCAACAGGAGCAGCCTGTCAGTTGATGCCTTTGTGTTCTACTGCAGCTTCCCAGAGTGTTCTAAAGAACAACTAGAGCGCTAACAGTCTTACTTATGACAAAAGTATGGCACACCTGAAGCCATCTTGATTGGAATAAACTGGTAACACTTAAAACATTTAATTTAAAAAGGAACAAAATGAGGGGTTCATTTTGCCACAGAAATTATGGTTAGTGCTGCAGAAAGAAAATGTAGGGCATGTTTTAAGTGAGATCTCAAATCCTCTTCTATTTCATTAGAAAATTCTGACATGCAGACTGAAACAATCACTTTCAATACCAGCAGTAGACTTCCAGTTAACTCCCTGGTGAGCAGTAGCTTTACTACAGGGATCTAATGAACAACTAGAGTGCTAACATTCTGAATTTATGGCAAATGTGTGACACATCTGAATGCCTTCTTGATGGAATCAAAGTAAAAAACTGAAAGCATTTCCTACTGAGGAGACTGCAGTAAATGACGAAATTAGGAAACTTCATAACAAATAAGTCTCCCAAGATGGCCACCAGAGAAAAAAAGAGCCCAAATGTAGCACAAATATCACCCAGATGTAGCCCACATATAGCCCAATGACAGAAGTGTGCAAAACACTTTTTATTTTTAGTTTTTCTGCAGTTTTATATAGTGCAAACTGGTCAGGTATTGGAGCGTTACATCTTACTTGGACCCCTTATTGCGTATTTTGCACGAAGTACATGAGATTGATCTTGCGAAACATTGAACTTTACGATTCTGTTAACCTGAAGTTGCTCTGAACCGGGCTTTGTAACACCCGTTTTTACCTACTGGTTTTAATTAATTCTCACTGTATTGTATTAGGAAAGAGGATTTACAGTTTTTTGTACACTTTTATGATCTATGTTTCTAAATCAGATCAAATAAAGTTTAATGAATTCTATGGCAGGATGGAGGCGAGGATTATGCATATCTTTCCTCACTTTATTTGCATAACAGTTCAAAGAAAACGTAACACAACAATCATTAAACAAAAGACTACACAACCCATGAACCATTAGGGGGTAGTCTCCAAGGCAACTATAGTCCAATCATATCACAGTCCATCGTATATAATATCGTGACGTCCCTTCCGCTTCCTCTTTCTTCACTGCTCGTCAGTTAAGTGCATTCCTTACATTCTTGGCTTAATCTGACGTTGTTGCTGTTTGTATAGCTGTTTCTTGTGCACGTTATTAGCATTATTGCCTTGGTATTGTTTCATATTCCCTGCGCAGCAGGCTCTTGCCCGAGCGCGTTCTCCCCCTCGCAGTTTTTCCCGCTGTGTGCTCTGCGCGCAGTGAGATCCTGTCAGGCGCGTCTGGTACGAGCGAGGCAGCTCCGTCGAGCGAACCCGCTGGTCTTTACGCGCATTTGGGAATCCGGTCACTCCTTTAGTGTCCGCTTGATTCCCGACCAACCCTCGCCTAATTTTAACACCGCTATGCGGTGATTTCCCCACACGGCCACGTTAGTGACCAGCGCCACCTGGTGGTGGTAATTGGTATTGCGCCTCAGTCTATTCTTATAACAGCTTCGGGAAAGCCCAGCTGTTGGAGCACCGGCGAGGAGGCTGCCTTAAGGATTTTAAGGGCATTTGTTCTGTGCTCACACCCTCTGCTATCATGTCTTCTCCAGAAGACCATTTTTACTCCTACCAGGAAGTGGAGGAGGAATGGCCCCCCAACTTCTCCCTCCAGCAGTGGACCAAGCCCTCTCTCTGGCTATTTCTAGGGCGCTGGCTCCTCTTAGGGATCAGGTTGATAAGCTGGCGAAAAGCATCCCTGGGGAGTTCAGTGACCCAGATCTGGTGGTGGCGGGTCCCAGTAGCTCCCAGATGGGGAATAAAAGGGCCGTTAAGCATAACGCGGGGCACTTGGAAGGATTTGATAAACTTACGGAGACCTTCCTCAAGAGTGCGCGAACGCTAAAACATGCACCCTGCCGGGAGGAGGAGGGGCCCGGAGAAAATTGCGACACTGTCACCACTATTGTAGACCCCGACGGCGGGTTTCCCTTAGAGGGAGAGGGTGTATCGGAGGACGATTTCTCCTCCGATGAGGATAAGGGCTCGGGGCGTCCCTGGCGTCCAGAGTCCCACTCCTCTCAGTCCCCGGTTGGGGACGGGGTCCACTCGGACATGTTCGAGCCTACCCAAATTTACCATCCTAGGTCGGCGGAGTGGACACCTGACGCCAAAGTGGCAGAGTATGTGGTGGGGAAAATCCATCAACCCCTTGAAAGGGAGGTCAGGAATAGGATGAGGGAGAATGCCCTAGGCCCTCACTGAAGGGGAAGGTGGCACACACGCCTGAAATTGATGAGAAACTATGTACCTTTTTCTCCAAGTATATCAGGGATCCCAAGAAAGGAATTGATAGGTCTTGGACGTGGTAGGGCCCTTGACCCAAATTATTCAATTGACGGAGCATTCCAAAGAGTCAGGATCCCCTTTGTCCACGGATATTGTGGCTGGTTGGGCGCACTACCCTAAACCCTAAAACACTACCCCCTCCACTACCCAAACACCACTGCACTACCCTAACCCCTAAAACACTACCCCCAGCACGACACCCTACACTACCCAAACATAACTGCACTACCCTAAACCCTAAAACACTACCACCAGCACGACTCCCTACACTACCCAAACACCACTGCACTACCCCAAACCCTAAACCTACCCACAGCACAACCCCCTACACTACACAAACACCACTGCACTACCCTAAACCCTAAAACACTAACCCCAGCACGACCCCTTCACTACACAAACACCACTGCACTGCCTTAAACCCTAAAACACTACCCCCAGCACGACCCCCTACACTACACAAACACCACTGCACGACCCTAAACCCTAAAAAACGACCCCCTACACTACACAAACACTACTGCACTACCCTAAACCACTAGAACCCAGCACGACCCCCTACAGTACACAAACACCACTGCACTACCCTAAACCCTAAAACACTACCCCTACACAAACACCACTGCACGACCCTAAACCCTAAAACACTACCCCGAGCACGACCCCCTCCACTACACAAACACCACTGCACTACCCTAAACCCTAAAACACTACCCCCAGCACAACCCCCTACACTACCCAAACACCACTGCACTACCCTAAACCCTAAAACACTAACCCCAGCATGACCCCCTACACTACCCAAACACCACTGCACTACCCTATACCCTAAAGCACGACCCCCTACACTACACAAACACGACTGCACTACCCTAAACCCTAAAACACTACCCACAGCATGACCCCCTACACTACACAAACACCACTGCACTACCCTAAACCCTAAAACACTACCCCCTACACTATACAAACACCACTGCACTACCCTAAACCCTAAAACACTACCCCCAGCATGACCCCCTACACTACACAAACACGCTGCACTACCCTAAACCCCCTACACTATACAAACACCACTGCATTACTCTAAACCCTAAAACACTACCCCAGCACGACCCCTCACAACACAAACACCTCTGCACTACCCTAAACCCTAAATCTACCCCCAGCACGACCCCCTACACTACCCAAACACCACTGTCATACCCTAAACCCTAAAACACTACCCCCAGCATGAACCCCTACACTACCCAAACACCACTGCACTACCCTAAACCCTAAAACACTACCCCCAGCACTACCCCCTACACTACACAAACACCACTGCACTACCCTAAACCCTAAAACACTACCCCAGCACTACCCCCTACACTACCCAAACACCACTGCACTAACATAAACCCTAAAACACTACCCCTAGCACAACCCCCTACACTACACAAACACCACTGCACTACCCTAAACCCTAAAACACTACCCCCAGCACGACTCCCTACACTACCCAAACACCACTGCACTACCCTAAACCCTAAATCTACCCCCAGCACGACCCCCTACACTAACCAAACACCACTGCACTACCCTAAAACACTACCACCAGCATGACCCCCTACACTACTCAAACACCACTGCACTACCCTAAACCCTAAAACACTACCCCAGCACGACCCCTACACTACCTATACACCACTGCACTACCCTAAACCCTAAAACACGACCCCCTACACTACTGCACTACCCTAAACCCTAAAACACTACCCCCAGCACGACCCCCTACACTACCCAAACACCACTGCACTACCCTAAACCCTAAAACACTAACCCCAGCATGACCCCCTACACTACCCAAACACCACTGCACTACCCTATACCCTAAAGCACGACCCCCTACACTACACAAACACGACTGCACTACCCTAAACCCTAAAACACTACCCACAGCATGACCCCTACACTACACAAACACCACTGCACTACCCTAAACCCTAAAACACTACCCCCTACACTATACAAACACCACTGCACTACCCTAAACCCTAAAACACTACCCCCAGCATGACCCCCTACACTACACAAACACGCTGCACTACCCTAAACCCCCTACACTATACAAACACCACTGCATTACTCTAAACCCTAAAACACTACCCCAGCACGACCCCCTCACAACACAAACACCTCTGCACTACCCTAAACCCTAAATCTACCCCCAGCACGACCCCTACACTACCCAAACACCACTGCCATACCCTAAACCCTAAAACACTACCCCCAGCATGAACCCCTACACTACCCAAACACCACTGCACTACCCTAAACCCTAAAACACTACCCCCAGCACTACCCCCTACACTACACAAACACCACTGCACTACCCTAAACCCTAAAACACTACCCCAGCACTACCCCCTACACTAACCAAACACCACTGCACTAACATAAACCCTAAAACACTACCCTAGCACAACCCCCTACACAAACACCACTGCACTACCCTAAACCCTAAAACACTACCCCCAGCACGACTCCCTACACTACCCAAACACCACTGCACTACCCTAAACCCTAAATCTACCCCCAGCACGACCCCCTACACTAACCAAACACCACTGCACTACCCTAAAACACTACCACCAGCATGACCCCCTACACTACTCAAACACCACTGCACTACCCTAAACCCTAAAACACTACCCCAGCACGACCCCCTACACTACCTATACACCACTGCACTACCCTAAACCCTAAAACACGACCCCCTACACTACTGCACTACCCTAAACCCTAAAACACTACCCCCAGCACGACCCCCTACACTACCCAAACACCACTGCACTACCCTAAACCCTAAAACACTACCCCCAGCACGACCCCCTACACACCCAAACACCACTGCACTACCCTAAACCCTAGAAAAGAAACCCCCACCCCATGCCCAATCCCCCTTACCTCTCACTCCTCGTGGTTCCTCTCTCCTCGTGGTTCCTGCTTCACGTCGTCTCTGAGGGGCGGTGCACGTCGTTGTGAGGAAACGGAACAGCCTCTGTTTCCTTACAACGACATGGATCGTCTACATGTTTTTTAGAACGCATGGTCATTTACCATACATACCTTTACAACAAAATTTGTTGTAAAGGCATGCGTGGTAAATGACCATGCGTTCTAATAAAAATGCGTAGTAATGACTTCGTGATGTACAATGCATGCGTGGTAATGCATGCGTTGTAATGGTATCGCAAAGTAAAAAAGTCGTTGTAACGGCTGTTTACCGATCGAAGCTGGCCCCTGCTCTTCAGTGAGACGTTTATTTGATTAATTAGGAGGAAGGAATGTGGTTTTTTTACCGAAAAGTGCATTCCCGGCTGTTGTATTGTGAAAGTGTCCGCTTGGCCTGGTTTCACTTCCGGTGAGAGAGTGGAAGAGTCTGTTTGGATCTAAAGGAGTTCTGTTGTTGGACGGGGCCGGCGCGACATGTCATCAGAAAACATAGCTAATGGAAAGCGTCCTCCCTGAAGTGTGGAGCAGTGCTATGAGAGGTCAACGAGTGTGCGTCCCACCGCAGTATGACCGTACCGCGTGACCCATGTGCCGCCTCCAGGGTACGGTTGAAGACCGTTGTAGCACTAATTCTACATTTTGGTACTAGGGCATTTTAACTTCGTTGTTCCTGCCAGATACAAAGAGAAGATCCTGTGTTATTCAGTGCCCTCGTTACCTTTATTGTGGGTTGTGGTGCTTGTCACTTCGCTGCCCCGCCGGTGCACACGACTGGGCACCCCACCTCTTGTGCCATCTGCAGGGCCTCTGCCCTCGGATCACTGGTTTAGGTTTCTGGAGTGGCAACATAAACAGTTGCTCCCAAAGGACTAGCCTGAACACTTAGGTGAATATCCCCTGCACCAGCATTCCACGGAAATTCTTTCCTAGCTCTCCCACGTCAACGAGGACGTCATAATAGCACGGCTCCGCTCGCGACACCGTATGACGTCATCGGAGCCATAAGAGGACCTCGTCGGCGTGCTGACGTCAGTTCCACCCATTTTTTCTGTGCCACCGAGGCAAACAGGGGACCGAGACATTTTCACATGTATACATAGTATAATAAATATATATATATATTCACTGAAAAAACCATAGGTTTCAGGCACGTTATAGTTAGAAATTAGCATTTAAAAAACCTTAGAAATTCACTGAAAAAACCATAGGTTTCAGGGGCGTTATAGTTAGTTGGACATTTCACTCGTACAAAACCATAGAAATTCCCCCGTTATAGTTAGTTCAGCTAACTATAACTCGTGCGCTCCGCAATGCACTGCTGATGACGTCACATATTACATCACTCATGACCTGGTCAGTGACATCACTCATGACATCACTGATGACATCTCAAATGACATCACTGATGACATCATCCAGTGAATGTGTGTTTTTCTGAAAATTAAATATGTTTTATATATGTATATCTCAAGGTCGATGGAAGAATAAATGGGTATATAAGTGTCTAAATGGATGATTTATTTTTGTAAAATTGATTGTATAACTGACTAAGTGTATCTTAGTGAATACATGGGTTAGTGAGTAATGTTTAAATATGAAAATATCTGTATCAGTCTCTCACTTTGTGTATAAGTGGCTGCATGGGTTGGTGAGTAGCTACATGAGTGTCTATATGGGTTATTAGTTGGTTTTTGAGTATCAGTATGAGTGTCTGAGTGTCTGTATGGTTCGGTGGGGGTATTACTTAGTGCATAGATGCATGAATGAGTGACTCACTGTTTGTATGTGTTGAAGACAGCATGTGTGCAGGACTGTATAGGTGGATGAGTATGTGTATGGGTGTGTTAGTGAGTGAATGTGTCTCAATAGTGTCTTTATGAGTAACTACATATGTTTTAAACTAGTATATGTGAGTATTGGTGTATATAAGTGAGTATATGTGAGAGTGAGAGATTGGAAGAGTTCCTGTACAAATAAGTAGGTGTTTCTATAAATGATTGATTAAGAGAGTAAGTATGTGTAAGTTTCTGTAGAAGTAAGTGTGGTAGTGTGTGTATAACTGTATATGCAAGTAAATGGATGTTTGATACTTTGTTTGCATGTGTGACTATGTGTGTGAGTAACTCTATGGATGAGTGGCGGTGTGTAACAGGATGTATAGGTGTATGAGTACATATGATGAGTGAGTACATGTATGAGTGACTGTATAGGGACTGTTGGTGAATGAGTGGATGTGTGTGTAGATCTTGGAATTACTGAATAGGTGTGTTGTAACTGGTATTGGTATGTCCATTGTTTTGAAAATGTTAGTTTGTATTTTCGAGTGTGTGTATCAAAGGTTATATTAGGGTGAGAGGAGGTCTGCCACTGTATCACAAGGATGATGTCATTTGAGATGTCATTTGAGATGTCATCAGTGATGTCATCAGTGATGTCACTGACCATGTCATGAGTGATGTAATATGTGACGTCATCAGCAGTGCATTGCGGGCGCGCGAGTTATAGTTAGCTGAACTAACTATAACGGGGGAATTTCTATGGTTTTGTACGAGTAAAATGTCCAACTAACTATAACGCCCCTGAAACCTATGGTTTTTTCAGTGAATATATATATATATCAAGCAAGGACTCCATTTTACCGGGGGCCTCCGACCCTGCAGGGCAGGCTCTGCTGTCAGGAATGGAGATCCTGGAGGAATTCGCAGCAGCAACAGAGAATGCAGAGCCACAACACGACTTACTTCCAAAAAAGACTTTATTCGTCTGTGCAGCATTTATACTCAGTATCCATACGCGTTTCAGCGGGAAATCGCCTTGATCACAGGTCAGTAGAGTATGAGTCAAGTAGTCACATGGCCCGTGATACCAACTACGGGCCCCAGAATGCACTGACACAGTTGTTTTCGTTCACAGCACAGACATAATTCCTTTTAGCGTAATAGCGTTTTGTTCCCAATGTCATGTGCACAGTTAAAATACAGTGTCCAAAATAAAGGTGCATACTTTTCCGTTTTGGCAAAGTGCATATGCTTGCATTGTCCTGATAAGTATTTGGAAAGCGTGTTTTAACAGAGAGAGGAAAGCACCTCCCTTGTCTCCCTTTCGCTCACCCACACTGCCAAATGCCCATGGAAATCCGGTGGCTGGAACGTGGGATGCGCGGGTCATGCCCCCTCAATAACATCAAGCAAGGACTCCATTTTACCGGGGGCCTCCGACCCTGCAGGGCGGGCTCTGCTGTCAGGAATGGAGATCCTGGAGGAATTCGCAGCAGCAACAGAGAATGCAGAGCCACAACACGACTTACTTCCAAAAAAGACTTTATTCGTCTGTGCAGCATTTATATATATATAAAATAATCCTGAAGCTCTGCACTTCCATCCACCTGGCGAACAGAGACACGAACCCAGCGATGTGAGGCCAGATGTAATTTATTAATAACCTCGAAACTGACGTGTTTCGGGTACCTAGTACCCTTGCTCACAAGTCCCAAATATATATATATAACCTACTGGCGGTCGACAGTAGGTAGTTATAGTTAGGACCTCGTTTCTATTCAAAAAGCGTTTTTTCTTTTGCCAATATCTTTGGCGCCGTTTGACGAATCATCACAAAATTTTCAAACCTAATGGTTCACTCAGGTCAGCACCTGTCTTGGAAGTTTCGGGGTGAAATGTCAAGTGGGGGCTGAGAAAAAAGGTGGGTCCCAAAACGCTTTTTCCCTATGTTAATTTCCATAGGAACTTTAGACACAGATACAGCCTGAACTGCTGAACGGAATTACACCAAATTTGGCAAAAAGGTAGGTCTTGGTCCAGAAATCGTGCTTTTTTCAAAATGGTGTAAATCCGTTCAGTAGTTGCTGAGAAATTCAAAAAATAAAAATATAGATATCTGAACACCGAGGAGGATTCGCGAACCCTCCCGAGCACGAGCTTCATTGTTATTGGCTGCCAACAATCCAAACCAGGAACTGTTGGCAGCCATCTTGTGACTCGGTAACCGAGTCACAAGAAAACAGTTGTAAAAAGATAAAAAACAAGAAATGGGGGCAGGGTAGAAACACCCTGACCCCCTATGCCTGCTCAGGGGGTCCCACAAGGACCCCCAGGGCAAAAAAAAGCTTCTTTTTAAAAAATATTTAAAAAAAATAATAAATAAATAAATAAAAATAATAATAAATAAATAAATAAAAAAAAAAAAATCGGCCAAATTTGTGCGGGTGCGCAAATCCGGCCGGAAAAAAAATGGAAAAAAACGAAGCGCGGATTCCCGCGCTTCGTTTTCTACAAGCCCCCGGGTGGGCCAGGTCCCGGGGACAATGTCCAATCATGTAGTGAGGGCCTACGGGGGCCTCGCAGATAAGTATATGCGGGGGGCACGCGCCCCCCCGCAGCCCCGGGGACTGCCACCTCCCCGGGGCTTTTTAAAAAAATGCGTGGTGGGGCTCCTGCCCCGGGGACCGCCACCTCCCCAGGGCATTTACATTTTAGGGTGGGGGGCCTCGCGGGCCTCCCCAAGCTCCAGGGACTGCCACCTCCCCGGGGCTTTAAATTATTTTGGGCGGGGGGCCTCGGGGACCATCACCTCCCCGGGCTACATGATTTAAATGCGGGGGGCCACGCACCCCCCGCAGCCCCGGGGACCGCCACCTCCCTGGGGCTACTTCCAAAACTAAAGTGTGGGGGGCTCGAGCCCCCCACACTGCCCCGGGGACCACCACCTCCCCGGGCATTGAATATGTAAATACGGGGTTCCGTAGCGGACCCCCGGCCCCGGGGACCACCACCTCCCCGGGGCTTCAAGTTTGCTGGCGGGGGGGCCGCGCGGCCCCCCTCTTGGAGCCCTCTATGGCCCTGGGGACCGACACCCCCCAGGGCCGGCTCCTGCAATGTCCCGGGGTGCCCACCCCGGGACATTGCCGCTTGCTATGGCAGGGCGGGAGCACGGCTCCCGTCCTGCCATAGCAAACACTGCTTTGCTTCTTGGAAGCGAGAGCAGGAAACCTGCTCTCGCTTCCAAGAAGCAAAGCAGAATTGCTCTAGGCCAGGGAGCTGCATGTTAGCAGCTCCCTGGCTCAGCTATGCCGGCTCCCGCAGGAGGCGGGGAGCCGGCAGGGACCGTGGGGGCATTGGGGCTCCCCCGCGGTCCCCAACTTGAGGGCTGGTCCCCGGGGGATGGGGTGCCCGGGGCCAGAAGTGGCCCGGGAGGGGGGCCACTCTGCCCCCTCCCTTTTGATGTTTTTTTGAATAAGGCCGGGCCCCGGGGATGGGGTCCCCGGGGCCATAATTGGCCTCAGGAGGGGGGGCCACACAGCCCCCCTCCGCAAAGAAAAACAGGCTGGCCAGGCCCCGGGGATGGGGTCCCCGGGGCCAGAAGTGGCCCAGGGGAGGAGGGCCACGCAGCCCACCTCCCGGGAAAATAAAAAAATATTTTTAAAAACGAGGCCAGGCCCCTGGGGATGCGGTCCCCGGGGCCAAAAGTGGCCCAGGGGAGGAAGGCCACACGCCCCCCCCCCCCCGGAAAAAATACAAAAATAAAAACGAGGCCAGGCCCCGGGGGATGTGGTCCCCGGGGCCAATAGTGGCCCAGGGAAGGGGGGACACACAGCCCCCTTCCCATTTTTTTTTTTTTTTAAGAGAAAATTCTCAGGCCCTGGGGGATGGGTCCCCAGGGCCCAAAAAATACTAAAAAGAAGGGGGGCCACACAGCCCTCTTCTAAAAATATATTAAAAAAAAAAGGAAAAGCCGGCATTTCCCCGGAGGCCCCGCCCCCTCCCTGCACCACTGTGCAAACGCGCCTCCTGGCGCGGTCTGAATTGGGGGTTTAAGTCCCCTTCAATCCTAAGGGTCCTTAGGGGCCAACTAGACCACCAGGTACCGCCACTAATCCCCACACAGTGGGACTGCTGAGAAGTGGTCCGAGGCCACCCCCCTTTTCAAACCACTCTGCAAACACGCCTCTTGGCACACTGCGGGTGGGGCGATGAGGTCCTCTTGTGTCCTGAGGACTTCAGGACACAAGTGGACTTCATCCCCCGAGCAGCAGTGCGCCAGGAGGCGCGTTTGCAGAGTGGTGTAAAAAGGGGGCGTGGCCTCGGACCACTCAGCAATCCAGCTGTGTGGGGCTTACTGGAGGCACCTGGTGGGCTAGTTGGCCCCCCAAGGACCCTCAGGAGGCAAGGGGACTTCATCCCTCAACCAAGAGCACGCCAGGAGGAACGTTTGCAGTGGTGGACAAAGGGAGCGTGGCCTGTGTCCACCTATCAGCAATCCCAGTATTTGGGGCATACTGGAGGCATCAGGTAGGCTAGTTGGCCCCTAAGGACCCACAGCAACGAAGTGGACTTTAATCCCCATCCAAGAGCGCGCCACGGAGCGCGTTTGCCGAGTGGTGGGGAAAGGGGGCTTGGGCTGCTATGAGAACTTAGCAATGCTGCTGTGTGGGACTTACTGAAGGTAAGAGGAGGGGAAGTTGGCCTCCCCTAAGTCCAACACAGTGGGATTGCTAAGAGGTCTTCGGAGGCCACACCCCCTTTCTCCACCACTCTGCAAACGCGCCTCCTGGCACAGTACTGGTTGGGGGATGAAGTCCACTATACTCCTGAGGGACTTTGGGGGCCAAGAAGCCCTCCTGGTGCCTCATGTAAGTCCTATGCCGCGGCATTCCTGAGCGCTGATTGGAGGCCCAGCCCCCTTTCTCCACCACTCTGCAAACGTGACTACCAGATAAAGAAGCATTTGTAATTTAATAGGTCTGGCATTTGCAAGAGTTTGAGCTATTGGCGTTGTAAATGTAAAAGTTTTTTACTAATGTTTTTTGGAGTGGAGTGGATGTACGTTGTGTGTAGTGGAATTATGTGGTATGTTGTGCAGTGAAATTATGTGGATAGAAAGTATGTGGTATTTAATGTATAGGAATTATGTAGAGTGGGATTATGTGTTATGGAGAGCAATTATGTGGTATGGTAGTATGTGTTGTGGAGTGGTAACCTCAGGTTTAGTCTTCCTCGTTTCCATAGAAGCTATATTATGAACTCAATGAGACAAAAAAAAGAAGGAATCACTGAGGAGCACTTCTGGACCTAGTCAGAGGTATGAGCAGGGCCACTGGAATTATGCGACTGTTTGGCTGCACCAACTTTCGCACAATTATACATTTTACACATTAGCCACATAATCCATCATCTGCTGCCTAATCTGCAAATTTGAACAAAAAAAGCCTTGTTTCTAGCTCAAACGTTATCAAAAATGCAGCAACAAGTGTTACAGCGTGGTGGAAGGTCCTTTGTAAACCTAGAATGGTCACCTGTTACTTAGTGCTATATGTGGGTGTTAAATTGGTACTAAGGGTGTGCAAGCCACTCTTGCTTCTTTCTGCGCCTCTCTTGCCTCTTTCTGCATTTCTGTTGCTTCTTTCTGCACCTTTCTTACTTTTTCTGCACCCCTCTTGCCTCTTTCTGCACCCCTCCTGCCTCTTTCTGCACCTCTGTTCCTTCTTTCTGCACTTCTTTGGTTTCTTTCTGCACCCCTCTTGTCTCTTTCTCCACCCCTATTCCACCTTTCTGCACTTCTCTTGCCTCTTTCTCCACCCCTCTTCCCTCTTTCTGCATCTCTTGCTTCTTTCTGCACCCCTCTTGCCTCTTTCTCCATCCCTCTTCCCGCACATCTGTTGCTTCTTTCTGCACCTCTCTTGTCTCTTTCTCCACCCCTCTTCCCATCTTTCTGCACCTCTGTTGCTTCTTTCTGTACCCCTTTTCCCTCTTTCTGCACCTTTCTTACCTCTCTATGCACCTGTTCCTTCTTTCTGCACTTCTTTTGTTTCTTCCTACAGCTCTCTTGTGCTTCTTTCTGCACCCCACGTGTCTCTTTCTGCACCCCTCGTCACTCTTTCTGCACCTCTGTTCCTTCTTTCTGCACTTCTTTTGTTTCTTTCTGCACCCTTCTTCCCTTTTTTGCATCCCTCTTGCCTTTCTGCAGTTAACTTGTCATTGTCTGCACCTCTCTTGCCTACCTCACTTGCCTTTTTCTGCACTTCTCTTGCTTCTTTCTACATCTCTGTTGCTTCTTTTAGCAATTCTCTTGCCTCTTTCTGCACTTCTCTTGCTTGTTTCTGCACCTCTCGTGTCTTTCTGCACCGCTCTTGCCTCTTTCTGCACTTCTCTTGCTTCTTTCTGCACCTCTGTTGCCTCTTTCTGCACCTCACTTGCCTCTTTCTGCACCTCACTTGCCTCTTTCTGCACCTCACTTGCCTCTTTCTGCACCTCACTTGCCTCTTTCTGCACCACTCTTCCCCCTTCCTGCACCTCTCTTGCCTCAGTCTGCCCACCTGTTCCCTCTTTCTGCACCCCTTTTGCCTCTTTCTGCAACTCTCTTGGTAGTTTCTTTACTGCTCTTGTTTCTTTCTGCACCTGCCTTGCAAATTTCTACACCCCTCTTGCCTCTTTCTGCACCCCTCTTCCCTCTTTCTGCACCTCTCTTGCCTCTGTCTGCACCCCTCTTGCCTGTCTGCACCTCTGTTCCTTCTTTCTTCACATCTCTTGCTTCTTTCTGCATCCCTCTTGCCTTTCTGCACCTCTGTTGCTTCTTTCTGCATTTCTCTTGCTTCTTTCTGCATTTCTCTTGCTTCTTTCTGCACCTCTCTTGCAGATTTCTGCACCCCTCGTGCCTGTGTGCACCTCTTGCCTCTTTCTGCTCATCTTGCCTCTTTCTGCACCCCTCTTGCTTCTTTCTGCACCCCTCTTGCCTCTTTCTGCACCCCTCTTGCCTCTTTCTGCACCCCTCTTGCCTCTTTCTGCACCTTTCTTGCCTCTTTCTGCACCTTTCTTGCCTGTTTCTGCATCTCTGCTGCCTCTTTCTGAACTTCTCTTGCCTCTTTCTGCACCTCTGTTGCTTCTTTCTGCACTTCTCTTGCCTCTTTCTGTACCCCTCTTCCCTCTTTGTGCACCTCTGTTGCTTCTTTCTGTACTTCTCTTGCTTCTTTCTGCACCTCTCTTGCCTCTTTCTGCACACACAGGGCTACTTTTAAACTGACCTCAGGCTCAGCAGTGCACACATGCAAGTGCAGAAAAGGGCTGCTGGCCTCTAAACTGCCATGCCCTATTATATGCTAGGGACTTAGAGGTAGTTTTAATCCCCCTGCCCTATTATGTACTAGGGCCGTACAGGGGAGGTCATGCCAATCACAAGGGTACCCCAACCCATAGTGTACCCTAGTGTATGTAGGTATTTTCACTGTATTCTAAGTGTCTTTCAGCATAGCACTGGCTCCGGGCCTGGTTAGGCAGCGCCCAGGGTCGGTCAGAGTCAGTTACCACCAATACCAGTCAGCAAAATTTGGGGGGTGCCCAGGGCACAGGATGACTTTGCAACAAGGCCTCTTTCGGCACCTCTGTTGGTTCTTTCTGCATTTCTTTTGTTTCTTTCTGCATCTTTCTTCCTCTTTCTGCACATGTCCTTCCTCTGTAAGCATAGTTAGAAATTAGCTTCTAAAAAACCTTCGAAATTCACTGAAAAAACCACAGGTTTCAGGGACATTATAGTTAGAAATTTTCATTTAAAAAACCTTCGAAATTCACTAAAAAAACACAGGTTTCAGGGACGTTCTAGTTAGTTGGATATTTCACTCGGACAAAACCAGAGAAATTAGGCCGTTATAGTTAGTTGAGCTAACTATAAATCGCGCCCCGCAATGCACGGTTGATGACATTGATGGAGCAAGGACTCAAACATGAATCCTCTCGTTTTAACTCACTAACGAATTACTAACAACGTGTTTTGTGATTAATAATACGCATTTCCTTTACACGCGGGATAAGATGAAGCTTACCTATGTGTTTACTAACTGCAATAACATGAACGAAGGGCTAAGATGCATTCTAACACGGAATCTTTACTGCGCATGCGTCTACTGCATCTACGTAGTATGACGAAGTAACGCTTGGAGGGAAATTCTGGCGCTTGCGCAAATACTTATAAAATGGCCGCTTAAAAGCTCACATGCATGGCACCTGCTTGCTGAAATGAGAAAATAAGTTTTATACTAACGCAAATGCAGAAAGGGAAATAATAAATGGTATGGGCTGGAGTAGAGGTTGGTGGTATACAGTGAAATCATTTATTTTTGAAAATAACATTTCTCCTTTTGACTTTATTATTAGTGCGTATTTGGGCCTGTTTAAGTTGTCTGAGTCGAGCAGACTGACCTTGCACGACGCATGCGCCCTGGCTATGAAGTACGAAAGGATGACTAAGGACTTGTCACGCGTCCAAGGTCGGCGAAGATGTGCCCTGGGAACATGAGGGTGAAGAGTTCATATGAAGGAACTTTATTCAAGAGATCGTTACATTTGCATTAATAAAGTTTAAAGATGTATGGGAAAAGAAGGGCGGAATAAAAGTTTGAGGGGAGGAGTTTTGAAACAATGGTTTAAAGAAATAAATGAAGTATAAGCATGGTGTGATGATCATCCCACCCTCGCCTGTCCAATCAGAAGTTAGTATTTTGTAAAAATGAAACATTAATGGGTGGTACATGGTAATAGAAAGGTATAATTGAGGTAGTTTAGTTAGTTAGAAGAGCAGAGCGTGAAGAGTTTTTCCGAGAGCTAGAGCTTGTTGGGAGCGGAAGCAGCAGAGACAATACAGAGCTCGGGATGCTGTCTGTGCTGGGGGTGGTGCTGATGCTGTGAGACGCTAAAGAAGAATTCGAATGCAGAACCATCTATTTAATTTAGTTGGGTTAGAAAGAAGATCGCGGAAGAACCACGAGGAGGAAGAGAGTGTCAGAGAGGGGTGTGACGCATTCGTCGGTAACTAGAGAGGTGAAGTATCCTGTCCTAATTCCTGTCCTGAAGTCTTTGTCTCCTGATCTATCCCGGGGGACCCTTACCAGCCCTTTGGCCAGAGGGTTTGGTCTTCACACCACTCTTGGTAAAAATAATTATATTGTATTTGAATAAATGTTCTTTTCTCTCTGTCCTCTTCTTTCTGAGCATAGTTGTTGTGTGGATCTGAATTATTATATCTATTGAATTTTTGATTGAATTGACACTCTTGTGAATGAGGGTGTTTGTACTGAAACGCTTGAGATGGTTCACATTCAACTAATTTAGATAAAGATTTAAAAAACTTCCAGAGTCTGTGATTATTTCATTTTAATCGAGAAATGTTTAATAAAGTTATGTTAATTATCACCATCAACTAGTTCCACCTAATTGGTCCATTGACCAGAGGAAAGAACTATTTGATCAGTGAAAGGTTTAGTTAGAGAAGAAATAACTAGATCTTGAGGTATGTAAATTATAAAACTACAAAGTTCCAGCGGTCTACTTAGTGTTTAGTGCAAGAGAGATATATGGGCCCAGGTGAGTATATGGTAGTGGAGTATCTGTTGCTAGTACGCCGCTGGATCAACGTCACATATTACATCGCTCATTACATGGTCACTGACATCACTGATGACATCACTGATGACATCTCAAATGACATCACTGATGACATCATCCACATTATCATCTTATCCACCTCCTCACACCCTAATATAACCTAATATAACCTTTGATACACCCCCTCTAATATACAGACTACCGTTCTCGAAACCATAGACACACCAATACCAGTTAGTACATACCCACTCACTGATTCATAGGTCTACACACATCCACTCACCCATACAGTCACTCATACACGCAGTCACTCATCAATATAGCCACTGATATATGCACTCATACACCTATACAGATACTCACACACCGCCACTCACCCATAGAGTTACTCACACACCTAGTCAGTCATGCAAAGAATCAATCACACTCCCATTTACTCACCTATACAGTTATACACACACCACCTCACTTATTCATACAGATACTAACTACTCTCTTATACAATCACTGACACAAGCACACACTCATCCATACAGCCACTCTCACAATCACTCACTCTCACATAGTCATTTATATAGTCCAACACTCACATATACTGCCTTTTACATATGTAGTTACTCGCACATGTACCACTGAGACATCCATTCACTCACCAACACACCCATACACACACTCACCCACCCATACAGCCCTTCACAGATGTACTCTTGAACCCATACACCCATTCAAATGAATATATGTGATTGTATAAGAGAGTAAGTATGTGTTAGTATCTGTATGAATAAGTGAGGTGGTGTGTGTATATAACTGTATAGGTGAGTAAATGGGAGTGTGATTGATTCTTTTGAATGACTGACTAGGTGTGTGAGTAACTCTATGGATGAGTGGCGGTGTGTGTCTGTATAGGTGTATGAGTGCAAATGATAGTGATGTATTGATGAGTGACTGCATGTATGAGTGACTGTATGGGTTAATGAGTGGATGTGTGTGTAGACCTAGGAATCAGTGAGTGGGTATGTAGTAACTGGTATTGGTGTGTCTATGGTTTCGAAAATGGTAGTCTGTATTTTAGAGTGGGTGTATCAAAGGTTATATTAGGGTGTGTGGAGGTGCATCAGATTATCACGTGGATGATGTCATCAGTGATGTAATTTGAGATGTCATCAGTGATGTCACTGACCATGTCATGAATGATGTAATATGTGACGTCATCAGCAGTGCATTGCGGGGACGCGAGTTATAATTAGCTCAACAAACTAGAACAGCCAAATTTCTCTGGTTTTGTACGAGTGAAATGTCCAACTAACTATAACGTCCCTGAAACCTATGGTTTTTTCTGTGAATTTCAAATGTTTTTTAAATGCTAATTTCTAACTACAACATCCTTGAAACCTATGGTTTTTTCTGTGAATTTCAAAGGTTTTTTTAAATGCTAATTTCTAACTAAAACGTCCCTGAAACCTGTAGTTCAGGTAGGACATGTGCAGAAAGAGGAAGAAAGGTGCAAAAAGAAGCCAGAGATGAGCAGAAAGAATCGAAAGAGGTGCATAAAGAGGCCTTGTTGCAAAGTCATCCTGTGCCCTGGGCACCCCCCTAACGTTTTACTAACTGGTACTGGTGGTAACTGACTGACTGACCCTGGGCGCTGCCTAACCAGGCCCGGAGCCAGTGCTATGCTGAAAGACACTTAGAATACAGTGAAAACACCTACATACACTAGGGTACACTATGGGTTGGGGTACCCCTGTGATTGGCATGACCTCCCCTGTAAGGCCCTAGTACATAATAGGGCAGTGGGACTAAAACTACCTCGAAGTCCCTAGCATAAAATAGGGCATGGCAGTTTAGAGGCCAGAAGCCCTTTTCTGCACTTGCATGTATGCACTGCTGAGCCTGAGGTCAGTTTAAAAGTAGCCCTGTGTGTGCAGAAAGAGGCAAGAGAGGTGCAGAAAGAGGCAAGAGAGGTGCAGAAAGAGGCAGGAGAAGTGTACAAAGAGGCAAAAGGGGTACAGAAAGAGGCAAAAGGGGTGCAGAAAGCAAGAGAAGTGCAAAAAGAAGCAACAGAGGTGCTGAAAGATGCAGGAGGGGTGCAGAAAGAGGCAATAGAAGCTCAGAAAGAAGCAAGAGAGGTGCCGAAAGAGGCAAGAGAGGTGCAGCAACAGGCAAGAAAGGTACAGAAAGAGGTAACAGGAGTGCAGAAAGAGGTAAGAGGGATACAGAAATTTGCAAGAGGTGCAGAAAGAAGTAAGAGCAGTGCAGAAAGAAGCACCAGAGGTGCAGAAACAGGCAAGAAGGGTGCAGAAAGCGGTAGGAGAGGTGTACAAAGAGGCAAGAGGGATACAGAAAGAGGCAAGAGGGGTGCAGAAAGAGGCAAGAGGGGTGCAGAAAGAAGGAAGAGAAGTGCAGAAAGAAGCAACAGAGGTGCTGAAAGAGGCGCGAAGGGTGTAGAAAGAGGCAAGAGAAGTGCAGAAAGAAGCAACAGAGGTGCAGAAACAGGCAGGAAGGTGTAGAAAGAGGGAAGAGGGGTGCAGAAAGAGGCAAGAGGGGGTGCAGAAAGAAACAAGTGAGGTGCAGAAAGAAGCAAGTGATGTGCAGAAAGAAGCAAGTGATGTGCAGAAAGAGGCAACAGAGGTGCATAAAGACGCAAGAGAGGTGCAGAAACAAGCAAGAGAAGTGCAGAAAGAGGCAAGAGAATTGCTGAAAGTAGCAACAGAGTTGTAGAAAGAAGCAAGAGAACTGCAGAAAGAGGCAAGTGAGGTGCAGAAAGAGGCAAGAGGGATGCAAAAAAAGGAAGAAGGGTGCAGAAAGAAGCAAGGGAGGTGCAGAAAGAAGCAAGAGGTGCAGAAAGAGGGAAGACAAGTGCAGAAAGAGACAACAGGGGTGCAGAAAGAAGCGAGAGAGGTGCAGAAAGAGGCAAAAGAAGTGCAGAAAGAAGCAAAAGAAGTGCAGAAGGAGGCAAGAGAACTGCAGAGAGAAGCAAGACAGTTGCAGAAACAGGCAAAAGAGGTGCAGAAAGAGGGAACAGGGGTGAAGACAGAGGCAAGAGGTGCAGAAAGTGGGAAGAGGGGTGCGGAAAGAGGCAAGAGGGGTGCAGAAATTTGAAAGAGAGGTGCAGAAAACCCAACAGAAGTGCAGTAAGAGGCAAGAGAGGTGCAGAAAGAGGGAAGAGAGGTATAGAAATAGGGAAGAAGGGTGCAGAAAGAGGCAAGAGGGGTGCAGAAAGAAGCAACAGAGGTGCAGAAAAGCAAGAGAAGTGAAGAAAGAGGCAAGAGAGGTGCAGAAAGAGGCAGGAAAGGTGCAGAAAGAGGGAACAGGGGTGCAGAAAGAGGCAAGAGTAGTGCAGAAAGAAGCAAGTGAGGTGCAGAAAGAGGCAAGTGAGGTGCAGAAAGAGGCAACAGAGGTGCAGAAAGAGGCAACAGAGGTGCAGAAAGAGGCAACAGAGGTGCAGAAAGAGGCAACAGAGGTGCAGAAAAGAGAAGTGCAGAAAGAGGCAGGAGAATTGCTGAAAGAAGCAACAGAGGTGTAGAAAGAAGCAAGAGAAGTGCAGAAAGAGGCAAGTGAGGTACAGAAAGAGGCAAGAGAAGTACAGAAAATGGCAAGAAAACTGCAGAAAGAGGCAAGAGGAATGCAAAAAGGGAAGAAGGGTGCAGAAAGAAGCAAGAGAGATGCAGAAAGAAGCAAGAGAAGTGCAGAAAGATGCAAGAGAGGTGCAGAAAGAGGCAAGAGAGGTGCAGAAAGAGGGAAGACGAGTGCAGAAAGAGACAACAGGGGTGCAGAAAGTGACAACAGGGGTGCAGAAAGAAGCAAGACAGGTGCAGAAAGAGGCAAAAGAAGTTCAGAAAGAAGCAACAGAGGTACAGAGAGGCAAGAGGGGTGCAGAAAGAGAGAGAAATGCAGAAAGAACCAAAAGAGGTGCAGAAAGAGGATAGAGGGGTACAGAAAGAGGCAAGAAAAGTGCAGAAAGAAGCAAAAGAGGTGCAGAAAGAGGCAAGAGAACTGCAGAAAAAGGCAAGAGGTGCAGAAAGAGGCAGGAGAGGTGCTGAAAGAAGCAAGAGAAGTGCAAAAAGAAGCAACAGAAGTGCTGAAAGATGCAGGAGGGGTGCAGAAAGAGGCAAGAGAAGCTCAGAAAGAAGCAAGAGAGGTGCCGAAAGAGGCAAGAGAGGTGCAGCAACAGGCAAGAAAGGTACAGAAAGAGGTAACAGGAGTGCAGAAAGAGGTAAGAGGGATACAGAAATTTGCAAGAGAGGTGCAGAAAGAAGCAAGAGCAGTGCAGAAACAGGCAAGAAGGGTGCAGAAAGATAGGAGAGGTGCACAAAGAGGCAAGAGGGATACAGAAAGAGGCAAGAGGGGTGCAGAAAGAGGCAAGAGGGGTGCAGAAAGAGGCAAGTGAGGTGCAGAAAGAGGCAACAGAGGTGCTGAAAGATGCAGGAGGGGTGCAGAAAGAGGCAAGAGAAGCTCAGAAAGAAGCAAGAGAGGTGCCGAAAGAGGCAAGAGAGGTGCAGCAACAGGCAAGAAAGGTACAGAAAGAGGTAACAGGAGTGCAGAAAGAGGTAAGAGGGATACAGAAATTTGCAAGAGGTGCAGAAAGAAGAGCAGTGCAGAAAGAAGCACCAGAGGTGCAGAAACAGGCAAGAAGGGTGCAGAAAGCGGTAGGAGAGGTGTACAAAGAGGCAAGAGGGATACAGAAAGAGGCAAGAGGGGTGCAGAAAGAGGCAAGAGGGGTGCAGAAAGAGGCAAGAGGGGTGCAGAAAGAAGGAAGAGAAGTGCAGAAAGAAGCAACAGAGGTGCTGAAAGAGGCGCGAAGGGTGTAGAAAGAGGCAAGAGAAGTGCAGAAAGAAGCAACAGAGGTGCAGAAACAGGCAGGAAGGTGTAGAAAGAGGGAAGAGGGGTGCAGAAAGAGGCAAGAGGGGGTGCAGAAAGAAACAAGTGAGGTGCAGAAAGAAGCAAGTGATGTACAGAAAGAAGCAAGTGATGTGCAGAAAGAGGCAACAGAGGTGCAGAAAGACGCAAGAGAGGTGCAGAAACAAGCAAGAGGAGTGCAGAAAGAGGCAAGAGAATTGCTGAAAGTAGCAACAGAGTTGTAGAAAGAAGTAAGAGAAGTGCAGAAAGAGGCAAGTGAGGTGCAGAAAGAGGCAAGAGGGATGCAAAAAAAGGAAGAAGGGTGCAGAAAGAAGCAAGGGAGGTGCAGAAAGAAGCAAGAGGTGCAGAAAGAGGGAAGACAAGTGCAGAAAGAGACAACAGGGGTGCAGAAAGAAGCGAGAGAGGTGCAGAAAGAGGCAAAAGAAGTGCAGAAAGAAGCAAAAGAAGTGCAGGAGGCGGCAAGAGAACTGCAGCGAGAAGCAAGACAGTTGCAGAAACAGGCAAAAGAGGTGCAGAAAGAGGGAACAGGGGTGAAGACAGAGGCAAGAGGTGCAGAAAGTGGGAAGAGGGGTGCGGAAAGAGGCAAGAGGGGTGCAGAAAGAGGCAAGAGGGGTGCAGAAATTTGCAAGAGAGGTGCAGAAAACCCAACAGAAGTGCAGTAAGAGGCAAGAGGGGTGCAGAAAGAGGGAAGAGAGGTATAGAAATAGGGAAGAAGGGTGCAGAAAGAGGCAAGAGGGGTGCAGAAAGAAGCAACAGAGGTGCAGAAAAGCAAGAGAAGTGCAGAAAGAGGCAAGAGAGGTGCAGAAAGAGGCAAGAGAGGTGCAGAAAGAGGCAGGAAAGGTGCAGAAAGAGGGAACAGGGGTGCAGAAAGAGGCAAGAGTAGTGCAGAAAGAAGCAAGTGAGGTGCAGAAAGAGGCAACAGAGGTGCAGAAAGAGGCAACAGAGGTGCAGAAAGAGGCAACAGAGGTGCAGAAAGAGGCAACAGAGGTGCAGAAAAGAGAAGTGCAGAAAGAGGCAGGAGAATTGCTGAAAGAAGCAACAGAGGTGTAGAAAGAAGCAAGAGAAGTGCAGAAAGAGGCAAGTGAGGTACAGAAAGAGGCAAGTGAGGTACAGAAAATGGCAAGAAAACTGCAGAAAGAGGCTAGAGGAATGCAAAAAGGGAAGAAGGGTGCAGAAAGAAGCAAGAGAGATGCAGAAAGAAGCAAGAGAAGTGCAGAAAGATGCAAGAGAGGTGCAGAAAGATGCAAGAGAGGTGCAGAAAGAGGGAAGACGAGTGCAGAAAGAGACAACAGGGGTGCAGAAAGTGACAACAGGGGTGCAGAAAGAAGCAAGACAGGTGCAGAAAGAGGCAAAAGAAGTGCAGAAAGAAGCAACAGAGGTGCAGAGAGGCAAGAGGGGTGCAGAAAGAGAGAAATGCAGAAAGAACCAAAAGAGGTGCAGAAAGAGGATAGAGGGGTACAGAAAGAGGCAAGAAAAGTGCAGAAAGAAGCAAAAGAGGTGCAGAAAGAGGCAAGAGGTGCAGAAAGAGGCAGGAGAGGTGCTGAAAGAAGCAAGAGAAGTGCAAAAAGAAGCAACAGAAGTGCTGAAAGATGCAGGAGGGGTGCAGAAAGAGGCAAGAGAAGCTCAGAAAGAAGCAAGAGAGGTGCCAAAAGAGGCAAGAGAGGTGCAGCAACAGGCAAGAAAGGTACAGAAAGAGGTAAAAGGAGTGCAGAAAGAGGTAAGAGGGATACAGAAATTTGCAAGAGAGGTGCAGAAAGAAGCAAGAGCAGTGCAGAAAGAAGCACCAGAGGTGCAGAAACAGGCAAGAAGGGTGCAGAAAGATAGGAGAGGTGCACAAAGAGGCAAGAGGGATACAGAAAGAGGCAAGAGGGGTGCAGAAAGAGGCAAGAGGGGTGCAGAAAGAGGCAAGTGAGGTGCAGAAAGAGGCAACAGAGGTGCTGAAAGAGGCGCGAAGGGTGTAGAAAGAGGCAAGAGAAGTGCAGAAACAGGCAGGAAGGTGTAGAAAGAGGGAAGAGAGGTGCAGAAAGAAGCAAGTGATGTGCAGAAAGAAGCAAGTGATGTGCAGAAAGAAGTAAGTGATGTGCAGAAAGAGGCAACAGAGGTGCAGAAAGATGCAGGAGCGGTGCAGAAACAAGCAAGAGAAGTGCAGAAAGAGGCAAGTGAGGTGCAGAAAGAGGCAAGAGGGATGCAAAAAAAGGAAGAAGGGTGCAGAAAGAAGCAAGGGAGGTGCAGAAAGAAGAGAAGTGCAGAAAGAAGCAAGAGAGGTGCAGAAAGAGGGAAGACAAGTGCAGAAAGAGACAACAGGGGTGCAGAAAGAAGCGAGAGAGGTGCAGAAAGAGGCAAAAGAAGAGCAGAAAGAAGCAACAGAGGTGCAGAAGGAGGCAAGAGAACTGCAGAGAGAAGCAAGACAGTTGCAGAAACAGGCAAAAGAGGTGCGGAAAGAGGGAAAAGGGGTGCAGACAGAGGCAAGAGAGGTGCAGAAAGTGGGAAGAGGGGTGCAGAAAGAGGCAAGAGGGGTGCAGAAAGAGGCAAGAGGGGTGCAGAAATTTGCAAGAGAGGTGCAGAAAGAAGCAAGAGCAGTGCAAAAAACCCAACAGAAGTGCAGTAAGAGGCAAGAGGGGTGCAGAAAGAGGGAAGAGAGGTGTAGAAATAGGCAAGAGAGTTGCACAAAGAGGGAAGAAGGGTGCAGAAAGAGGCAAGAGGGGTGCAGAAAGAAGCAACAGAGGTGCAGAAAAGCAAGAGAAGTGCAGAAAGAGGCAAGAGAGGTGCAGAAACAGGCAGGAGAGGTACAGAAAGAGGGAGCAGGGGTACAGAAAGAGGCAAAAGAGGTGCAGAAAGAGGGAAGAAGGGTGCAGAAAGAGGCAAGAGGGGTACAGAAAGAAGCAAGTGAGGTACAGAAAGAAGCAACAGAAATGCAGAGAGGAGCAAGAGAGGCGCAGAAAGAAGCAAGAACGGTTTGCACACCATTAGTGCCAATTTAATACCCACTTTTAGCAATAAGTAACAGGTGACCATTCTAGGTTTGCAAAGGGCCTTCCACCATGCTGTAACACTTGTCGCTGCATTTTTGGTAACGTTTGAGCCGTTTGAGCTAGAAACAAGTTTTTTTGTTCAAATCTGCAGATTATGCAGCAGATGATGGATTATGTGGCAAATGCCGAAAATGTATAACTGTGCAAAAGTCGGTGCAGCCAAACAGTTGCATAATTCCAGTGGCCCTGCTCATACCTCTGACTAGGTCCAGAAGTGCTCCTCAGTGGTTCCTTCTTTTTTTTGTCTCATTGGGTTTATAGTTTAGCTTCTATGGAAACGAGGAAGACTAAACCTGAGGTTACCACTCCACAACACAGACTATCATACCACACAATTACTCTTCATAACACATAATCTCACTCTACATAATTCCTATACACTAAATACCACATACTTTCTATCCACATAATTTCACTGCACAACATACCACATAATTCCACTACACACAACCTACATTCACTCAACTCCAAGAAACATTAATAAAACACTTTTACATTTACAACGCCAATAGCTCTAACTCTCGCAAATGCGAAACCTATTACATTGCAAATGCTTCTTTAACTAGTAGTCGCGTTTGCAGAGAGGTGAAGAAAGGGGGCTGGGCCTCCGACCACCGCTCAGGAATTCCGCTGGGTAGGACTTACAGGATGTACCAGGAGGGCTTCTTGGCCCCCAAAGTCCCTCAGGAGACAAGAGGACTTCATCCCCAACCCGTAGTGTGCCAGGAGGCGCGTTTGCAGAGTGGTGGAGAAAGGGGGGCATGGCCTCCGAAGACCTCTTAGCAATCCCACTGTGTGGGACTTACTGGAGGTAACAGGAGGGGTAGTTGGCCCCCAAGGACAACCTTGGGGGCCAACTACCCCTTCTATTACCTCCAGTATGTCCCACACAGCAGCATTAGTAAATTCTCATAGCAGGCTACGCCACCTTTGCCCACCAGTCTGCAAACGTGATCCCTGGCGCGCTCTTCGATGGGGATTAAAGTCCCCTTCGCTGCTGGGGGTGGTTAGGGGCCAACTAGCCTACCTGTTACCTCCAGTAAGCCCCACACAGTGGGATTGCTGAGAGGTGGACACAGGCCACGCCCCCTTTGTCCACCAATCTGCAAACGCGCCTCCTGGTGTGCTCTTTGTTGGGAAATGAAGTCCCCTTGCCTCCTGAGGGTCCCTGGGGGCCAACTAACCCTCCCGTTACCTCCAGTAAGCCCTACACAGCTGGATTGCTGAGAGTGGTCAAAGGCCACGCCCCCTTTTTACACCACTCTGCAAACGTGCCGCCTGGCGCACTGCTGCTCGGGGGATGAAGTCCACTTCAGTCCTGAGGTCCTTAGGACACAAGAGGACCTCATCGCCCCACAAGCAGTGCGCCAAGAGGCGCATTTGCAAAGTGGTGTAAAAAGGGGCGTGGCCTCGGACCACCTCTCAGCAATCCCACTGTGTGGGGCTTACTGGAGGTACCTGGTGGGCTAGTTACCCAAGGAGCCTTAGAATTCAAGGGGACTTAATCCTCCAATCTACAACATGCCAGGAGGCGCGTTTGCATAGTGGTGCAGGGAGGGGGCGGGACCTCCGGCGAGATGCCGGCTTCTGCTTTTTTTTTTTTTATTAGAAGGGGGGATGTGTGGCACCCCTTCTCTTAATATTTTGTGAGCCCTGGGGACCCCATCCCCCAGGGCCTGATTCATTTAAAAAAAAAAAAAAAAAACGGGAAGCGGGACACGCGGCCCCCGTCCCGAATCCTTTTTCGGCCCCGGGGCTGTGCCTCTTTTTAAAAATTTTTTTACGGGAGTGGGCCACTTTTGGCCCCGGGGACCCCATCCCCCGGGGCTTGGCCTCGTTTATTTAATTTTTTTTCATGGGAGGGGGGCCCCTTCCCTGGGCCTCTTTTGGCCTCGGGGACCCCATCCCCCGAGGCCTGCCCAGCTTTTTTAATTAATACTTTTGGAGGGGGCTCCGTGGCCCCCCTCTTGTGGCCAATTTTGGCCCTGGGGACCCCATCCCCCAGGCTTATTTTTTATTAAATAAATATATAAAAGAGACCCTGGGAGGCCTAGGGGGTCAGGGTGCTTCTGCCCTGCCCCCTTTTGTTGTTTTTTATCCTTTTTTCACCCTTTTTCTTGTGACTCGGTAACTGGCTGCCAACACTTCCTGGTTTAGAGTGTTGGCAGTCAATCAGAATGAAGCTTGTGCTCGGGAGGGTTCGCGAATCCTCCTCGGCCCTCAGATATCGATATTTTTATTTTTTGAATTTCTCAGGAACTACTGAACGGATTTACACCATTTAAAAAAAAGGTCGCTTTCTGAACCAAGAGCTACCTTTTTTCAAAATTTGGTGTAATTCCGTTCAGCAGTTTGGGCTGTAACCGTGTCTAAAGTTCCCATGGAAACGAACATGGGGAAAACGCGTTTTGGGAACCCCCTTTTTTCTCGGCCCCCGCTTGACGAATCACCCCGAAACTTTCAAGACAGGAGCTGACCTGAGTGAACCATTAGTTTTGAAAATTTGCGAAGATTCGTCAAAGGGAGCCAAAGATATTGGCAAAAGAAAAAACGCTTTTTGAATAGAAACGAGGTCCTAACTATAACTAGCTACTGGCAACCGCCAGTAGGTAATATATATATCGGAATACTGAAGTCTGAAATACAACAGAGCTGTTACGTTTATCCTCCACAACCCCTCACCTAACCCTCCAGTCTGCTTGACGAGAATAAAGTTTTGGATCATGCATTCAGGATCTAGCATAAGAGAATGTCACAGCACACTTACATAAAAGTGAAAAAATACTGAGAGCAATTTGTAGGAATATATATATATATATATATATATATATATATATATATACACACATATATATACATATATATCCCCAACAGTCCTCGGCTCAGAAATCCACCAGGGCCCATGAGGGGTGGAGCTTTATGCCGGACGAGCCCATCGGCAAACGTGTAAAGCGAAGAAGGTCCCAAACACCGAAGTAACAACGCTCACTCAGATACGTGTTGATGCAAAAAAGATTTACTTAGGAACAAGACGCGTTTCGCCCACAGCCGTGGCCTTGATCACATGTACACAATTGACAAATCACGGTGCTTAAATACAAAATAATGGAAAACAGAATCTGCGTGAAACTCAATACATGTTCCAAATTTGTGTCCCCCTACAGGTTAAAATAATATACTAAGTTGAAGATGTACAAAAAACTGCAAGATTGTACCCAGAATATAAATACAGCAGTATCTGAAAGGAAATATATATATCCATCTCCCAGTGGCAGTTGCCACTGGGTAGTTATAGTTAGGATCGTGTTTCCATAGGAAATGCATTTTTCTGTTACTAATAACTTTGGCACTGTTGTTATGTTAGCTGGATTTATAGAGCGTGTTAATGCCCTGAGGCGTCTAAGTGCTATACAGTTCCGACTGTGGGTGTCAAGAAAGGACTGCAGAGTTACCAAGACCTGATTAACTAGATATTCACAGCTTTCCTGAAAGCAAGGAGACTAGGTGCTGTTTTTATGCAAAGAGGAAGTGTGTTCCATGCTTTGGATGCTTCCAGCACAATGCTCTTTCCGCCCCACCGTACTTGTTTGAATCTAGGCAGTACTAATAATTTAGCATTGGCTGAGCGAAGATTTCTGGCAGGGAGCTACTGTTTGAAACTCTTATTCAAAAGTCAGGACCAAGATTCTGAACTGCCTTATAAGTTAGGCACAACACCTTAAAGGTGATTCTTTGTTTAATAGGAAGCCAATGCAGATTTTTTAGTTCTTGGGGCACTGAACAGAATTTGGGAATTTTCAGCAAAAGTCTAGCCGCAGCGTTTTGCTAGACCTGGAGTTTGTTTATGTTGTACTTATGAGTGGTCAGAAGCAGACTGTTGCAATAGTCTATTTTAGACAGGATTAGAGAGGTAACTAATGTCTTTTGCAAATTGACAGGTATGAAAGGCAGAACTTTTTAAATTATTCTAAGGGTGTTGAACGTGGAAGAAGTTTATTTACATGATCAGTAAAATCAAGTTTAGTGTCAATAATCACTCCCAGGTTTCTGGCCTTTTCCACTGGAGGGGTAATAGGGCCCATGATAGCTGGCCAGGCTGACGGACCCCCAAAGGACGATTTTCGTCCGAGGAGTAGAACTTCAGTTTTTTCTGCATTTAGTTTAAGGCAGTTGTTGTCCATCCAATCGTGGACAGCCAGCATGCAGTCCTGAAATCTAGTTCCTGTGTCAGCATCATTTTTCCCTATGGAGACAACAATTTGGGCGTCGTCCGCATAGGATGTAAGCGAAAATCCACTGCTTCTTATCAGGCCTGCTAATGGGGAAACATAGATGTTAAAAAGAGTAGGGCTTAACGAGGATCCCTGCGGGACTCCACATGGAAGGGAGAAAGAGTGGGAAGTAAAATTCTCCAACTATACTACTTGCTCCTGATCCGCTAGATAGGATTTTACCGAGTTCCAAGCCAGACCTGTGACCCCGCAAGTTGTTAATCGGCTTAGTAATAGCTTATGATTGACAGTGTCAAAAGTCGCCGAGAGATCTACCAGGATAAGGGCTGCCCCTTTTCCTTGGTCTAAAACCGGCCAGATCTCTTAGGTTGCCATGAGCAAAGCTATCTCTGTACTATGGCCCTTCCTGAAGCCAAATTGGGTACTATCAAGGAGTTTGACTAATATCCACGAATCTTTCCAAAAGTCCTACGTTTTGACTAGTTTGCACATGGAAAATTTTGGGGTGATCCATACATCTCAAATCGCTGAATGGATATACACCAAATTTGGCAGAAAGCTGTTATTAGGTCTCGCCTAGGCAGCGCTTGCGCGGTCTCTTCGAGACATGCTGTATTCAGGATATGTGCATGAACCTCCGTTCAATTCCGCCCATCTTTTTAATTGGCTCCTGTCACTGTCCTTTGTAAATTGTGGTTTTTCATTGGTCAATAGGCTTCGTAGTCCCTCCTTAGTCCCGCCTATTCTTTTCTTGTAACCTCCCATGAGGACACACCCTGTTACATGTGTTGATACTCGATAGGCTTTAATTACAGCCCCCGAGCACTCTTTTCTTAAATAGTTTTCTCCTGTCTGCTGTAGCAGGCAGGGACACTCTCCTGCAACGCTTTTTTTTAATGTAGGTAGCGCAGCATACTGCACCTTTCTTTTATAATTTGCAGCGCCGAACGCGGCTGCATGCATTTCTTTTTCTGTTTATTATTGGACGTTTTATTTTTCAATGGTGGCACCGCGCTTTAGCTTTATACATCTTAAGCTAACGAGTGGGTGCCGCCATTTTAACAAAAGTAAATAAATCTAAAAGAAAAAAAAAAGTGTGCGCCTGCCATTTTTTTTTCTATTTGTTTACTTTTGTCATAATCACGGCACCCGCGCTTTAGCTTTAAACATTTGAAGCTAAAGCACGGGTGCCGCGATTGCTTCAAAAGTAAAGAAATAGAAAAAACTTTTTTTTCTATTTCTTTACCTTTGAGGCAATCACGGCACCCGCGCTTTAGCATAAGATTTATAAAGCTAAAGCGTGATTGCCGCAATGGCTTTGCTACACAAGCATTTGCAATGCAATAGGTCTGAAATTTGCGAGATCTTGAGCTATTGGCATTGTAAATGACAATGCCAATAGCTCAAACTCTCGCAAATGCAATACCCATTGCATTGCAAATGCTTGTTATGTTTTGGTGTAAATCCGTTCAGTAGTTTGAGTAATTGAAGTTAAAATAATTGTACCCTTCATGCTGCTGAGGATCTGCGGAGCCGACAGATCTCAAAGTGAGATCTGATTGGCTGCCACCACCTCAACTAGGAAGTGGTGGCAGCCATCTTAGGACTTGGGACTCAGTCCAGAGTCCTAACAAAAAAGTTTGCAAAAAACGACACAAGGGGGCAGGGTAGGAATACCCTGACCCCCCCTAGCCTGGTGGTGGGGTCCTAGATGGTGCATGATTCTTGCACAAGTCCGGTCACATCCACCAAACTAGCCCGGTGCAGTAAACGGGTGCAAGTCCCGTTAAAAATCCACAAGGTAATGTTCCAGTGTATTGACACAAACATCTTGCACTCCATAGGTCAAGTTTCAAAAAAGAGTTTATTGGCAACGCCTTTCAACCAGATGATCTTCCTCACAGCCTGAAAGCTGTTGTGTACCACCACCCTAAGACCGGTAACAATCACTTTTGACATCTACAAACAAACCATCTCCAAATACCACACCCTTTTAGGGGATTGGAAGGAGCGAGCCCCTTTAAGCACAGAAGAATACCAATTTTTCCATGTAAGCAAACCTGTGACACCATGTTTCTATATGTTGCTGAAAGTCCATAAAGACAGGGAGAGACCACCAGGGAGACCAATTATTTCCGCAAACAGCCTCCTCAAACAAACTTCCATACATTGGATTTCTTCTTACTACCCTATCTTCTCAACTTACCCTCATACTGCAGAGACAGCACTGGTTCCATCACCAAGGTAGGGGAGATACCCTGGCAGGCAGACTACATACTGGTAACCATGGATGTGGTGTCACTCTAAACGTGTATCGGCCATAGTCTGGGGATCCAGGCATGCTAACACTTCTTTCAGGATAAGGCAATATATATATGTATGACCATTGTATGATGATACATAAAAGGCTGGAATTTTGTTTAGAGAACATCTTTTATATTCAATGATGTGTGGTACGGACAGTTAGTCGGCACCCCAATGGGCAGTTGCTTTGCTCCAAGCTACGCCGGTATCTTCATGGGCTGGTGGGAGGAGCAGCATGTGTGGACTGAAGTGAATGAGAAACAGACTAATCATATAACTTTTTTGACCCGTTAGACTGACGATCTTTTTATCATTTGGGATGGTTCCAGACATCCGTTACATGAGTTTTGTCTAGCACTCATCTCAGAAAACAATCTTAATCTATCTTTTACACAGAAGATACATGAAAGTGAGATGGACTTCCTTGACGTATGTGTCAAGATCATAGATGGGACCACACACACGGACCTCTTCCGCAAGAGTACCGCAGGAAACAGTGCCCTTCATGCTCGCAACCACCACCCCATGAAACTCACATGGAGTTTTCCATTCGGAGAATTTCTCAGGGCAAAACGCAATTGCAGTACATTGCAGGCCTTCCAAGAGGAAGAGAAAAGGATGCCCCACATATTCAGGGCTAGGGGTTACCCTCTGAATGTGGAAAATGCAAAGCTTTGTAAAAATAGCAAAACAGAAACATATATCTGTCTCCCACAGGTAAGACAGCCAACTGCAACAAATTCATCAGTTGCATATGTCTTGGTATTCCCGTGTGGTTAAGAATATGTTGGTAGCACCATTTTTTCAGAATAGGATACTGGAACATCTCAGGGTGATAAAGAATTGGGACTCCAAGTACCCTGTAGCCAGACATAGGTTAAAACTGAGTATACATGATAGGGAAGAGGGGCGCTTTTGCTGTATTGAGCCACTTGGTTATTTACAAGTAACTAGTGGGGAGCTTTCTGTTCACCGCTTACAAGATAGGCATTTTGTGGTGCATGCCGCTACCATAGTATTTGCAATGCTAGGAATTAACGACAACGCTGGTCTCCACAGGCAGTGAGGCTGTGGGCAGGCCTTTTTGTCTGTGCTCCGTCACCCGATATCTGAGTGTTACAGTGTCACAGAACTCAATGAAACATTTTTCTAGTGTTTGCGGTTTCTCAAACAATCTCTGATGTATCAAATTTGAAACTAACTTTTCTCTCCTTTCTATTTTAATTTTTCCCGAATATGTTAATGTGGCTATATTATGCTTGTCATTGCTGATCAGAAACATTATTTATTTCCATGTATAATGAGTTACTTGCAATTCTGTTTCCTTTTATTTTTTTTGAGGGCAGTCACCAATTTACACTTTTTGTAAAAGAGCACAAACATGCATACTTCTTTTATGTTTATTGCTTATGTTACCGGTTTTTAAGGTGGTGAGGAAGACTGTCTGGTTGAAAACCGTTGCCAATAAACTCTTTCTTGAAAATTGAACTGTGGCGTGCGAGAGGTTTGTGTCAATACACTGACACATTACCTTGTGGAGATATACAGGCGTATGTGTGTATACAAAAATATTATTTAATTGCACTATTCCCAAAAATGTTCCTACATTGTACAAGTCGGTAAGTGCATTATGTCATGCCTCATGGCCTTATAATTGGAGAGGTTGAAACTTTGGCTTCTGTATACATATTATAATTGGGCATTTATTCCATTCCACGTCAGGGTCTGAAGGAGAGGTTTATGCAAACATCTTTATTCTTTTATTACGCCGGCAGCCTTATAACTAATACAGAACTACATTTCCCAACAATGTTAGGGAAAACAACAAGATAAACAATTATGGCAGTGGAGGGTGCCCCGCTAGGTTCAGCTGCAACGTCTGACTTCTGACGAATGTGTGACTACAAAGGAGACGTCCCCCACACTCAGCTTTGACGCCTCTAGTTTAATATAACTGGGGCTTAAACCTATCCAAATGAGGGACCAGTAGGGATATTTATTTTTTTACCTTTTTCTATATGGTTTGATTGGATACCACAGCTAGAGTGATTATACCCTGAAGAAGACTCAAGACCTTTTTAGGCTGTTGTATAGGTCGAAACATGCTGGTAACTTATGGATTCTTGATGGCCAGGTGATTCATTGTATTTCACCATATGATCATTTTAAAGGTTGTTAGTACTACCAGAAGTACTCACTATTAAAGGAAACATATGAGTAAACCCTTAGGTATGTTTTAATTGCTTTTGCCTGAAACAGGACCCAAGTAACAGCCCTGAAAACAGATTTATACGAACTCCCAGAGCATTTTCCCCTTGAGTCTGCTGGGGTGGCATTGTTCCTAACCCAGTGTGAGAGGCCGTCAAATGATGAAGCATGCCTTGATGCGTTAAGGGTGAGGCAACCTCTCAAATATCTTTGATGACCTACTCGTCCAAGAAATCCTTACTGAAAATTAACAGTGGTGACCATATTATCTTCAAGTATTTTTGTTGTTGTTGATCTTTTATAAGGGACGATATACTTGAGGATTCACCTGCAATAGGTTTGATTGAGGGAAAACAACAACTCTGGAATCCACCCATCACTATCTTGATGTCCCTAGAAAGAGTCCGCTCACTTTCTTCATCACCTCTTTTCTTGCTGGTCTAGCAGCAAAGCTAAGTGTCTCACATTCCTGCCACTATTGTGCAGCATTGTGTGCGGGTATCGTTTATTGCGCTTTCAGTTACTGCGCTATGTGCATAACCACTTTGTTTTCCTTAGCGGACCATGAGCTCGGCTGCAGCCGCTCCATGAGCAGTCCTGTCTGGCTAGCGCGACACACTGAGGCACCAGGCGGGGAAAGCGTAAGCGGTCAGCTCATCAGCGCAGAGCCCAGGGGCATTCAAATCTGCCTCAGCTCCACGGCCGCTGGGTGGAGCTTGCCGATTGGCAAACTGATAACTTAGATCCCGCAGGGTCGGGAACACAACGCCCCTAGTAGGGGTCTGTATTTATGGGCTGCATCGTTCAACAAAGATTGTCACTGGAGCTCAGCCCAGTTTCGGCCCACTGAAATTACGACGGCGAGACCCCAAGCAGGATCATACAGGCACCCCAAAAAATCTTGCAACGACATGTGCACATTTACCTCCGACTAATATTGCAAGGGATACCGTTTCACCCCAACCCATACCTTGTTGGCTACTAAGCCTACCAAAGCCTACTCCTCAAACTGCTGTGATATTTTGCAGCAGTTAAAAAACGAAGACCAGATAGAAAATTCACAGAAGAGCAGAGAATCCTTTTGAAACAAAGCACAATACTTTTAATTAAACACACTTCCTAAAAAAGTAAAGATTTGAGCAAGCAAACAAAAGACAAGACAGCCCAAAAAAATGTAAATCAATTGCTTTTTCCGAACCACTTTCCTTCAAATCTTTAATGCCTTGATAAATGTAAGTAAAGCCATAGACAAGATTAAAAAGAGTTTTCATGTTCTATATAGCTTTACTGATCCACATATACCTTGGTATTAGTGTGTGGCTGCTCATGGTAGTAAGAAAATTAATCTATATAGGTTTTCTAGGCATTATAAAATATTGCTCACAAATAGTACATCATATTGATACTAAATTCATTTCTATTGCCACAAAAGAAAACCACAACTTATCTTCTTTATGAAACCTTACAAAGCTACCAGCAACGTGCTGAGAGCGACACTGCTCCCTAATTCACCTGCAAAGGGCTCCATGACAATGGTCGATTCTGTCGCCCTTCCAGGCTCACCAAGAACACACCTTGTCGGTCACTTAGATCCTCCGGGTCCACCCTCCTGAACACAATAAGATTTCAATTGCTTATGGGCTTTGGTACTTCCTGCCAGGGTTCGGACTGGACTTTTATTCCACTGGGCATTCCCCGGTGCACTGGAGCCATTGGAAGCCAGTTTTGAAAACCCAGGGACACTGCAGGTGCCTCGATCACTTTTGCCTAGCTCTCTAAGGTTAACTGCAGCAGCCACATTGCGATTCAATAGTGAGAGGGATAGAGAGAGGAAGGAGGGCAGGTTTCAGCATTTTTGCCAGGGCTGCTTTTGGGTCTGCAGTCCAGCCTTGCTTCGTGCCACACTGGAAGATGGACACAGCCGCCTCAACAGAAACTTAACCAATACTCTCTCTTAATTCTATCCATCTGCTCTGTGCACCTGATTTCACAACTAAAATGCTTTGAAATATTACTTGATATTGAACGAGCACATTCTAAAAGTTGGATAAATAAACCCATATTCTAAGGTGCCTTCACTTGATTGGCCCTAGAGCTTATAGCTACATAAAATATTTTTACCTTTCAGCAATAGCTTTTGCCAGCAGAGCTTTTTTGCGCTTATTCTTCTCTTCCATAAGCCTCTGTTCCAGCTGAAGGTGATCCAAACGAGTTTTTTCCCATCTATTTTAATAACATTGCAAGTTAGTGAATGTAAACACTTGCACAAAACAGTACAAAGCTTCAACACTGAAGATATTTTCTGTTATTTTAAAGTTAAAGAAAAAACAAATACTACAAGACCAGATGTTATCAAAGTGTTAAAATACCTACTGGTGGCAAATGTATATAACTATTTATTAATGTTATGAACATCATTCTAAAGCAAAATATTTACCGATATTTATGAGCAATGGAACCTTACTATGGATGCCACAATATAAAGATTTGATTGTCTCTTTAAGAGCATGATGAACAAGTTACTTACCTTCGGTAACACCTTATCTAGTAGAGACTATCTAGCCGCAGATTTCTTACCTTTAAATATGCCCAGGTGTCAGACTTGACCCAAATTATTTTTTTTAAGTACCACCCCGAGCACCGGTAGGTGGTTTCATTCAGTTCTGCGCCAGCCCCATCGTCCGCGGCAAAGTGATACCTACATAGGTGCCACCTCGGCACGCTGATGTCAGCTACTTTTGCAACTTTCCATGCTAGGAGCACGGAGCCACGATGAGAACTGACCACTGGTGTGGAAAATACTAAGACCCTGAAAGGGGTTGTTCCTCATAACTGAACTGGTTCGCAAAGCAGGGAGGATGGGAGGGTCGGTAAGGAATCTGCAGTTAAATAGAATCTCTACCAGATAAGGAGCTACAAAGGTAAATTACTTGTTCATCTGATAAGGACTTCTAGCCGCAGATTCCTTACCTTTAAATAGATAGCCAAGCAATACCTCCCAGGCGATGGGTCTGCGAATCCGATCAAACCAAAAAGTTCCACAGGACTGAACGGGCGAAGTGCCCATTGCTACAGACTTGACTGTTCAGACAGTAATGTTTTGTGAACGTGTGCAGGGATGCCCACGTCGATACCTGACAGATGTCCAGGAGAGGAACACCACAAGCTAACGCAGTAGTCGTAGTCTTAGCTATGGTAGAGGCCTCTCATGTGGCTGTTTCTAGGCCAATACATAGCAGATCTTATTGCACAGGATAATCTATAGAAAGATGGTTCTTTTTTTGTACAGCCTTCTCCTTTTATGCTCCCACGTAACCCATAAAGAGTTGATCATCCACCCAGAACTCTTTTGTGCAGTCAAGGTAGAACGACAACGCTCTTTTTGGGTCGAGGTGGTGGGGCCTCTCCTATTTTTTGGAAGGACGAGGAGGAGCGAAGAAGGTAGGCAGGGTGATGTTCTGGCATACATGGAAAGAAATAACAACCTTTGGCAGGAAAGGGGCATGTGCCCGGAGGACCAGTTTGTCAGCGTAAAAGGTGGTATAAGGAAGGTGCGCTGAGAGCGCTTGGAGCTCCTTGACCCTCCTGGCTGATGTCATGGCCACTAAAAAAGCCGTTTTGATGGTCAACAGTCTAAGAGGACAATTATGTAGAGGCTCAAAGGAAGCGCACATGAGAAAAGTAAGGACCAGGTTGAGGTCCCACTGAGGCATAATAAAGGACTTTGGTGGAAACATATGTTGCAGGCCTTTACGGAACATAGCTGTAGGAAAGTATGATCTTCTTATGTTAACCCCACTTTTTGCTTGATGTTACACTGTTTTTGGCTACTCTGACTGGGATCCTGCTAATCGGGACCCCAGTCTATCTGCTTTCTCCTTTAAACTGTCATACATGTACTTTGGTACACTCCAGATTGGATACTGGGGTACCCTTATCAGTCCCTAGTATATGGTACACATGTACCAAGGGCATAGGTACCCCAGAGGCCTCCCATGGGCTGAAGCATGTATTATGCCACCCATGAGAGGCCATGCAAAATGGAACTACAGGTTTGCTACTGCAACCTGTGTAAGCTGGTGCTTGCACCACTTACGTTAGATATAGGTTCACTATATCTATAGGTCACTACACTTAAAACTTATAAGTCACCCCTATAGCAGGCCTTAACAATCCTGAAGGCAGGGTGCTGGGTTTTACATGAGAGGGTGCCCCTGCATGATCAGAGCCCCTCTGCAGCTTCGGAGACCATTCTCCCAGGTTGTCTGTGACTCAGCCGGACATATAGGTTTTATGGTATTTATTTTTTCGCCATTTCCGTCTGTATTTATCCATATTTATTTTTGGGCCATTTTATCTGTATTATTCCATATTTATTTTGTGTTTTGCGCATAACTGAAGTTGTAAAACGGTACATTTCCATATCTATTTAACTGATAGACGCGCACTTATACTTTGATGTCTGTCGTGTTTTAGCTATTTAAGCTGCCATATATTATGTAACAATACATCCACTGGTAAATATTAGCATTATACCACAAATGTATGTTGACATATGCCGTTATTTAAAGAAATTTCATCCTGTTTTTTTAATTTCCCATGCTGTCCATATGCTCAGCTGCTGGCCTATAATTCAGGAAAGACAGCACAGAGAGTCACTTAAAAGAAGCACAATTTTCTGTATTTATCCACTTTTAAAAATAAATGCAGACAGAAAACACATTGTTTTCCGTCTGTATTTATCTGTAAAAATCCGTAAAAACGGAAAACAGGGAGCCTTAATTATAACCTCGTGGTAAATGCCATCTCGAAAACGGCTGCATAGAAACATATCGTGTTTGGTATCAAACACCTTAGAATCATACCTCTGCACCGGTAACCGGTATGGGAGGTATGATTCCACCCTTCTGAAGTGAGCTTCGTGGGGTCACTGGTCTATCCGGTGCCAGCCTTCTCAACCCAGTCAGCACAAAATAGATGCTGCCGACCAGAGACACATTTCTGCCCTCCTGCTGCTGAGCCAAGCTCGAGCAGAGGAAGGCAGCACAATAGGCGTCCTGTCACAGGGAGGTGTGACCACCTCCCAGACAGGATTTAGTGTATTGGGGCTGGGTGGGTGCACTCAGAGTGGCTGAAAGTCTGCACCTGGGGCACATTTGGTGTCCCTGTGCATAGTTCCGCTTAAACCAGTTCTGGGAGCCATTGGCTCCTGCTCTGGCGCGAAACTGGACAAAGCACATGGGAGTAACCTCCCCTCTGTCCTGACCCTCCCCTAGGAGGGTCCGCCGAATCTGTCCAACCCTCTCCCATGGGTACAAAAGGGCTTACCTGACTGTAGCTCTTTAGATTTTACGTGGACAAGATTCTACAAGAAGAAACCACTGACCTTCGACCGTGTGGACACTCTGGACACCGTGAGACACCGTGTCAAAGGCGGCACTCAGGTTGAGTAGTATGAGAGCTACCGTGTCCCCAATATCCAAGCCGGATCTAAAGCCTGACTGAGAGGGGTGTAAGAAATTTACGGTTTCAACAAAATGAGATAGCTGTAGATTAATGTGTTTTTCCACGATTTTAGAAAAAACTGGGAGCAGTGAAATAGACCGAAAATTAGAAAGTTGGTCAGGATCAGCATTAGCCTTCTTTAAAAGTGGAAGAACCACAGCATGTTTCCACTCAGGAGGCACAGTAGCCTCCTGAAGGGAGGCATTCAAAAGCTCCATAATTATGGTGAGTGAAGGCAGCTCAAGCTGCTGTAGCACCGAGATAGGGAGGAGGTCACAAGGCGAACCTGATTTAATACTCCCTAATAGCCGCTTAAAAGAGTTTATATCAAAGGGCGACCAAAATTCCAATTTGTTTGTAGATTCAGAAATTGTACTTCCTCCATGACTGACAGTACTAGCTGTCTGAAAGAGGGAGGATAATTGCTGAGAGATGTTGACAGGCGGATCGCCATTCAGTGCGGAGTAGATTTTCTCTACTTTACTAAGAAAAAAGTTAGCAAGGTCCTCGCATTGTGATCCATTAAGGATAGGAGGGCTGGCCTGAATATCTGAACCAGCTAGTTCTTTAACCATCTTAAACAAGGTCCTTGAACAATTCTGCGCACTAGAAATAGTAGAGGAAACATAACCAGCACGAGCTGTCCTACATAGAAAGTGATAGTCTCTTAAGGCTTTTTTATACACGAGTTTAATGTCAGGTGAGTAGTTCCTCCTACAGTGTCTCTCCAACGCTTTACATTTTGCTTTCTCGATTTTTAATGTCTCAGTGAACAACGGGGCCGGGGAACGGTGGTTGTTAATCCTCTTAGTAGAGGGTGGAAGACAAGCGTCACAGGCTTTAAGAATCCAATTATGGATCTCCCCCAAGGAAGTGATAGATATTTGTTTAAAGGAAGGTGCACTAGTAGATAAAAAGTTATTGAAAACTTCAAAAAGGGTGTTCCAACAACTGGAAAAGGTTGGAGAGGAGCTTTGACCTTCCTCTCACTCTTACCACTTGCCTGGCAAGTTTGGCAAGACCTGCAATGTCCATCTGACTGCCTTCGCATTTGGGGCCAGAAGAAGTGGGTGACAAGCCTGTCAAAGGTCTTGTCCTGCCCCAAATGTCCTGCCAAAGGCACGTCATGAGCCAGACCCAGTAGGAAGGTCCTGAAGCGCTGGGGTACCACCAGCACACGGGCTGACCCAGGCTCAGCGACCTTAGGCTCACTGTACAGGAGACCATTTTCCCAGTAGATCCAATGTGATCCGGACTGATCACCTGCTGCCTGGTCTGCAGCCTGCCGCCGCAGACCCTCCAGAGAAGGGCACTCTTTCTGCTCCTTGCAGAATTCCTCCCTGGTGGGACCCCCTTCTTGCTGCCAATGGGTCAGCTCAGAGATGTCCCCCAGTTCAGCTACCTGCTCCCCTGTAGGCACCGGGGCGTCCCCCTCAAGGACCACCTCCTCCCGGTCCGTGGGAACTTCAGGGGCTGGTTTCCCGCGCCCCTTGCCCTTTCTCTTGGCAGGGACTTGGGCCACTGTTTCAGGCTCCAAGTCCTCTTGATCACCCTCTCTGGCGGCCATTGACCGAGTGGACACGCATGCCCACTCTGGCAACCCAAGCATTTCCAAGTGAGACCTGAGCTCAACATCCTTCCATAAGGACTGCTCCAGGTCGTTACCTAGCAGACAATCTACAGGCCTGGAAGGGCTCACAACCACCCTCAAGAGACCTGAGACCCCCCCCCCACTCGAAGGGAACCTGCGCCACCAGACACTGGCGCTCTGAATTGTCTACAGCAATTACTTGGTGGAATGCCCCTGGGACTACCTGCTTCTCAGAGACCAGGTGACACCGGACTGAGGTCACACTGGCTCCAGTATCTCTGAGAGCCTCTACCCTTTTCCCATTGATGGTCACCCAGGTGCTGTATTTCTTTGTGTTAGGGGGCACCTGGTTTCCTGGGCCCATCTCACTGTCCCCTAGTGAGACGAGGGTCATTTCTGCGGGATCCCCATCCTCCTGTGGGTACTCCTCCTCCCCAAGCGCTACACTAGCCAACACCTTGGACTGCCCACGGGTGGGTGGCTGAGCCCCCTTTGAACACTTGGGGTCCTCCTTCATGTGGCCCACCTGGTCACATGCGAAACACCTGCGGGGGCCGGTCTCAGCAGGCTTTCCTGATGAGACCCCTGGCTTCTTATCTCCGGGGGGATGGGAACCTTTACCCTGGGTGTTAATTTGGGGCCCTTTAGAGAACTCCTGTGCTTTACTCTTGTCCCCCCCACTTTTCTGCTGGGGACCCTGCCCACCTTTGGCTGAGTCTCCCCCAAACGCTTTCTTGTGGACCCTGGTACTCACCCAGCGGTCCGCCTCCATAGCAAGCTTCCTTGGGTCAGTCAGCTTACTATCAACTAGGTGCTGGCGCAGATCTGCAAAACAGACTAGACAAGTGCTCCCATGCAATCAAATTGTAGAGCCCCTGAAAATCTGTCACATTACTGCCCTTCACCCAGCCATCCAGTGACCGGCAAAACACATCCACACATTCCAACCAAGTGTTGGCATCAGACTTCTTACTGGACCTGAACTGATCCCTGTACTTTTCAGGAGTAAGACCATACTTAGTGAGAAGGGCGTCCTTCATGTCTGGATAGATGAGGTAATACCCCTTACCCAAAGCTATTAAAGTATCCCTTGCTTCTTCTGGGAAGAGGGGCCACAATCCTGCTCCCCAATTCTCCTCGGGGACCCCATTCATGTGGATTGCCGCCTCGTACCCCTGAAACCACCTTTGTATGTCATCCCCCTTCTTGAATTCTTTGCCTACATTCTTAGGGATGTGCACAATTCTGTCTGCCTGTCTTGACGGGTTGCTGCCACCATCTGAGCTGGCTCTACTCCTCTGATCCAGCTCCTTTATCCTGATCTCGTGATCTAACATCATCCTTTTCTCTTCCATGGCTAACTTAAGCTTCTCCAGTTCTACTGCCACTCTCCTTGCTTCCCGCCTGTCCTCCAGCTCTTCTGGGGACAGGCCACTGCTGCCTGGCCTGGAGGGTTCCCCCCCTCCCACAAGCACATCCACCCTAGGAATAGGCTCCTCTGCCTCTCCACTGAGATCACCAGACTGCTCGCTGGTATGTCTGGCTGCTACCCAGGCCCTTAGCGCCTTTTGTAGCTCGTCCTTCCTAGTGAGGCCTCTGACTTGGACTTTTAGGTTTTTGCAAATTGATTTCAATTCCCTAACATTGTAGGCTTCCAACCTATCCTCCTCAAAGGCAATTTCCAGGGATGCAACGGATGATGCTCTTGATTCCGGCATGATGAAGTAGCAAGTTCAAACTGGCAAGATCAAAAATAGGCCAAAAAGAAAAAGAACCAGTATGTGGCACGTAATGGTCTGCGATATGGTAGTAGTGCACACCAATCACTGTAAGTCAAGTGCAAACGCAAGTCCTATCCTCACCGCTGACAACCAATGTTAGAAATGGGGGTCTCTAGTTGGCAAGGGCTTGCATCTTTGTCCAAATAGGGACTCTTCTTCCTAGTCAGGGTAAGGGAGTTACACTCCTAAAATAACCCCTGCTCACCCCCTTGGTAGCTTGGCACGAGCAGTCAGGCTTATCTTAGAGGCAGTTTGTAAAGCATTTGCACATAACCAACAGTAATACAATGTAAGCACTTCAAAAGGACACCACACCAGTTTAGAAAAATATCCAATATTTATATATATTCAAGACAAGACCAAAAACGATAAAAATCCACAATACAGTACTTAAAAATCTTCAGTTATCAAAATATGCTTTAAAAACAGTTCCTGGATGTCGATAGCTCCGTCCGGGGCTATCACGGCGTTGTGAGCAAACAAATCCAAACAGTTCTGGCTGACCGTGGTGTCGCGGGCCAGCTACGGTGTCGGGAAAACCCGCAAACAGTACCTTTTAGAAATGCAGGGCGTCGGCGACCTCTCGTTGAGCTTCCGAAAGCACGGCGTCCGCAGGCGTCGGTTTCGGAGGACGGTGCAGGAGTCGTCGGGGCCCTCGAAGTCACACGCGTTGCAGGTCGATCTCCTCTCTGTTGAAGTCAGGAGCGCTGGCGTCGGCAGGCGTCATGTGCTGCAGTGCGAAGTGCAGCGGTGCGGTGCCCTCAGGTCGCGGTGTCGGATGGCGTCGTCGGTGAGACCAGGGTCATGGTGCGAGATGAAGGCGGTGCTCGTCACGGTGCTGGCAGGTCAAGGTGCAAGCATCGGCGTCGTCGTTGCTGAAGCGCTGTCGTCGGCTGACGAACGGGAGTCGATGGCACCGGTGTCGGTAGGCCAAGGCTGCGGTGCGGGATGAGGGCGGTGCGTCGTGTAACTTTACGAGCGGTGCCCTCGAACCACGGTGCAAGCAGCGGCGTAGATTTCGGCGTGGAGCGGCGGTGTCGGGGATACCAAGGTGTCGTCGTGAAGCGAGGCGGTGCGGAGTGCAGTGCACACAGGTCGCGGTGCGAGCAGCGACTCGGTGGCGGCGTCAGCAGGCGGCGTCGTTGAGACCAGGGTCGCGGTGCGGCGTTGCGGCGGTGCCCTCTGCCGTGCCTTCAGGACACGGAGTCGGCAGCGGCGTCGTAGATGGCGTCAGGTTGCTTTTTCTTCTGTTGCAGCACAAAACACACAGTTCCCAGTGCTGAGGGCAGAAGAGCTTGAAGTCTTTGCTGTTCCTGAGACTTCTTGAACAGGGGGCAAGCTCTACCTCAAGCCCTTGGAGAAACTCACAAAAGTAGATTGCAGAAAGTTCAGTCCAGTCCTTTCACTGCCCAAGACAGAAGCAGCCACTGCAGGCCAACACAGCAAAGCACACAGCAAAGTGGTAGTTCCTCCTCACAACTTCTCCAGCTCTTCTTCTTGGCAGTCTTCTTGATCCAAAAGAGTCCTAAAGTTCAGGGGTCTGGGCCCCAATATTTATATCCCAAAATCCTTTGATCTCTTAGGCAGAGAGTGTCTGTGCCCAGCCAGAACCAGTTCTGCCTTCTCTGGTGTGACTTCCTGGCAGGAGGTGGAGACGGCATTGTCAGAGGCAGACCAGGCCCTTTGAGGTGCAAGGAAATCTCCTCTCCCTTCCCCAGTTGCAGCCCAGGTCTATTCAGCCCTTTCCTGACCCACCTAGACTATCTGGAGCCTTCTGTCATCCAAAACCCAGACAGGCAATCCACATTACAACAGAGGCACACAGGATGACTGAGCAAGAAAATACCTACTTTCTAAAAGTGGTATTTTCAAACACAGAATGTAAAAATCACCTTCACTAAAAGATGCATCTTTAGATTCTGAGTTCAGGCATACTAAACTTTATTTTCCTACCTAGTTCCCAGGGCCAGTTATGTTTATAAGATATTATAATCCAACTTCCCATTCTGTCCTATGGGGGGAACAGGTAGCCTTGCAATAGTGAAAAACGAAATTGGCAGTAATTTACTATCAGGACATGCCACACACACCAGGGCATGTCCTACCTTTCACATACACTGCACCCTGCCCACAGGGGTACCTTGGGCCTACCTTAGGGGTGGCTGACATGTAAGAAAAGGGAAGGTTAGAGACTGGCAAGTGGGTGCACTGGCCAAGTTGACATGGCAGTTACAAACTGCGCACAGACTCTGCAATGGCAGGTCTGAGTTACCTTTTCAGGGCTACTCACGTGGGTGGCACAATCAGTGCTGCAGGCCCACTAGTAGCATTTGATTTACAGGCCCTGGCACACTCAGTGCACTTTACTAGGGACTAACAAGTAAATCAAATATCCAATCATGGAAACACTAATCCATAACACATTTTACCACAGGAGCACTTGCACTTTACCACTGATCAGCAGTGAGAAAAGTGCGCAGAAACACTAAGCCAGCACAAACAGAGTCAAAACCGGGAGGTCAGAAAGCAAAAACTCAGGGGAAACACGCCAAAAGATGCCAAGTCTAAAAAGGCTGTTAAATACCTGCTTTCAGGCGCTATATTTTGGCAAACAAATCCATTTGAGATATCTAGTGTTTTGTATTTTTTCCGCACAATGTTATTCATTAATGCGGCACTGTGTGCATTTTGAACTGCAAATGTCTTAGTGCAAGTGTTTAAATGTCTGTAATCTAAAACTAGACGATATGTATTGTCAGGTTTCATGACAGGAAACAAAGGATTGTTCATTTGAGAGGTGCAAGTTTCAATCACGCCTTGGTACTCAAGTTGATCTAAGATCTCCCTGACCTGTTTTTTAGCTTCTTGCTTTATTGGATACTGCCTTTGTGCAGTTGGAGTATTTTTTAGAGGAATAATGTGGTGGGTTGAATCCTCATCCCATCCAACATGGTTTTTGTATAATGCCGGAGCCTGGGCTACCGCCCACTCCTGCGCATATGTATGTTGCAAGTGCCTGGGAATGTGGTCCGAGAATGCCGGCATAATTACCGTTTCTCCTTTGGGGCAATCCATGACGAATGCTGGCGGCCAATCTTGTTCAGCTAACAAAATGTCATAGCCAAACGTAAGGTTCTCCCAAAAGAGACCTCTCACTTTCCTACTTTTGTCCCCCGCCATTTGGAGCGTTATTTCATACAATTTATGTGGGACACTTACTCTAGTATCAGGTGTTTCCACCGTGATATAATCATTCAAGTCCGCTGTCACTAGAAATTCCATCAGGTTCCGGCGAGCTATTGTTACTTCTGCCGCACTGTCTAGCATCGTCAGAGCCCATTCCCCGTTCAGTAGTTGAGTCCTCAGAATTCTGGGCATGTTTGATCTTTAGACCTGCAACCTTCTTCTTTTTGAACTGTGGCTTTTGCTTTTCTTCTTTCTTAGAAGTGTATTCTTGAGCGTGCTGCTGGTCTCTGGACTTTGTACACTCTTCTTGTCTTTCTGACCGTCCTTCCCTCTCGGAGTTTTTCAATGAACCCTGAAAGGAACGAGAGGAACGTGTATCAGTATCCTGATACCCGTCAGGTTTCCTAATATTATCCCAATTCCTGAGATTATACCTCTTTTCAGAGGGCTCCTGTGGAGGAGATCTACCTCGGGATTGAGATCTGTTTCCCTTAAATGTTTGTTGTTTTTTACTATCCCACTTCTTTTTAGAAGAAGCAGGTGTCTGCTTTGAAGTGTCCTTTTCAGGACTGACCATCAGTTGTGGTTTTAAAGCTTTCCCACCCAAACAGTCTCTGCCTAATTCTGCATATGCAGTTTCAATTATTTTGGGTAGTTTGTGTTCCTGGTCTAAAGGACTGAACTCCCTTAGACGTTGGCGGATTGCCACTGAAGCTGCTTCCTCTTTAATATTAGCTAGTATTATGGCTGATACCTGGGCATAGTTACCTAGTAACTTCATCCCCAACTTCAGAGCAGGCTCTGCCCCGTACTCGTTCTGAATTTGTCTTAATACATCCGGTATCACCGCTAATGAAGGAATACCATGAGTCCTGGTATATATGGCAGCAAAGACATTACCCCAAGTGGTACAATCTTCTACTTCTGGTGTTATCCCCATGGGCAAGCAGATAGTTAGCATTCTGTGTTTTTCATATGGAGTAGTATTCCGGAATGGCATTTGTTCACCTTTAGAGGGCATTTTGCCCATCACTGCGTGTAATGTTTGTGGTCTGATTTTAGTTGCTGTACCCTGAGATTGAGTTCCATTTGTTGCAACTGTTGCTGGTTGGACTGTGAAAGTCCTCATGATGAATTGTGTCAAGTTTCTATAGATTTTAATTAAATCTTTGTGTTGTATGAGTAAGTCTGCCTTTGGCATTGTGTCAATGTCAGGATGTGGTGTGTAGGCCGCTAATATCGGCCATGTTGCCCCTTCTCCTCCGAGCAGGCCTAATCTTATGTGGGGTAGGGCACCTTTAAACCAGTATAAGTGTTCCTGGTACGTGAGTGGAATTTCTATGTCCTCAAACGGACCATATTCCAATGGTGCATCTCCCTCTGTGTAAGAATGAAATGTGTGTGTTCTTGCATTTGCTGCTGGGAATATAACTCACAAATAAAATACCTCTATTTTGTTTGATTTGTACGCCTCAATCACGAAAACTACTAAGCCACCCCTAGCTGATAAACCATTTTCTAACAGTTTCCGGGTGATTGTATGTCTGAATTTTTCTGCAATCGGAATTGCGTCTGTATCTTCTTCTCCTGTTGTGAGGTGCAGATCCACTAATGGGTTATCTCTGTCCTCAGTCATTTTGTAAAGAAGAAGTTTGTTCAAGGGAACTAAGATAAGGTTTTATGCACAATTTTAGGAACACTGTGACCTTCAAGTTTGAATAACCAACAGCTTATAAATAGGATTTTTCGCCTACTCAGCTGTGGCGGAGTTTGTGCCCACCCACTCCAGACGTCTCTGGTGTTTTGTGAGTAGGGGTCTCTGAGAATAGCACGACTGAACTAATCAGATTCTACTGTTAAATAAGTACCCAACCAACGTTGGCGGCGCCATGTCTTGTAGTTCCTATATTACCTATACAGGATCTGCGCGTTTCGGATAACATAACCTGTGGGTTTGGTGGCAGACTGGTTCCGAGCACCCCCACCGGATATGTTAGCCTGTTTGCATTAGCTAGCTCACAGTGCCACTAGAATCTCCTCTGATCGGGGAGAGAATAGTTTCTGGCAACCTCAAAACATGACAACCCTGATCCCCCAGGATCGTGGAAACAATGTACTACTTTTCGCTCAGTCACTCGTGCTCACTTAGTTTGTCTCAGAGATACACAGAATAAACAGTCTGGGCGGTTCAATAAGTATTTATTGAACAGTTGTTATTCTAGTGTAGAATATATGAGCTGTAACAACCATCAGACAGTAGGATTGATATATGGTTAGCAGTAATACAAAAGTAAAAGGATGGTACAGTTCTACCTTCTTGCAGTAATCATGAATATATACAAGTACATAAAACACATGATAAGAAAGTGCATACTCCTACGATGTCTCCCTAACTAGATGTACCTAAATGTACCAAGCATCTGTGTAGGTGTTATGCCAAGAATCCCTCTAGGATCTAGTCCACCCCATTACCTGAGATTTAGAGTATGTGGGACCCCGTCCTGGTCTCGAGTTGGACACCCCACGAGGGATGTTAGACCACTGCTAGCTGCAGTGTCTGCCTGCAGGAACCTCAGCGTCTCTGGTCAGTGTGTCAGCCGGGAAGTCACGGTCTCCTCTGTCTCTCTAAGCAAGACATGATGTATATGTACCCATAGGTCTCCCCAGGGGTCCTACCTTGCTGTGTTATTGTGTCGGCCTAAAGGATGACGTTGGGCTTGAACTTTAACATAGATATTATACAGGAGAGGTTCATCCTGCTGTGAGTCTTGCTGTGCTTCCCAGAAGCCTCATGTATAATGTATGAGTATCGAACCAGGGAAAAACCAGCGTTCTGAATGCAGTGTCGTATCTAGGTAAAAGGTCAGTGCCTAAGAACCGTTATGTATGTAATGTAGGGAAGAATATAGGTGAAAGGGTGTGATGTTTACCTACGCCTATATGAGGTACCTATATGGAATATAACAATAGAGAATTAACCTCAGTTACAAGGCGCTGCCATCAGGCTGGTGAATTAGAGAATTTGGTCACCCCACAAGACTTGGGTTTGGCCATACAAGACTTAGTGTTTGGCCAACAGATGACAGACAACCAGAACACATGGTCTATTGAGGTTATTTTCCCACAGAATCCTGTCTGAAAGTCAGACAGGATCTGACTGTCTCTCATCCAGGACTGCAGCAGGGAGAGGACTTTCCTGGTGAAGATTTTTGGCGTGATATCTATTAGACTGATGGGTCTATAATTTCCCTGGTTATCTCTCGCCCCCTTCTTATGAATTGGGACAATGATAATCCCTCTCCAGCTCTCAGGAAGATCTCCCTTACACACCCCCAACTACAGCATTACTAAGGGTGTTCAAATAAGGTATCCAAACGTCGGGCTCAGAGAGGAACAAATCACCCAGAATGCTATTAGGCATTGGTTGCTTTTCCCAGTTTTATTGAATTTGAAGCTGTCCCAGTCTCTTTCAGTGAGAATATACATGTAAATGATTCAGATTTGGGTGATTCTGACCCCTGAATGATAGATTTATGCTTAGTAATATCTGGAGGAGTTGCTATACAAGTTTCTCTGTCTTTGGCAAGTTTTTCCTTCTTGGAAAAGGTTGGTAAAGTGGGCTACCTACTGTTCAGCTGGAACAAATGAGGATACTTTGGGGGTTATGATTTGGGTTTTTAGCATTACCTCACATACAGCGACAAGTTGGCACTGTGGGAACAGATTTGGGGGGCACAGGGCAAACAGAGGCCCCTGAGCCACAATTGGTTCAACTGTGTGCTTTTACCTCTGTTTTGGGACCTTTCTCTTGCTGCACCCAAAACTGAAAACCAAATACACCTCTTTAGCACTGGTTGCTCAAGATAACGAGGTGGAATAGTCCAAGGTTTACTCAGAGAGGTCATGTTAACTAGAGACTCAGAACTCACTGCATCAAAGAAAAATGTTTAATAAATAGATGGCAAGCCAGTGCGTAATCTTCTTAATCTTACTTAAAGAAGAGTACTTTATTCTACAACGTAATACTACACAGAGAAATATGGTGCTGGTAACCAAGACCTTTATATATTCAGGGGAAAAACATGCACTATTTTTCAGTGGACTTGTAATAGCAAAGGCATTCTGTTAATTGTCTTTCACTTCGAGGTCTGTGGATATATTACAAGTGCCTAGGTAACAATAAGGCTACTGAGGGCAGGAATTAAAGTATTACTAATACTATAATGCGCAAATCTTTTGGAAGCTTTAACATTGTAACTGATTTAATGTGGGTCCGTTTGAGAGTGAATGCTGTTGCAGCAGCTTGGTCAATTCCCACAGTTCCCTCTAGCCCTACCTGTTCTCACACACAGGTCGCACTAGAGTCAGAAGCAGAGACGGTTGGGTACAGTAGGTCCAATCACCCACTGCCCAAACAAATAGGACAGCCAACCCAGAAATCACTCAAAACGGAAAGGTCCAGCAACAGGTGGGCGGGTGCATAAAGGGAAATTAGAGTGATCACTGGAGCCTGTGCTTCAGGATCGGTGGAGATAGGGGGAAAGGTCACAGCACAAATGTGTGATAGCAGTTTCAAGCTGTTAAGCACTGTGTTTCAGGGAGCTTTAGGGAGAACAGGAGATCCTCTCAATGTCCTTTGAGACACAGGGGCTTCCATACAATGTTGTCATCAAGGCACTAAGCAACCAAGAGCTCAATCGTGAGAGGCAAGATGCTTAAATCTAAAATGGCAACACCACAGAACATTCCCAAACATGGGAGGTGGGTTAAACACACTCCAGGTCTAGATGGGGGCAGCTATGCGCACAATCAAGGGACAGTTTTCACCCCTCACAGTGCTGATTCTTCACCTGGGGCTCTTAGTGCAGTTGTTCTTAAGTGATCCAGTTCTAGTCCTTTCTTTGGTAAGCTCTTCTTCAAGGCAAATATTACATAAAATAGATAACACACCCCTCTAGCAATTCTCAAATAGAGTTCTGTCCTTGATTATAATTGACACAGATCATGTGGCTTGACAGCCCAAGCATATGGGGAAAAGAGCAAAATTAAATTTGGATACAGATTAAGCCAATAAATCACAAACAATGTGTCTAAAGAGAGTGCTCAGATGCAATAGATTTGTAAGTCATTTTAAACAAAGTACTTAAAAATACAAATCAATATGAAGTCTATTTCAGCATTCAATGTTTGAATGACCAACAAAGCATCCTATTTTTATAGGATTAAAAAAAAAAACATGCAATGGTATTCCTCACACCAGGAACTGTTTCCTGAAGAAATCATACCTAGTGTTTTTATATCCTTCACAATATCGAACAGTTCCATTAGTTGATGAATACTAAATAGTGAAGAAAATTAACTTCTGTTGATTTCATCTTCAATTGACAGTTCCCATACCCAACTAACTCCCAAAACAACCATAAAACTTTAATTCTATGGAGTTTGGCTTTCTCAGTTGAACCCCAGCTTAATCCATTAAAGTGCTGTATTTAAGTCAAATATTTATTGTAAGCATATCACAGTGTGCCCACTTTTTAATGATAGGGCAGAGTGTCTTACGGCACACTATGTTAAAGAATTTTGTTAGGAAAGATGACTACAGATACTTGTAGGTGGAAATGGGGCATCAAAAACATTATACTAAAATGCGATATGGGGGCTCTAAACTCTCAGATCTAAAATAAATCTAAACTAAATGTGAACAAATCTAAACTAAATCAGTTTGGCCCATTGCAACCACTTGTTTAGAAGCTCAATCTGAACCAACAGATAAGCTCACTAGTGAGACATTAATTTACTTAAGAAACTAAACATAATTTGGCACTGCGGTGTTTGCAACAAACCTATAGATTTCTGCAGTTTGTCCCTATTAGAGCTTACACAGGTACAAGTAATTGTTTGTGATAGGAAATCAGAGAATCTCATGTCGCCAGTGGATTATCAGACTTGTTTCACCCTGCCTGGCTTTTATTCAGAATCCATTCTAGAGTAGACTATCACAATGACATGCAATAAAATAAACACTGGCAAAGCCAATGGATCGCCCCTTTTGGGACCTATTGGTTTTGTCATGGTTTTACCGATGCTGTGCAACATGGCTAAATAGGAACCCCCTCCCTGAAACAAACGTGCTATGTCACGGCCTCTACAGCTGTGCCATTTTGTAGGTCCGTGCACCAGATATGCACGCGTCTACAAATTGCACGAGTGCCGTTTTTTTCCTTTTTCTTTACTGATCCAAGTAGGATCAGTAAATAAATTTAAAAAACGGGTAGTGTAAAAGTTTTTATTTTTTTATTTTATTTTTTAAGTTGTGGGGGGCAGCAATGAAGGGCAGAATTGCAAGCTATACGGAGAGCGGTGGGAGAGAAAGAGCAACATGGAGCGCGGGGAACAGAAGGTGAGAGAGCATTCATGGAATGGGGAGAAGCACACATGGGAAAAAGAAATGCAGGGGAGAATCACACAAGGAAAATCGCAACATGGAGGGGAGTGGGGAAGCTCACTCGAGACAGCAACATGGAGCGCGGGGGTGGCTAAGAGAAGTACAAGAGGGAGACAGTTGGAACACACATGAACTTAGATTTAGCGCTTAACCAAATAGAGATGGGCATTGGCAAGTCCCATAGGTCGACTCGCCTTTTTGAGAGCTGTTGGCTTTGCCAATGTCTTTTAGCCATGCTGTACAGCAGCGTGGCTAAAAGTTAGTGGTGTGGTGTCTAGGGGAGTGGAGAAGAGCGGAGTAGAGTGGAGTGGCATAGAGTGGAGAAGAATGGTGTGGCATACAATGGCAGAGCGGAGCGGCATAGGGCAGAGCGGCACAGATGAGAGCGTGGTGGCATAGAGCGGAGTGATGTAGTGTAGCGTAGACTGGCATATAGTTGGGTTGAATGGCATAGAGTGGTGTGGAGTGGCATGGAGTAGTGTAGAGTGGCAAAGAATAGCGAAGAAAAGCGTAGAGTGGTGAAGAGCAGAGTGGAGTAGAGTAAAATGGAGTGGTGTAGTGTAGAGTGGAGTAACGTAGAGTAGGGTAGTGTAAGGTGGCACAGAGTGTAGTGGTGTTGATTAGAGTGGCATGGAGTGGCATAGATTGGAGTGGGGGTTGAATGGGGTGGCGTAGAGTGGGGTAGAATGGAGTGGAATGGATTGGCGTAGAATGGAGTGGTGTAGAGTAGAGTGGAGAGGCTTAGAGTGGAGTGGCTGAGTGAAGTAGCAAAGTGGTGTAGAGTGGTGTGGCGTGGCATGGAGCAGAAAAGCTTAGAGTACAATGGCGTAGAGTACAGTGGAGTAGAGTGGCACTGTGTGAAGTGGCATGGAGTTGAGTGGAGTGGCGTACAGCAGAGTGATGTAGGGTAGAGTGCCGTGGAGTAGAGTGATGTAGAGTAGAGTGACGTAGAGTAAAGTTGTGTGGAGCGGGATAGAGTGGTATGGAGTAGAGTGGTATGGAGTAGAGTGCTATGGAGTAGAGTGGATTGGCACAGACTGGAGTGGCACAGAGTAGAGTAGAGTGGCATGGATTAGAGTGACATGAATTTGAGTGACGTAGAATAGAGTAGCGTAGAGTAGAGCGGCGTGTCAGAGTGGAGTAGAGTGCCGTACAGTGGAGTGCCGTAGAGTGGCATTGTGTGGAGTGGCGTATAGAAGAGTGGCATAGTGTAGAGTGACAGAATGGAGCTGCATAGAGTGGAGAAGCGTAGAGTGGAATGGAGCAGCGTAGAGTGGCATGGACAAGCATAGAGTGGCAGAGTGTAGTAGCGTGGAGTAGGGTGGCGTGGAGTAGGGTGGCATAGAGGAGAGTGCCATATAGTGATACAGAGTGGCATTGAGTGGATTATTGTATAGTGGAGTTGCATAGAGTAAGTAAGTAATAACTTTATTTCAGTTACTTTAATATAACCATAAAAGTACATTCACAAGGCAGATAATACATAATCCAATTTAAAACACGTGCTTAAAATCTCAGCACCACAATAATTCTGTACAAGATAAAGGAAGTTCAATAGATGTCAAGTTCTTAACACATATCCATATTAGCCTGAGGAAGTCTAAAAACTACGGAGACAAAATATATCATTAGGACATTTGAATACCATGGTCATGATTCAAAGAAAAGCAGAACCAAATGAACCATAAATCTGTAACCAAGACTTACTTGTATCCTGTAGAAATGTAGCGAATGTACAGAATAAATCAATAAAATACTTTGAAATTAAAAAAAATCGTGAACACATGACAATGATCATAAAAACAATAAAGTGGCAAGTGCTTCATTCTGCAATGCGAGTCTGAACAATACTTGTCTCTGCTGAACACTCTTAGTTAAATAAATAGATTATAAAACTGACGTGTTCAGCCTGGAAGTGTCAAGGCAGAGGAATATGAATTCTGTCAAAATCTGGGTCTTCACCCTATTACAACCTCGATCACCAGCAGTAAGCTTAAGCAGGTGAAAAGCTTTCTAGTTAAGGCTTCTAGCCCTTATGTGCCATGCCCAGTAGAAGAACCTTGATAGTGCACAAAATTATCGGTTCATTTGTATCGTATCTAGGTATGCGCAGCGCCTCGGCACAGAATCTAATGCCCAAGTGTCGACAGATCAGAATAATCCACTTGGAACATGGTAAAGTGTACCTGGGGCAAAGGAATTCTGTTTCCATAATTGCCAGGCAAAAGTGACATCCCTTTAACACCTGCTCTCCCATTCCATTTAGCACTCAGCATATTTAACTGTAATGAACCGATTCAAACATGAATGTACAAGGTTCTAGCTGGGTGGGGAGTAATCCTATCCATGAAAATTTCAAATTTTGGTGAACACTTATGTGATAAGAACTTAGCAATCATACCCTCCGGGAAAAAGCGTCACGCCATACTTCAGAAAGAATATGGTCTCAATATAGGCTCTTAATCGGAGTACCCACATTTCTTCTTAGATTTTCTGGTTCTTCCCATATATCATGCAAGTGTATTCTGAGGCAGAGCTCTTTGACAGCCTTTAGCCAGGGGGTGGAACTGTTTTTATGTAATACAGTAAGCTCCTTCAGGGCCATTCTGTAGGAATCCAGCTCAGGTGTTGGTCATAATCTAATCTAATAATTTAACATCCTTAAGAGGGTGATGTGGTCAATTCTCTGAATGCTCAAGCCCCGCCTAAATGGTAACAAGGGGGTGCTATTTGGTCAATTGAATAGTGATCGTAATAATTTATTTTCCAATCGGGATAGCCGACTGGTATCATTACATACCCAGAGTTCAGCCCCATACAGATCTCCACGCAAGACTACTGCTCTGTAGACCTCAATAACAGGTGATACTGCCCTACTTGAGGCATGTCTGTTCTTTTTAAGAATGGCTGCTGATCTGTGCTGTAACAATGATTTGCTCTTGTCAAGTTGGGGCTTCCAGGATAGTTTGTCAGAAAGCCTAACACCCAATTAGTCGAAGCACTTGACCTGCTCAATCGGAGTCCCATCCACCTTCATTTTATTTTTGAATGAGTGATGGGGGTTTAGACACATATACGTAGTTTTTCTAGCGTTAATTTTAAGACCCCTTTTCTCGAAAAACATGTGGAATTTCCCCAGCAAAACTTGTAGGCCCATGGGGGTGCGTGACATGAGTAAAGTATCATCAGCAAACAGCAACACCGGAGTGTTGATGTTTGCTAATTTTAGGGAATCATGCTGGCAACTATTCATCCACTTTGTCCAAGGAAAGGAATTCTCCTGGGGGTTTAGTCCCTTTACTAGCGAGGCATACAATGATTCCAGACCGAAGGATTTACTTTTGTGATGCAATATATGAAGTAGGGGGGCGAACCTTTGCGGGTCTTTAAACCTCCTCAAGTCTTCTTTTTGTGATACAACTATTCATCCACCCACACCAATCCATTGATATATAGACAGAAAATGGTGGGGGCTAGTACACACCCCTGTCTGAAAACACATTTGATGGGGATTCTATGGGTCAGTTTCCCTTGACTGTTCCAACCCACTTGGGCATTAGTGTCTGTATGCACTTTAATTACAATATATAAAAGATCTTCAGGCATAGCATGTTGTCTTAGTACCTCCCACAGGCGTTTCCTAGGAATGAAGTCAAAGGCGGCCTTTAAGTCCATGAAGGCCTCGTAAAGGTGGTCTTTCCCTAATGTGATGTATTTCCAACAGATGACTGACATCTGGAACACCTGGTTCATTGTGCTTATTTTCTCACAGAATCCTGCCTGAAAGTCAGATACGATCTGATGGTCTCTCATTGAGGACTGGAGCGGGGAGAGGACTTGCCTGAGAAAGATGTTTTGCGTGCTATCTATAAGACTGATAGGTCTATAATTTACCCTGTTATCTCTCGACCCCTTCTTATAAATTAGGACAATGATAACCCCTCTCCAGCTCTCAGGAAGATCTCTCCCCCCTCATCCCCCCCACTACAGCAATACTAAGGGTGTTCAAATAAGGTATCCAGACATCGGGCCCAGAGAGGAACAAATCACCTGGAATACTATTGGGGTCGGATGCTTTTCCCCATTTCATTTAATATAAAAGCTGTCTCAGTCTCCTTCAGTGAGAATATACATGTAAATGATTCAGATCCGGGACATTCTGACCCCTTGACGATAGCTTTATGCTCATTACTATATGGAGGAGTTGTTGCACAAGTTTCTCTGTCTTTGAAAACGTTGGTAAATGTGGGCTACCTACTGTTCAGCTGGAACAAATTAGTCGGACTGAGGTACACTCGATCAGCTACCATAGGCAAAAATTCTACAGAAGGTTGGATCTCCTTCCTTTTCCCTTGTATGAGTTAGTTCAACCCACTAGGCCCCCTCGCAAACTCTTCTATTTGCCCTCAGAGTTGACTTATAAGCCTTTTTAGCATTAATTCAATTTTGTCACTCTTTTTAGCAGCTTTGATCAGCCTCTGTTTTACCACTCTGCATTCCCTTGTGAACCATGGACATGATATATTTCTATTAATCGTCTGTGAAGAGTAGGTCATAAAAAACGGTTTTAAAGTGTCAAAAAAATCTGAATGAAATAGGACAAAATTACACCAGTCAAAGTCAGCTGGGTCATGCAGATTAAAAAAGTCAAAGGGTTGGTAAATTCTGCCCAGTAATACATTGTTAATTATATCAGCACACTTTACATTTCTAGAACATTAGTGAGAGTCAATGGCACTGAGTGAGTGTCAATTTCACATTCATGGGATGTAAAAAAAAGTATCAACAGAAAAATCTAAAACCGAGGCATTATGATCACTATCAGGGTGAAATATAACCTTCATATCGCCCAAGAAGGGCCACAATCTTAGGTCCAAAAACAATCTATATGGCTTGAGGATCTGCCCCTTTTAAAAGTTGGTTTGGCACAGTAATCTGATTTGGTACACCCATTGCTTGCTCTCAATCCACGTTCTAAGGTTAGATGGAAAAGCTGTTGGCCACTTTTGTCAATTTTTTCACTGAACTGGTCAATAGCTCTGAGATTCCCCACTCACCATCATCTGCTATTTGCAAGGATGGCAATGGCTCGAAAGGTTCGAAGTGTGCATTACAATCCCATGCTATGACCATAGGCCATTCATACTTTATTGACTCGAGAAGAGTTTGGAGAGTATGTTTGGGATTCAAGGTTAACATAAATGTTCATCACCACGATATGTCTATACTTCACTTTAAGAGTGTTCTGCATGGTCAATTTAATAATTATCCTTAGAGTCGGAATCAAGTGTTTCGACCTCGCAAGTGATCATGGACTTAACCCAAATGAAAAGCCCCCCCCCCCCAAAGCTCACCCAGAGCTAACAGGGGTGGCATTACTGTAGAATGTTAGGTAGTCTGGCCTAAACTCCGGTTGCTTGCCCATGTATCCTGGAATAAGATAATATAGTGACTATCAATAAATTCGCCCCCATTCTGAATTGGTGAGTTTTGAGTGAATACCTGCTTGGTTCCATGACAACAATTTTACTGATTCAGCCAGCCCTTCCTCTGGGGAGCCGGAGTTATAGGATTGGTTGAAGGTAAGGAATGACTCTGTGTGTTAGCCATAGGCATCAAAGGTCCACAATCACTATTTTCCCCACTACCCCGTGGCTGAAGTCAGTCTATGTCAGAAGATCCCAATGAACATGATATTTGAATACGGTTATTAGGGAGTTGAACATGCATCAGATCTAAAGAACTACGGGGCACATGCATCAAGCTAGGCAATTGCGATTCCTTAATAGCGATTATTAAGGAATCGCTATTAAGGAATCGCAATTGCCTATGCATGTAGGTTTCGCTAAAATATCAGCGATTCCTACAAATCTCTTAATTGCGACTCGCAAATTGCGAATCGCAATTAAGGAATAGCTTCCCATTCATTCCTATGGGCCTAGAGGCCCATAGGAATGAATGGGAATTGCATGCGCAATTTGCGAGTCCCAAATAGGGACTCGCAAATTGCTCATGCAATTTCAAGGGTACAAGGGTGCGAAAAGGACACCCTGATGCACCCCTGAAATTGGCATGTGAGCACATGTTGCACACACACATGCCCCAAGGGCATGTATGTGTGCAACATGGAACTTTGAAAAATGCACTTTTGTGCATTTTTCAAAGTTTTAGCAAATTACCATCAACTTGGAATTGATGGTAATTTGTGATTCTTATTTGCGAAATCGCAAATTTTTTGAGCTAATGCATTGCATTAAAGGAATCGCAATTTGCGACTCCTTAAATGCAATCGCAATTTCAGTAATCGCAAATTTTGCGATTCCCTAAATTGCGGTTTTTGCATTTCGGATGATGCATCCCAAATGCAAAAATACCGGTCGCAAAGGGGAAGATTCTGCGAATCTGCCCGTTTGCGACCGGGTTTTTCGTTGATGCATGTGGGCCTACATCTTTCCGGTAAAAATTCATCTGGCAAATGAAGTTTTAGGCGAATGGAAGAGACACTAATTGTTAGAAATGGGATTTTTGGTAGGCGTGGGCCAAAGCCAGGCAAAAACCACCACCCTAGTCAGGATAAGGGAGTTACACTCCTAAAATAACCCCTGCTCACCCCCTTGGTAGCTTGGCACGAGCAGTCAGGCTTATCTTAGAGGCAGTGTGTAAAGCATTTGCACATAACCAACAGTAATACAGCGTAAGCACTACAAAAGGACACAACACCAGTTTAGAAACATATCCAATATTTTTATATACTTAAGACAAGACCAAAAACTATAAAAATCCACCATACAGTACTTAAAAATCTTCAGTTATCAAAATATGCTTTAAAAACAGTTCCTTGATGTCGATAGCTCCGTCCGGGGCTATCACGGCGTCGTGAGCAAACAAATCCAAACAGTTCTGGCTGAACGCGGCTTCGCGGGCCAGCTACGGTGTCGGGAAGACCCGCAAACAGTACCTTTTAGAAATGCAGGGCGTCAATGACCTCTCGTTGAGCTTCCGAAAACACGGAGTCTGCAGGCATCGGTTCCGGAGGTCGGTGCAGGAGTCGTCGGGGCCCTCGAAGTCACACGCGTTGCAGGTCGATCTCCTCTCTGATGGAGTCAGGAGCGCTGGCGTCGGCAGGCGTCGGGTGCTGCGGTGCGAAGTGCAGCGGTGCGGTGCCCTCAGGTCGCGGTGCGAGCAGCGGCTCGGTGGCGGCGTCAGATGGCGTCGTCGGTGAGACCAGGGTCGCGGTGCGAGATGAAGGCAGTGCTCGTCACGGTGCTGGTAGGTCACGGTGCAAGCAGCGCCGTCGTCGTTGCTGAAGCGCTGTCGTCGGCTGACGAACTGGAGTCGATGGCACTGGCGTCGGTAGGCCAAGGCTGCGGTGTGGGATGAGGGTGGTGCGTCGTGTAACTTACGAGCGGTGCCCCCGAACCACGGTGCAAGCAGCGGCGGCGATCTCGGCGGGAAGTGGCGGCGTCAGGCAGGCCAAGGCGTCCTCGTGAAGCAAGGCGGTGCGGAGTGCGGTGCCCACAGGTCGCGGTGCGAGCAGCGGCTCGGTGGCGGCGTCCACAGGCGTCGTCGGTGCCCAAGCGAGGCGTGAAGCGAGGCGGTGCCCACAGGTCGCGGTGCAAGCAGCGGTGCGGCATTGCGGCGGTGCCCTCTGCAGTGCCTTCAGGACACGGAGTCGGCAGTGGCGTCGTAGACGTCGTCGAGTTGGTGTTCTTCGGGTGGCAGCACAAAACACACAGTCCCCAGTGCTGCGGGTCGAAGAACTTGAAGTCTTTGCTGTTCCTGAGACTTCGTGAACAGGGGGCAAGTTCTACCTGAAGCCCTTGGAGAGACTCACAAATTAGTTTGCAGAAAGTCCAGTCCAGGCCTTTCACTGCCCAAGACAGAAGCAGCCACTGCAGGTCAGCCCAGCAAAGCACCCAGCAAAGCAGTCATTCCTTTTCGCAGCTTCTCCGGCTCTTCTTCTTGTTCCATATGAGTTCTAAAGTTCAGGGGTCTGGGACCCAGCATTTATGTCCAAAAATCCTTTGATCTCTTAGGCAGAGAGGGCCTGTGCCCGGTCAGGACCAGTTCTGCCTTCTCTGGTGTGAATTCCTGGCAGGAGGTGGAGACGGCATTTGTCAGAGGCAGAGCAGGCCCTTTGAGGTGCAAGGAAATCTCCTCCCCCTTCCCCCATCGTAACCCAGGTCTCTTCAGCCCTTTCCTGACCTACCTAGACCATCTGGCGCCCCTCCTGCTCCCCCAGCCTTCTGTCATCCAAAACCCAGACAGGCAATCCACATTCCAAAGAGGCACATGGGATGACTGAGCAAGAAAATACCCACTTTCCAAAAGTGGTATTTTCAAACACAGAATGTAAAAATCACCTTCACTAAAAGAGGCATCTTTAGATTCTGAGTTCAGGCATACGAAATTCTATTTTCTTACCGAATTCCCTGGGCCAGTTATGTTTATAAGATGTTATAAACAAACCTCCCATTCTATCCTATGGGGAAGTGGTAGCCTTACAATAGTGAAAAACTAAATTGGCTGTAATTCACTATCAGGACATGCCACACACACCAGGGCATGTCCCACCTTTCACATACACTGCACCCTGCCCACAGGGGTACCTTGGGCCTACCTGAGGGGTGTCTGACATGTAAGAAAAGGGAAGGTTAGGGACTGGCCAGTGTGTGCACTGGCCAAGTCGACATGGCAGTTACAAACTGCGCGCAGACTCTGCAATGGCATGTCTGAGGTACCTTTTCAGGCCTACTCACGTGGGTGGCACAATCAGTGCTGCAGGCCCACTAGTAGCATTCGATTTACAGGCCCTGGCACACTCAGTGCACTTTACTGGGGACTAACAAGTAAATCAAATATCCAATCATGGAAACACCAATCCATAACACGTTTTACCACAGGAGCACTTGCACTTTACCACTGATCAGCAGTGAGAAAAGTGCACAGAAACACTAAGCCAGCACATAGAGAGTCAAAACCGGGAGGTCAGAAAGCAAAAACTCAGGGGAAAGACGCCAAAAGATGCCAAGTCTAACACTAATCATTGCAGATCTAAGCTGCATATGAATTAAACCATCGGCTATAGCATTACTCACAAATCTCACACTACAATACAGTCGGTCCTACTACACTTAGGGCCAGATGTAAGAAGCGAAATACCGATCGCAAACGCTGAAATTCACAGAATTTCAACGTTTGCGACCGCAAAATAGCCCCGTGAAATGTAGAGAGGGAAAAAGCCAAGCGCAAAATAAGGAATCGCTAAAAACCAGAGAAGTCAGTTAGCGATTCCTTATTTTGCGAATTTGACCCACCGACTCCCAAATTGCGCCTCGCAATTTGCGAAATCGCAAAAAGGAATTCGCTAAGAAATGTAAGTAAACTCGCAAATAGCGATTTCCCGCAAAATCGCTATTTGCGAGTCGCAAATTACCACCAACTCAAAGCAGGTGGTAAGCAGGTGCACTGCATATAAACAGCCCCAGAATGCATCAGTTCCAACACAATGGCAGCCCTCTATGTCATTGCAAGGCGAATGCGGATGCAAGCAGCAGCACAGAGGATGAGGAGGCGACAGGAACGCATATACAAAGTGCGCATCACCCTTTTCCAAATCACAGAAGAAGAAATACATGAGAGGTACAGGCTTCACCCCACTACCATCCTAGACCTGATACGTGACCTGCACCCAATCCTGGAGCACCAGACACCCAGGGCGCACGCAATTCCACCACATGTGCAGGTCCTTTGTTCCCTGCACCTACTTGCATCAGGTAGTTACCAGGGGGTGATAGCTGTAGCTGGAGGGGTCTCACAGAGTTGCCTGTCACGCTTCTTCAACACCTTCCTGGATGCCATGCTACAACGAATGCACCATTACATCCGGTTCCCCACCACGCAAATGGAACTGCATAAGACCAAGATGGATTTCTATCAGATGGCACGATTCCCACATGTCATTGGGTGCATTGATGGGACACATATTGCAATCTGCCCGCCCTCTGCTACTGAGTACATATATCGGAACAGAAAATCATATCACTCAATCAACGTCCAAGTAATCTGTGATGCGTCACACATCATAACTGATATTGTAGCAAAATTCCCAGGAAGCACGCATGACTCCTACATCTTCAGGCACAGTGGAATCTATACACGTCTGGCTGCGGGAGAATTTGGAGAAGGATACCTGCTAGGTAAATGCATGTGACACACTCTGTTGTACACCTTGGATGTATGGGAAGTGGCCTGTGATTGATGTATTTTACCTTTCTCATTTAGGTGACAGCGCATATGCAGTGCGTGCATTCATACTCACCCCATTCCTCAACCCATCTACCCCAAGTGAGAGGAGATACAACGCTGCCCATAAGTCTACGCGGAATGTGGTGGAGCGGACATTTGGACTCCTGAAGAGCAGGTTCCGCTGCCTTCACAAAAGTGGAGGTGCACGGCAGTACCTCCCCGAGATATGCTGCAAAATCATAGCTACCTGTGCCATGCTACATAACCTGGCCACAAAGAAGGGAACCCCCGTTGAAATCACCGATTCAGACTCAGAGGATGAGGAATGTCCACAGCCACTGCACAGCGCAGCAGGTGTTGTAGGAGCGGCAGATGGGAGACACATACGTGCTGAGATCACACGCAACTATTTCTAAGTGAGTAATGACACAAAGCCGATACTGATATTTGTATAACGGTGTTTTATTGTCCTTACATCAGGCAATATGTATGCACACCGCCTCACAATACTGGCCTCTGTGTGCCTTGAGTTGCCCATCATGGCATGTCCACACTGCATGCACATGGTCATCCACTGTCATTGGGTCACATGGGTTACCTCACCCATCAGCAAATGTCAGCCACAGCATGGACTTCTTTCCTGCGTACACGCCCAGCAGTGCTTCGCTCAGTGTGCACACTTCCCTCCCTTGCCGACAGTTCTGCTGATGGCCCTTGCCCTGCACTACGCCGTCTGGGCTCAGCGACGGGTGGAGTAATGCTGCTACGGCTGGTGACCTCCTCACTGTCTCCACCATCCCCAGACCCTGTGGCAGCTATGTTGGCTGTCTGGAGCAGTTCAACAGCAGTGGTGACCTGCACCAACCCCCTAGCAACATCCTGGCTGCAGTGGGCCAGTTCCAACTGCATGGCCACTGTTCGTCTGCTCAGGACAGATGTGGCATTGCATAGGCGGTTGACCGCCTTTGTGTATCCCTCCATGCGCTGTTTTTCCCTGCGCCTTGCGCCACGTTCACTGTCCGATTTGCTGCATAACTGCCTTACTGCCTCAGTCATGTCCTGCATGCCCTCAGCAACAGTGGTGTTCAGTCCATTGATGCCCTCCTTAATGTCCCTCAGGTTCTTGTTCATGGACACCATCTGGCGTTGCATTAATCGCATTGTCTTCATTTGCAGCCGCTGCACCTTCACCATGGTGCCCTCAATCCTGCGAAGACACTGGATTCATCACCCTGCTCGGCCGGACTGTGTGCCCTTGGTCTGCGTCGGAGACCACTGGTGTGGCTACGCTGCATGGTTGACTGTGTTTCGGGCGACTGTGCTGGCTCTTCGGGCATGGTCTGTGGAGCTCCCGTGCTCTCCTCCTCTGCCCCCTCCATCTCCTGTAGTGTTTCCACTGTGTACCTCCTAGGTCTGGGTGGTGGTGTAGGTGTGTCATCTGTGGGTGTCTGGGACTCTTCCTCCTGAATATGTTGTTGCCCAGGTGCATCATGTGTCTCCCTCTCTTCTGTTTGGGGCGCAGGTTCGCCTGTGGAGACAGAATGTCCATTTACTGACTTGCCTTGCAGCATTTGTGTAACATTAAATTACATGAGTTGCTATTCACACTAACAGTCCTCCGCTTGGTAATTGACTGATGTGAGGCCCCTGCAAATGTGTTCACAAATCTCACTGATATGCTATATGGGTTTTGGGACTACGTCTCCCATGATGCATTGCTGGTTGTTTGCAAAATATGGACTGGAGTGGAATTCTAACTTGCTCATGGGGGATTGGGGAGGGGGAGGGGGTGGGTTCAGGCCATGCTGTGCATGCATCTTACCTTGTCTGGTGTTGTCTCGGGCTGAGCTGTCCACGTCTCCTATGCCACTGATTGTCTCAGGCTGGAGGGTGGACTCCACCAAATCATCCAGGGGTGTGGTTGCAGGCGCTGTGGATGGTCCTCCACCTGTCTTCTTTGCTTGTTTCAGCCTGTCTGCTACCCTCTCCTTCGCCCTGGAGCGCAAGTCATACCAGCGCTTCTTCAGGTCGTCGATGGAGCGCTGGGTGACCCCAATGGCACTGATCTTGCCTTGTATTTCCAGCCAGATCTTTCTCTTCTGGGATTCCGGGACATGCAGGGATTTCTTGCCAAATAACTGATCATGTGTCTTCACCACCTCTTCAATGAGGACCTCCAACTCCTTTTCGCTAAACTTGTGCTTCCTTTTCCATTCTGCAGGCTCCTTTCCCTTCTCCTGTGTGTCCATCCTGTCAGTTGGTGTCTGCCTGAACACTCCTGTACAGCTCCTAGGTGTGTGCTTCTGCTCTCTGCCTCTCCCACAGCCTCAGACACTCAGAAACAGCATGGGTGTGGCCACTTCCTGAGTGTGATGTCATCAGAATGCACCTGAATGGCAGATTCTCAAAATTGCGATTCTTTAAAATTGCGATTTCGCTAATTCCGAATCGGTAATACCGATTCGGTATGTGGGTTTGCGAATTTTAGGGAATCGCAATTTGTTTGCGATTTTTTTATCTACATAGCGGTTTGCGATTTCTTAATAGCGATTCGGTAAAAATCGCTATTAAGAAATCGCAAATATCTTTTTACCTACATCTGCCCCTTAGTCACATATCTTGTTGCAACAACAATGTCCTCCCGGATCGCTGATCTACAATTGCGGACATGTCGAAGCCAGTGGATTGTTTTATTTATTAGTGACTCACAGCTTTCGAAGTCTGCAGACAGGGGTTTGGGGACATTTGTCATAAACACTTCCCTGCTCAGTTGCCTACCAGGTAGACTATCTCTGGAACCCATGGGTTGTTGGGGAATGGCCATTTTCAATGGCGGTACAGAGTTCACTAACTCTGTTGCCGACTTAGGAGCATTGTTATTAGCAACCCATCTTTTATTCGAAGGGATTTCAGTAATCTTAAGATTTAAAGCAATATGATCTCTCACATTGCCTTTGTCACAGGTTTGTTTCACATTGGAACCCATCAAAGTGAAGGCCCTTTGCCTCATGTCATTCTTCTCCATTCTTGGCCGTGGAATAATTCGATTGCCCATATCTAGATTAGTTGGAGCTTGGTTCTCTGGACAACCGGGGTGCTTTTCTATCCTCCTTTAGTAAAGTCTCAAGAAGCAGAACCAGCTTCTCCACTTCCCTGTAGGGAGTTGTGCAAGTGAAGTTACAGCAGCTTGTAGCCCCATGATTTCGGTTTTCAATAGGTTAACTTGACCACGAACTCCCCACCCCCGTGTGCTCATGTGGGTGTTGTTGCAAGCAAGTGTCTGATGGAAGGTCAGTCTATGAGGGGGCAGAGTGCGTCATATCATTCTCCAGCTCCCTCAAGATTTTGGATCTATTTGTTCAGTCAACCGTTATAATATCAGGGGCAGTTTCTTTAACTTCATTGGCAACCCTCGAGGTTTCTAGACTCACCAGGTCACTGCATAGGGCTGTTTTACCCCCTCTCTCACTCCGACATGGTTTTACCAGGTATGACTTGATGTCCCCATGTGCCTCACTGGCTTGTGTTGGACTGTTTTACTTCTCACTTGTTTTAAATAGGCCCTCTACTTCCTCTAGGAGGACATCGATTTCATCTAGGGCACAGTTCTCTGATGTATGCTTTGCCTGCTTCCTAGCCTTCTTTGCCTCTACTGGATTATCTGTTGCCCATTTGGATAATGAAAACTCAGCCCCTAGATTTACCTAACAATATAGAGGATTGCCTAAAACACTTGACGCCAAGGGAAATGCGTCCTATACCAACAAGGACTTAATCAGTCAGGGATTCGTCAATCAACATCATTAAAGTGCATGCAAAAATAGAAATGCAATTTATCAGAGTCCACACCCTTGAAGGGTTAAAACAAACAGAAGGTAGGCTTAAAACTAAGCATCTGGTGACAAATATCAAACAGACCAGTAGGGCAGTCCAAGTCCAGCATAAAAAGGCCAATCACTACTCAACTCATATAGGACGAAAGCCCAGGAGATGTAGTGGGGGCAGTGTGAGTCCAGATTTCAAAGGCCGTCTCAAAAGAATTACCACCAGCTTAAAGAATAGGTGGAGGGATGTTAAAAAATGAAGTAAAAGGTACGAAGGAACAAGATAACAATACCTTATGCAAGACCCTAGAGGGGTGGCCCAGTAGAGACTACTCTGGGCTGACAGGCCCGCTTTTGGCCCAGGTTTCTGCCCGGGCGTGTCCAGCGCCTGGGAAGAAAGTGGGCTAATTATGTGCCTGACCAGTGCAGCGTTGCTCCCAGTGCCTCCTTTCTTTGAGGCTATCTGAGGAATGTAGTGTCGGTCCCGAGCGGTGTCAAGTGGTGACAGAATGCGGCCAAAGAACAGAGCGTCCTGCATCGTGGAATGAAAGTCGGATAATTATGTGCCCAACCGGTGCAGAATTGCTCCCCTGCCTCCTCTCCTGGAGGCTGCTTGGGGAGTGTAATTTCGTCCTCCAGCGGTGTCAGAATGCGGCAAAGAACAAGGCGTCCCATGTCAAGGGATAAAAGCAGGCTAATTATGCGTCCAACCGGCGCAGCGTTGCTTCCCTCGCTTCCTCTCCTAGAGGCTATCTGGGGCGTGTAGTTTCATCCCTCAGCAGTGTCAAGCGGTGTCAGAATGCAGCCAAAGAACGGGGCGTCCCACACCACAGGAAGAAAGCAGGCTATTTATGCGCCTGTCAGGCGCAACGCTGATCCCCCCACTTCCTCTCCTTGATGCTGTCTGGGGAGGGTAGTTTTGTTACCCCAGCGGTGTAAAGCAGTGTCAGAATGCAGCCAAAGAACAGGACGTCCCCTGCACAGAGTAAAGTGGAGTGGCGATGAGTGGAGTGGTGTACAGTGGAGTGGTGTACAGTGGAGTGGTGTACAGTTCTAGCACACAATGCAGTGGAGTGGAGTTGAGTGGTGTAAAGTGGAGTAGCGTAGAGAAGAGTAGCACAGTTGTAGATAGAAGTAACTGAGGCGTCAGTAGAGTTGGCAAATAGGGTGAATGGGTATGGCAGATAGGGTGAAAGCAACATAAGTAGGATGCCGCACGCTAGTGTTAAAAGTAGGAAAGCACATTGCACATCTAGGAATGATACTGAACACTTAAAAAATAAAAACAAATTGCATGTTGCAAAAAGATGAGGAAGAACAAAGGCGTGGAAGAACACTTGTACAGGCCCAGGCTCCAGTGAAGGGCTAATACAAGAAAGGAAAAGAAGCCTACGTAGCTAAGCAATCGAAAGATTGCAAATGAGATGGACAACAAAAACAACTAATAGTATGCTGTGGGAGGGTTGTAAGCCCACTGAATTGTAAACAATATGTCTTGCAGCACAGAACATGTGCTGTGTAGGTGAGACCTAAAAAGGAGTACTTGAAAAGTAAGCAGTGGAAGGGCACAAGTAGTGAGGCCATGTTCCAGGGGAAGGAGAAACACAAGAAGAGGGAGGAAAGCCCACACAATCAATCAATCTTTGAAGCAGGATTGACTACTTTCTGGGTTGCTTTATAAAAGCATGCTATATAATGAGCAAACACTACGTTTTCTTCTTCCCACTGCACAGCAATTAAAATGTACAATGCCATCAAATATCAAGTTTATGCAAATGTGAATCTGCCCAGTAAGCACTTGCCTTATAGTTCACAGCAACATCCTACCGTAGAGTTCATTCTCAACGTTCACATATTGATTTCCATAGAATAGGCAGACAGGCCCACAGAGAGCTACAGAAGACGAGTAAATATTGCTTGATCTTTCATATGACATACCTTTAAAAAGATATCTAGAAGCTTAGTTTCAGGTAAGAACAAGTTACTTGAAAGTAAACAAATGCTAACAAAGGCCACAACTTCCCATGAAAACAACAAGGCCCCAAAAAGCACAACTATTTTTCCAGACATGCAAGTCTAGTAACTTGAATAATCTACTCGACCTGTCTCAAATTGTGTGATCCTACACCAATATTTTATTTCACAGAGTTGCTATTTTCTTCATTATCACATATGAAAGCACCTTCAAATATGTGAGTTCAGCCTGTCTGCTGCACAAAAAACTATTTTGTTTGATTTAATAGACTAAACTTTTGCTCCATCTATAATAAGAATTTAACCCACACATAAGGTACACATGACCCTGGACTTGCCTCTTAGTTCACTAACAACATTTCTATCAGGGCGGTGGCAGGAAGGTTTCTCAGTCCATGTTTAAAAACTCAATTTTTTAATAATTATATTACTAAAGCATGATATGGCACTGCTTGTCATTTACAGACCGCACATTGTACATTGGAATGGCCTCACACTTTCCCACTGACATGCAGTTTTACTGATATAACTACATAGCATACAGCATACAAATGATAATTGTGTGGAAATTGGGTTCAGGAAATATTTATCATTTGAACATCACCAAATAAATTGTTGCCCAAAGGGGCCAGTACGGCATACATATAGCTCACCCTGACAAAATCGAACTCTTCGTTGCGAGTGGGCGAGTAGATTTTCTGAGGGCCATGTCGAGTGAAAGGGTGGCGGTTAGGGCAGAGTAGTGATGGTGGCGCTGGGGGTGGTGGTGGTAGGGTGTTGATGATGAGGTTGGTGGTGGTGGTTATGGTGGTGGTTAGGATGGGAGTGTTTAGGGTTGGAGTGGTAGTTAGGGTGGTAGTGGTTTGGGTAAGGTGGTGGATGTGGATAGGCAAGGTAGTGGTGGTAAAGGTAGGGTGGTGGTCAGGGTGGAGGTGACTGTTAGGGTGGTAGGTAGGGTGGTGGTAGGCTGATTAAGGTGGTGACGTTAAATTGGTGGTTAGGGTGGTGTGTTGTTGGTGAAGGCTGCTGTGGTGGTGTTTAGCATAAGGTGGTGGTGGTTATGGCAAGGTGGGGCTGGTTTGGGTGGTGATGGTTACAGTGGCGGTTAGGGGGATTGTAGGGTGGTGGAGGTCATGATGGTAGGGTGGTGGTGGTAAGGTGGCAGGGTTGTGTGGTAGTGGAGGGTGGGTGGTCTGGTGGTGGTGGAGTGAAGGTGATAGGGTGGTGGTAGGGTAAGTAAAAATAATGTCTCACAAGTGACAGCTGTCTCAGGCAAGACCTAACAAGTAAGGAACGGTGGGGATGAATAGATTAAATAACAACATTTGAAGAGTAGCCATTGAGTCCTTTTTTCATAGCACTGGATTGTAAAGTGGGTAGGTAAATAAATTGTAAACACTGTGCTGGTCCATGTGGCTACATGTATTGTACAATGCTGATTTGAAACCTTATGCACTGCTAGGTTTTCCGGTGTACTCCTCGTTTGTGCTCTGATTAGACATCAAGCAGCTGTGCCTTTTGGGTAGCACCCTAACTTCTGAAACTCACCTAAAGTAATGGAAAACCGCAGCATAGTAAGGTTAATTTGGTAATTGTAAAGCAGAAGGAAAAGTTAGATTTCAGTGTTGCAACTAACAATAAAGAAGGGATTAAGGGGCACATGCATCAAGGTAGGCTATTGCGATTCCTTAATTGCGATTATTAAGGAATCGCAATTAAGGAATCGCAAAGCCTATGCATGTAGGAATCGCTATAAAAATAGCGATTCCTAAACATTCCTTAATTGCGACTAGCTAATTGCGAGTCGCAATTAAGGAATACCTCTCCATTAATTCCTATGGGCCTAGAGGCCCATAGGAATGAATGGGAAGACATTCTCAATTAGCGATTCGCAATTAGAGAATCGCAAATTGAGAATGCAATTTCAAGGGTGCCAGGGTGTCAAAATGACACCCTGTTGCACCCTGAAATTGTGATGTGCACCCATGTTGCGCACACACATGCCCCAAGGGCATGCGTGTGTGTAACCTAAAACTTAAAAAAATGCATTTTAGAGCATTTTTCGAAGGTTTTGCAAATTACAGACAAGTTTGATTTGTCTGTAATTTGCGGTCCCAAATAGCTGAAATCGCTATTTGAAAGTGCTTCTAGCATTGCATTTAAGGAATCGCAAATTGCGATTCCTTAATGCAGTCGTAATTTAGAATTCGCAATTAATTGCGAATTCTTAAATTGCGCATAGGAAACTACTTTCATGCATCTCCAAAGGCCAATTTGCGATCGCAAACGGCCGATTTTTGCGATTCGCACCGTTTGCGATCGCAAAAACCTTTGATGCATGTGCCCCTAAGTTACTTATCCTGTAAGCATCTGTTCTTGGCATTTAGTGCGGCAGATTCACATGCTTTGCATACTCCTGACATCTAGTGTTGGGTCCGGATGTGTGCAAGTTCTTCGAGTCATGAGGTAGAGTGACTCCTTCTCTTGGTGATAATGTGCATGGGCATCGACTCCATTGTTAGATTGTTTTCCCGTAGGCAGGTGAGAATGGAGTGTAATACAAGTATAAGTAAAGAGACATCCATGCATATGAACAAAGTAAAGGAACTGCAACGGCCACAGGTGTCCGGGGAGGAGGATGGGTGCATGTGAATCTACAGCACTATATGCTAAGAACAGATGCTTACAGGGTAAGTAACATAATCTGTTCAAGGCATGTGTGGCTGTAGATACACATGCTTTGCATAGACTTTAGAGCAGTGCCCTCTAAAGCGGTGACTAACCTGTGGGTGTTGCAGTTATTTGAAAGAGTGTGCATAGCACTGCCTGACCTACATTAGCTTGTTGGCGTGCTAGAACATCCACACAATAAGGTTTAGTGAAAGTGTGTGATGTGGACCATGTAGCAGCTTTGTATATATCAGCTAATGGGATGTTACCTAGGAAATCCATAGAAGCCCCTATTTTGAAAGTAGATTTTGCTTTAGGGGGTGTAGGTAAAGTCATTTTGGCTTTAACGTAACATGCCTGAATGCATTTAACTATCCACCTGGCAATGCCAGATTTGGATATGGGCTTTTATTTTTAATGAGGGGGCAAAAAAACAACAGAGTTGTTTGGTTTTGTGAAAGTCTTTCGTTCTGTCAATGTAGTACATAAGGGCTCTCTTAACATTTAATGTGTGGAGATCCCTCCCCGCAACCGAGTCTGGTTGAGTAAAGAACACTGGTAACTCAATTGGTTGATTAAGGTGGAAATGAGAGACCACCTTTGGAAGGAATCTGGGGTTACTGCGAAGCCCCCCAACTCCACATCTTTGTGGAGCTAGCTGAAAGAAAGGCTCTAAGGTTAGTGCCTAGAGCTCACTAACACTTCTGGGTGAAGTAATGGCAGTTAAGAAAGAGACCTTGCAAGATAAAAACAAAAGAAAGCAGTTATGTAGTGGTTCAAATGGAGGACCCATAAGTCTTGTGAGAACAATGTTAGGATTCCAGGTAGGCGCAGGTGGAACCTTAGGTGGAATCATTCTCTGAAGACCTTCCATAAAGGCTTTGATGATTGGTACTTTGAACTAAGAAAGGTGTTGTCTATTTTGCAAACAGGCAGTCACTGCAGCCAGATGTAAGTGTATGGCTGTGAATGCAAGGACAGAAAGCTGTAGATGCAACAAGTAAAAAACTGTGTTTTGTATTGTAGCATTAAATGGATTGATACTCTTATTATGACAGTAACAGACAAATATTTTCCATTTAGCTGCATAGCATGCTCTTGTACTGGACCTGCAAGCTCCTGTGAGAATGGTCATACATTCAGGTGGGAAATTGAGATAACCGAATTCTATGACCTCAGGAGCCAAATTGCTAGGTTGAGTTCCTTGGGATTTGGGTGCCTGATTTCTACATGGTTCTGAGTGAGAAGGTCTGGGTTGAGGGAAAGCTTCTTGTGGTGGGACTACTGATAATTCTAGTAGTGTTGTGAACCAGGGCTGTCGGACCCATGTAGGAGCTACTAGTATGAGTGTGAGAGATGTTTGCCTGAGCTTCTGAACCAGAAACGGAAAAAGAGGGAAAGGAGGAAAAGCGTAGGTAAATATCCCTGACCAGTTCATCCATAGAGCAATGCCCTTGGATAGTGGGTGTGGGAACCTGGAGGCAAAGTTTGGCCATTTTGCGTTGTCCGCAGTTGCGAACAGATCTATTTGTGGAAATCCCCACTTGTGGAAGTAAGGTGGGAGGACTCGGGGTGGAGTTCCCCATTGCGGACTTGTTGCCGCATCCTGCTGTGGAGGTCTGCAAAATCGTGGTCTGTTCCTGGGAAGTGTTCTGCTAACAGATGAATGTTGTGATGCAGAGGCCAATGCCAAATGGTCTGAGATAGGCGTGATAACTGTAGAGAATGTGCACCACCCCCATTTTTGCACATAGTACATGGTTGTCATATTGTCCGTCCGGACTAAGACAACCTTGCCGATCAGGTGAGGTGTGAGCGTTTTCAATGCTAGGTGAACAGCTTGAAGACCTAGGTAGTTGATGTGGAGACCCTGGTGTTTGGTGATCCAGAGACCCTGGACTGTGAGATTCTATAAGAGAACACCTCAGCCTGTCAGTGATGCATTAGTTGTCAGGATGATGTGGGGAACAGGGTCTAGGAAAGGCCGCCCCTTTAACAGGTTGTTTGTGTTTCACCACTGCAGAGAGCGATGAGTGCAGCTGTCTATCAACACTAGATCCTCTAATTGATCGGGGACTGACACCACTGTTGTGCTAGACATTCCTGTAGAGCATGCATGTGTAGCTGTGCACGTGACACTGTAGCGATGCATGAGGCCATCATGCCCAGTAAGCGCATGACAGTTCTGACTGTCAGCTCTTGATTGGCTTGGAAACGTGGTAGTAGCATTTGGAGATGTTGGATTCTTGGTGTATTGGGATAGGCTAATGCTAGTTGTGTGATTAGACTAGCCCCCAGATACGTTTGAACCTGTGAAGGTTGAAGATGATATTTCTGGACATTGATGGTGAAGCCTAGTTGATGGAGCAGGTCTATGGTATATTGAGTGTGTCGCTGGCAAAGAGAAAGAGTGCTGGCTTTGATAAGCCAGTCATCGAGATACGGATGACATGGATTTTTTGTCTGTGTAAATGTGCTGCTACCACTGCTAGACATTTGGTGAATACTCGAGGTGCAGTAGTCACCCCGAATGGGAGGACTTGGAATTGGTAATGTTTGCAGGCTATCACAAATCTGAGGTATTTGGGATGAGCTGGATGTATGGAAATGTGAAATTAAGCGTCCTTTAAGTCTAGAGCTGACAGAAAGTCGCCTTGCTACAGAAGTGGGATCACATCTTGATGAGTGAGCATTTGGAAATGCTTTGACAGGATGTAATGATTTAAGGGCCATAGATCTAAGATTGGCCACAAAGATCCGTCCTTTCTGGGGATTAGGAATACAGATCCCGGATGATGTAGAGGGGCACGTTCTATATAGCTTCTTTGAGCAGGAGAGCTTGAACTTCCTGTTTGAGTACTGTTTGGTGTTCTAGAGAGAGCCTGTGAGTGCAAGGTGGAATGTTTGGAGGTGTGGTAATGTGCTCCAGACAGTAACCGTGTTGGATAATGTCCAACACCCACTGGTCTGATGTTATTAATTGCCATGTGGGCAGACAATCTTGTAATTGTACCCTGACAGGTGTTAAATGTTCGGGGGAAGGAGAAGGAAGTCACTGTTTGGTGTTGGGTGCAGCACCACGTGGGGACGCACCTTTTCCTCTACCTTTTGCATTGTTGCCCCTATAGTAACCTCAAGGAGAGGAGTGGTGACCCTGGTCAAGTTGGTATGAGGTTGAGGCATCTGAAGAGGTGTTTTTTGAACCCGCTCGATAGGTGGAGTGGCAAAAGGAGCCACAAGGACTAGATATTTGAAGTGCACCTATAGACTTGGCAGTCTCTGTACCCTTTTTGATTTTGTCTAGGGCCAGGTCAACCTGGGGATTGAAAAGATGTTCTTAGTCGAAAGGCACATTAAATAGACTTTGTTGGACTTCTGGCTTAAAGCCAGATGTGCGGAGCCAGGCATGGCGCTGCAGCCAGATAATGGTATTAATCCCCTAGCAGCGGTACTTTCTGAATCTAAGGCACAGCAAATAGATGTATTTAAGATGAGCTTACCATGGGGATACAAGCTCCTGACCCCTTTTCTTGTGCTCCTCTGGGAGATATTGGAGGAGGTCCTCCATTTCAACCCAGTGGGCACAGTCATACCTTGCAATAAAACACATTGAATTGGCAATACACCAATGGTTGCAGATTGAGCTGCGACTATTTTACCAGAGGTATCAAAGAATTTACTTTCCTTGTCAGGAGGAGGTGCATCACTGGCAGCTTGGGAATTAGCTCGCTTGCAAGCGTTGGTAACAAGCGAGTTAGGAGGAATCGGTCCCCTGATGTAAATGGGGCTGAATGGAGAAGCTTTACATTTCTTATCAACTCAGCGTGATGATTCTGGCTCTAGCAGGGTCTTTAAAGAGGTCATCTCCATGACGCAACATACCCTTAAACAAAGGGAGGTATTGAGTGGTCCCATGTGTGAAAGAGAGTGTTTTAAAAGGAAGGCCTCTTCAGAGGTTCTATGTGCAATTCGACCTCATGAAAAGTAGTGGCTCTACAAAGGAGCTCCTAGTACTCTGTGGAGTCACCAGGAGGAGATGGACGAGCAGGGTATAGATCTGGGTCAGGGTACTCTGGAGGGTCTATATCATATGCTGTCCAGGGGTTGGTTGGGGGTGGCGGTATAATCAAAAGTATACTTCCCTGCCCCATGTCCACCTGTGAAAGAGTGTGAAGACCCTTGAGTTGTTATATCCAAGGGATCTCAATCAGAGTGTGTTGGAGATAGTGAATGTGGTAGAGGTGGAAATGGTGGTGGAGGAAGTGGAAAACGACTGATAGCCTTATCGGTCTTCTTCTGTTTGGCCGGGAGCAGTATATCAATAGCCTCTTCGAAGGAGAATTGTTTCTTTGATGGCAGTGGAGCTGGAACTGAAATTTTGTCAAGAACATGTCCTGTATGGAGCAGGAGGCGTATTTGCTTATGACGAGCATCCAGTTTCTCTTGTACGTTGTGGAGAATAGGTTCCACAGGCTTGCCAGGATCATATTTCAGAGCCGGTTTCGAAAGGTTTTGAAGCCAAGGAGTGCTTCTGTTTCGGCGCCGAAGATCCGGTCAAATTCGAGATGGGGCTGGTCGGCTCAGTACGGAAGGTCGACTTGGCACCGAGGTGGACAATTGCCTGTTGTTTCGGTGCCGGGCCCGAGGGCGGGGTGTCCGAGTCAGCCTTTTGGTGTGGACCATGGCCCGAAGGTAGTGGTTGTATGAGGGCCTTTTGTTCGGTAAGGACCGAATGTCTCTTAGGTTGTTCAAGACAATGCAGAGGAACAGGGGCTAGCGGACTGTTGAGCCAGCTAATGTCCTGCATCTCCATTTCGAGTTTGAGGTCGGAGCCAAGCCCTCAACGGAAAATGCCTCTTCCTCCGCAACGGATGGTCCAGGAAGTTCTTCCTCGACATCTTAATGTCCGAAGATATTGGGAGTGTCTTCAATACTGCTCCGCTGCATCTCACGTCGATGGTCTTAAAGAGTCTTTTTGGAGCAGAAAAGAGCGACAGGCCTCGCAATCCTCCTCCTTGTGTCCCGGTGACAAACATAGGTTACAGACCGGATAAGGGTCAGCCTGGGGGTAGTTTATAAGGCAGTTCAGGCAGAAACAGAAAGGCGTCCATTCCATCACCAGCAGGGCATCCTCTGGTGAAACTGTAGTAGATGGAAAATGGAGGCACAGAAGGGCCGAGGCAGAAGCACGTTGATTCTACGGGCAATAAAGTTTCTATTTCTCGATACACAAGATGGAATGTGATCGAAAAACATACCGGTGGGGGGTTAGCACGAACAGATCCCCATAGCGGTCTTGACTCAGACTGCAGGCACACATTTCTGAAGCCAACGGAAGAAAGAAAACAATCTAACAATGGAGTCAATGTCCATGCGCATTATCACTAAGAGGAGTCGTCACTCTACCTCGTGACTCAAAAGATTTCTTCAAAGTAAACTTGCACACATCCAGAGCCAACACTAGATGGCAGGGGTATGCAAAGCATGCATAGCTACAGCCACACATGCTTCGAGCAGAATGATATGGTTTTCAGAAAGGACATGAAAAACGTATGTTATAAATAATAGTAGGGACGATGAGGCTGTTGCCTGTAGAACCTCAATCATAAATTATTAGTCATTAAAACACTGAATTTAACCATGGTCTCCTTACTGGTTCTTGAGTGTTTCTTTACATTTTACATCTCTTCATATTTCACAACCATTCCAAAGTGCTTTTTAACTGAACCAAGTCAGAACAACGAGAAACTACAACTATTCACTCATTGTGCTTAAAGGATTATTACACTTAATATAATAGACTTACTAACAATTCCACTTCTTTTTTGCTCTCAGTCTTCGAGTGTTGTTCCAAATCCCAGTCTTTTATCTTATGCACCATTTCCATACTTTTCTGGTGAGACTCGTGAACCACTTTAGGGTGGTGAACTCCTGGGCTTGTAGTTTGCTGGTTTGCTGCTGTCGGCTGCTGGTTTGCTTTTGGATTAGATGGGCCAGGACTCGGCCTAGGTGTGCAAAGTTGCTCTTCAGGAAGGGCCATGGTTTGGCCGTCCGCATGCCCCGCTTTCTGGATCTGCTGCTGGAGAATTTTTTCACGCTGCAACTGCTGTCTACTTTTGTTTGTCGACGGCTGTCGTCGGTGACTTTCTGATGGTTCTATTCACATTTAAATAAATATATTTAATATATGGAAACAAATCAAAAAAAATTCCTGCAGGAAAAGATTGTTTGCAAAAATATAAGGTACAAGATAGCTTAGCTGCCAAGTTTTCGGTTTACTCACCTATGATGACATTTGCCGATTTTCAGCGTGCTTGTGTTGCATTTCAATGCACTATGCGCAAAACCTTAAATGACACTTGCTCTCTAGCAGAAAAAAGCATAAGTGTCAGAAATTACCGGAGTGGTTTAGAAATAGTCTGAAAATTGCTGCCACGCCCCTGAAGTGTTTTGCAAGGTCAGTCATCTATTTCCCTGAATGCAGGATGGCCTACCTAAAAGCCAGTACTGACTAAAGAGTTTTAGTTAAAGAATACTGCCAGTTGGCAACTAGATCTGGTACTTACTACTTCCCCTACCTCAGAACGCACACCAATCAGGAGGATGTACCGACGAGGTTACATTTTCCCAAAACGTATTATAGTTTTTCTATTTACAAATTCTGGTGGGAATTGGAAGGCAAATGATTACAGCAGGGTGTGCCCTACTGAATTCACTGGAATTAGTCACTGCTCCAATTTGACATTTTAACACCACCTTCCTTACACTTTTCAAACTGCACTTCTCTCAGTTTTTTGGTGACACATGCTTTTCGGTCTTCCAGTGAAGTGAAATAAATATGCAAGATGCTGATAAAATGTACATTTCAACTCCAGAAATGCTTTTATTGTACATGGCGAGAGATACACAACAGCACATGAGAATAACTGAGATAACCACTGGCAGGGTGGTGCATTGCGGTGGGTCCTCGGTTGGTCTGGGCCTGTTACTGGATGAGCCTTGGAGCTCGGAGCCCTTGTAAGAAGTTCATCTCCAGTGCCAGACAGGAAAGCAAGTCTCTTTATTTTTACAGGCCAGGTCTTATATTTTACAGGTTGGTAGGCCAGGGGTCCGAAGTATCATGTTTTGGTGGGGATGGGTGTGGTGTGGCAGTGGGGCGCTCGCTGCCTTTGGATTTCCCTAGAGCTATTTTACATCAAAAAAGAGCAGCCCACACGTGATCAGCTGTATTTACTTCCCAAAGCTTTGCAAAGTACCACACATTTGCATGATAATCTCCACTCCTTGTGTGGACTAGGGTGACAACCTTGTATGGAGGCAAATTCTGGACAGGACTATAAAAACTCTGGAGAAAGGGTCAAATTTCAGGACAAAAGACCAATTTTACTGGCACATCAGAGAAGAATGCCATACCTCAATACTTTATCAGTGCATTTATTTACTATTTTTTATATTGCACTATATGTGATTGTCTCTAAGTAGGTGTCAGACCTGACATCCTTGGCATGCAATTCTCTCAAATGTTTTGCCTTCACCCGTTCTGTTTGCTGAATTTGTTTTTGCTGGCATTAGGACTCTGTGCACTTTTGCAGTGCTAAAATGTTTGTGCCCCCTCCCTAAAACATGGTAACATTGGACTACACATAATTGACACACTTAATTTACTTGTAACCCCCTAGTAGATGGTACTCCATGTACCCGGGGCATGTGAATTAAATACTACTAATGGTTCTGCAGCACTCACTGTGCCACCACTAAAGACAATTCTATAACATGTCTCAAGCCTGCCACAAACAGTCTGTAGTGCGGTTTTGAACTGCAATTTCGACCTGCCAATATAAACGTTTTGTCAGGCCTAAATCTTCCTTTTTAATACTTATAAATCACCCCTAAGTTAGGTCCTAATGGCTCAAGGGGCAGGGTGCACTGTATTTAAGAAGTTGAACATGTGGGTTTAAGTTTTACATGTCCTGCCATTGAAAAACCCCTAAAGTCGTTTTTCATAGTTGTAAATCCGATCTCTCCCATAGACGAACACTGGATTACCTTATTACATTTAATAAGTGATAACTTTGGATGGGGAGCAGATAGGCATATGGCAATCACACAAATTAATTTTAATTTAAAATCCTTTTAATAGTAAAGTCGGATTTCAAGTCACAATTCTGAAAATGCCATTTTAGAAAGTTGGCATTTTCTTGTGCTAACCATTTGTGCCTTCAGCCAGTGTCCTGGGTAACATGACTGTGAATGGCTCTGCTGTTGGGATTTGTGTATTGCTTTCAGAAAGTGACACAAAGGGGGCCTAGGTAGGGACAGGATGGGCCATCCTGGCATGATGACTGGGGAGGAGTTGTAGCCAGCCCCACTTGAACTTCAAAGGGCTCTGACACACTGACACACACACACACACATCATAAAATTTTTACTAAACCTGCAGGACTAGTAACTTGAATAATCTACTCGACCTAATTGTAATGTACTTGACCCGTGAACTGGTTTTAAATTGTGTGATCCTGGGCAAATATTTGGTCTTATGGATCCGCCTTTTTCTTTATTATCACATAAGAGAGCACCTTCAAATATGCAAGTTCACTATTTCTGCTGCACAAAAAAACCTCTTTATTTACTAGACTAAATGCTTGCTCCATGTATAACAAGAATCAAGCCCATATATATGGTACACAAGATCCCTGGCTTGCCTCTTAATTCACCAATAGCATTGTCATCTGGGCAGGAGCAGAATAATTCCCAGTTCATGTTCACTTTTCATAAATATATTACTAAAGCATGATGTGGTAGTGCACTGGCATTTACAGATAGAATATTTTCCATTGAAATGGCCGCAAAACATTACCACTAACAGGCAGTTTTACTGGTAAAAGTGCATAAACAATGTTTTGAAATTGGGTTTCAGCAAAAATATGTAAAATTTGCACATCACCAAGTAAAGTGTTCTAATTTGTTTTGATCCTATAAAAATATTTTTTCACCAGGGAATTACAAAAATGTGTCTTCATAACTAGTGAAATATATCTGATATGTTTGAACAGTTCACTTAACTATTTCAGTGTTGTGTTAGAAAAAAGCCTGACATCTTACAGCCTTTCATTTCATATGCTTTGCACAGTTCAATTGTCACACAGTTCACTTTACAAAATCCTCTAACTTCAGTCACAGAAAGAAAAATAAATATATAAAAAGACAAACTGACTTTTGCCCTCTGTCTCTGAAAGCCAGCAAATGTGGCAAGATAACAAGATTTAAAGGTATCTTTATTGCTCTCTCACTTTGTGAGCATCGGGGACTGGCAGGTATCCAGCAGGGAGGCCAGGCCGGTGGGGCCACCCACCGAGGCAGAAGCAGCCGGCATTAGGCCGGTTCGGCCTCTCCAGCAGGGGGGCCCCGCCTCCCGCGTATTCCTGCTGCTGGCTCCTTCTGGTTGTTCCCTGCACAACTGGGCCCCCAAGCTCCACCCACCTGAGGTAAGGGGAAACCGCAGGGAGACAAGGGGGACTACCATTCCCATTATCACCATTACCCCCACTGCCAACCTCTCCGATCACCCCCCCCCCCCACTGCCAACCTCTCCGGTTACTCCTGTTCCATCCTCTGCCAACACCTGTGGACCCTACTAGGTGACCAAACCAAAGGGGCCCCATTGTGCTGCAGGGGCCGGAGTCTGGCCGCTAGTCTCCTGAGGAGACTGCCAGGGCGGGGTGCAGCCAGGGCTGGGGAGAGCCTCACGCGGCTGCCAGGTCCTGCCTTGGGGTCCCCGCCACAGTCGGAGGATGAACAAGTATTGACAAAGCCCAACACACTCTGCAGGCTGAGCAGCGAGAGTAACCAGACCTACGGGACTAGCTGGAACCAATAAATCCCCAGCTGAACCACACCAAATGATACCAACCATACTCTGGAAAAATCTGGAAAACAGAATAACCTGTAGAAGAGCAATCATTGACAAAGAACGCAAACGCCCTGCACACATCTGGAAACTGGTTTACAAACTACCTTTAAAACTGGGGGACAGGACACTACTAAAAAAATACAAACGAGCCAGCTTGCAACAGGGGTGGAAAATGACAAAGAGGAGACCAGGGATCAAAACATACTCTAGCAAACCCCACACCACAAGAACGCCATCTATGGAGCCACAAGCCCGGCTTCAGTCCACCTCCGTCGGACTTCCAAACTCCAAAGCTATGACGATTTGCAAGTAGTTCACGCCAACGCCTGATTTGCTGAGAACACTAGCGAAAGGGGAGCCGTGCAGCAAGACTACATAGCACGAACCATCCACAGCAGACCAGGTGAAGCAACAAGTAGACGACGGCCAGAGCCAGGAACTAAACTCGCACTACTGTGAGAAGTCGGCAAATGGAAGATCCCTCTGTCCCATGGGCAACGAACCTAACCAGCCTTCGATTTTGTAAAGAGGATGTGACAGGGCAAGAAAAACCCGAAGTCTTAGAAATATCATCAGCGCTGGACTCCCCAAAAGGCGACACGCAAAACATGGAAGGGAAAAGCAAGGAAACCCTCCAGGTGGGAGGCAGTGGCTCTTACGGTGAACTGTCCCTATCAAAGAGCCCATCAGCCATGAAGCCCCCCTACACTCTCAATCAAAGCTCGCCTTTTTTTGGACCGGGAGATAATAGGCCCCTGGGGGACCTGAATTCTTCCCATCTATTTGGCAAGACAAAATTCACAACTCAATCCGGGTGCTCCCACCAAAACTCTTTTATCCTCAAACTCAGCGCTGATGGCCACTACCAACGCCCTCACATGGCAAACGCAAAAACTAAAAATTCAAATGGGTACAATGCAGGCAATAGTTATAAGGAGCACAGCAGCCAAATTTGATCATTTAGATGGGAAACTGGACATGTTAAAGTTGCAGCATTCTGCGAGGTGTTCATGCCTTCCTATTGTCGAGAAGCTCAGCTCTCTGCCAGAAGTTTTTACATCATCAGTCACAGAACTAAAACAAAGACAAACAATGATCACAGACCACCTGGGCCAATGCACAGAAGACAGGGTCCCAACTAAATAAAAAAACAATGTAAGCGACAACATAGCCGGAGCAGACACCCCTCTAACCTCGCTACAGTCGACAACAATGAGGAGCCCAAATCAGACTCCAGAGAATCAATGTTTAGAAGTCAAGTCCCCAACCTACGTTAAAAACCAAGTTAGTAACCTTATCACAGGACCAGACACCCATCTGACCTCTTCCACAGCTGGCAACAGTGAGGAGTCTAAACAAAACCCATGACTCGACGGCAGCGGGTAAAGCTGAGCTCAGCAGCAACGGCCCAATGGACAATTTCAAAGAGACTGCGGAACAATGTAAACTGCTATCCAGAAGAGCAGAAAATGCCTGTAAGAAGAAAACAAAACAAAAACGAAACATCAGTGCTGCGCAAACGAATTACAACTGCGCCTGGAAGTATCAGATAGTAACCCGTGTCGCAAAATGGGCCCAAAGATGGACTAACAACCAAAAACATTCAGGCCACAGAAACTCTATCCAATCTTTCAAAAGTTGAGGCCTATCGTCTGTCCAGATAATGACCAGCCAACTACGGCACTTGCAGCACAGCCATTTACAAGAACGCGCCTCGGGGCGGCCCGCTGACAAAGGGCTGAAGCAAGCCCCACAGGAGTTCAATCACCCTTTACAAATATACAGTAGAGGGGGCAAAGACCTAGCACAGCATCTAAACAGGCAGGAACAAGATGAGCCTCCATCCAACATGGTTAGCGCAAGATCACTTCTACCCCAAACAAATAGTATTGAGTCGTGGGAGACCAATTCAGTTCAAACTGACACCAGTTCAAATATAACAAACAAACATTCCTCGGAAATACATGCCGTTACTACAAGGCCAAGGGTCCACACACGAAGGGAATCGGAGAATAACATCACTGTCCTTATGCCTGAATATACATCCCGCGGACATTCAGATAAATTAAACAGGGCAAACATTTTACAAATCCTCCAATACATTCCAGAGTTAACACATCTTACGACAGACCTAACAGAGTTCAATTCAAGGCCCTGAGCAACAATTCAACAAGAGAATCAATAATAGCAACATGGAAGACCAGTGCACTAGCCCAATGATCTTGACAGAAAAGGCCCAATTTGCGAAATGGGGGATTAATGTACATGAACCCGAAGAGGAAAAATATCCACATATGCTAGCGGGAAGATCCAGCAACAGAAAAACACAGACGCAGAGAAAGTCCATCCTAAGAGGCACAATACAAGTTGCTTATCCTAAACCATTCTCCAACTTGAGAATACACTTCTCACCCACCACTTCTGCAACAGGGAGTAAAATCACCAATGGAGTAAAAGCAGAGCCGTACACATACGACCAGGGATGGAGCGACATTAATCCCGTCAGGTCGGCAATCAAACTGCTCCTAGCACAAAGAGACTCAACAGGCCTGCAAGTAGATCAAACAAGGCCTTAAAAGTAATTTCATGGAACATGTATGGGCTGAAAACAACACTACAGAACAGGGCTGCCTTTGCATTTCTACAGACCGGCAACCTGCTGTGTCTCCAGGAAACCTGGCTACTCCCACCATTGGTAATACCAGGATTAGGGGAATTTAAACACCCAGCAAAAAAGTATAATGTATTTGGAAGGCCATCCGGGGGCCTATCCATATACGTAAGTCTTGGTATTACCATAATGTCAGCAAAATCTCCAATGAGCACGAATATGGTCCAAGCCTTACATTTGCAAGACCTGAACTTGAATGGGCCCCCAATAACGATACTACTGTTGAATGTGTACTTCAATCGCAAAGACAATCCGCGACACGGCAAGATGAGAGAACTGGTCGACACACTAGAAGAACTGTTCGGTAACTACCCGAATTGTGGGATAATAATGGCCGGCGACTTTAATACTCATAACCTGGGAACAGAAACAGACGACTCACCACCTAGGGACCGAGCAGGCAACCTGCTTAATAAATTTCTAAACACTTACAGATTGAGGTCCGCACAAGAGGCACAAGACGCCAACCACACCACGATTAAAGATCCCCAGGAAAATTCCAAATCAACTATTGATCATATTTTTATGAGTTATTTCCTTTATGAACAAGTGGTAGAATTTTCAAAACCAGTGCAGCAGACCAGTGACCATCTCCCACTGCTCACAGCAATTTCTATGCAAAAAGGTAGCCCTAAGCACATCAATGCCCTGGGCTCGTCTAACAGGGAAGAAATTCACACTCTCCTGAGACTACTAAATTGGAATAAAATTGACACATCTGGTCTGGCAGCCTGGAAAAACAATTGGCTAATACTTAACAGCGACTACACTGAGGGGAATATACCGGCGAAATGGTCAAAACTGGTGCCGGAGCTGTTCCATCTTCTCCTAGGCAAATCATTAAATCATCGGTTAGGGTCCAAAGAAAGGGCGTGTTGCCAACACCAACCAAGGTGTAAAATAAAAGCAAGAAAGTACTGAGACAAGCCAATCGCAAATACAAACGCACAGGCAATGAAATAGCACTCCATAATTGTCTGGCAGCCAGGAACTCGCACAAATGAAATATATGGAATTTTAAAAGGCAACAAGAAGATTCCCAATGGCTGCACGTCTACAGTCTTCTAATCCCAAGAAGACAAGCAGAATTTTGACTATACATCAACATGCTGTCCGGGGACGGCCATGACCGGTGAAACGAAGTTCCAAGCTACACATGCATCAACCATGTGAAAACACTGTACTACAAGTCAATCTCCAGCACCCTTCCAGACTACCAACGATCGTTAACAAGCACCAGCCAGTATAAGGTAAGTGGGAAAAAAAAAAACCGGGGCAAACCATAAAATTACTGAAGAAACAACCGAACCTTTTAATGTGCACAACCGTGTGCTAACAATATTAAAGAACATAAGAAACAACGGAGCCCCAGGGCCCAACAGCCTACCTCGACACCTATTCAAAGAGGACCACGAGTTCTGGGCAACTATACTTGCCCCGTTATACCAGTTTTGCATGACCAATACAACGATCCCCAAAGACTGGAAAGGTTCCCTACTATAACCGATACACTAAAAAGGCGACAAGGCAGATCCAACCAACTACAGGATGATAGCCCTTCTGGATATTGAGGCAAAGGCATATGCAAGTCTCCTTTATAAAAATTATAAATCTGGGCTAATGAGGATGGAATACTACCAGCATATCAATCTGGCTTCAGGGCTGGAGCCTCAACATTGGACAACATTCTAGCCCTAGCTTACCTGGTTGAACAGTCCACCCAGGAAAAACAGCGCCCCCTTTTTGCATGCTTCATAGGCTATTCTGCGGCATTCGACTGTGTTAATAGGAATTTACTCTGGCAAAAACTACAAAACTGGGGGATTTCAACCATGCTGCTGAACGCCATTATTGCCCTCTATACCAGAACTGGGTATGCGTCAAACTAACCCGGAACACAGCAACAAAGAAGGTGTATACCGACCGAGGGCTGAAACAAGGCTGTGTATTGGCGCCTTTACTTTTTAATTTATATACTGCAGACCTTGGTAAATCAATATCAAAAGTCAACCTGTTAGCACCTAAAATTGGGCAGACCAGACTGTTCTTAATGCAGTTTGCAGGCGATATGGTCTTAATGGACCACACGAAGACAGGTTTGCAAAGAGCACTGGGCGTATTAAGCATCTATAACGACGAAAATGAATTAACAGCCAACGCCAGTAAAACAAAGGTAGTGATCTTTGGAAAATACGCAAACAAACTCAAATATCAATGGAGAACAGATAAGCTGAAAATAACTACAACATCCAAGTATAACTATCTGGGGTTTTGGATCATGAGCAATGGCAAGCCCACTGCACATATTGCATCCATAGAACCAAAAGCCAAGCCAGTGACGTACGCCCTCTGCAAACTCAACTCCAAATTGCGCAGCCCATCAACCGAGCCAATCCAAAAGGTCATAAGAGCCAAGTTACTTTCCTCAATTTCTTATGGGTAACTATTCTTCCCTGGGGCACTTACCAACATCATGAAGTCTGCTAATTGGCAAGAGTTTAAACAGATTTTCCAGATACCTGCCCACGCACGGAATGCCTTAGTATGGTTGGAATTTGGCCTAAACAAACAATTCTACGAACACTGGGCATCGATCATCCACTACTTTTGAAATACAATGAAAGCAACCCTGAAAGAAATTTTCACGAAAGGCAAAAATCCTTGGACAGACTTTCTATCTACTGCCTGTACCGAACTGCACCTTGACTTGTCCAACTGGGGGTGGGGGGGGGATTTATTTATCAACCGGGAATCTTAAAAACCATTTTAAGGAAACAAGTAAGGCTTTTATCTAAGCGAGGACTCTTACTTTTATGCACTGTGTAATTGTTCGAAATGTACTAAATGAAATGATACAATGTTGTTTTTACCAATAACCGGAGAAGGAGCGTGGAAGGATATACCATGCATGGGCTTTTGTAGCAATTTCTATTAATTGAGACAAATAAATAAATACATTCATTCATTCAGACCTGCCTATCTTTTGTCACTCCAGACAATTTGGAGCCTTGACAGGGGAAAGAGAAGTCATTTTCAGGACCAGATGTGGGGGTAGGACTGGGATTTCCCCCATACAAAGGCTGGAACCAGGTATAAATATTGGACCTCCAAAGCCACTCATCAGAACACAATTGGACTTGCAGAAGTTACAGAAGGCCTGCCCTGCACCAGAGGTCTGCCCTGCTGCTTGAAGACTGCCTTGCTGCCAGAGAAGGAAGACTAAACCTGCTTATCTTCATCCCACGCTAACCCAGAGTGACCCCAAGGGTAGGCAGTGTGAGCTACAGGGACACAATAAGATTCAGAGGCCTCCCTGCAAACGCTAAGCTGACCTGCTGCACCAGGCCTGCCTGGATCTGCAACTGGACCTGCCTGAGCCCATGCTGCTGGCCTCTGAATGGAGTGAGCCCCTGACCCCCTAGAGGTGACTTCCCAGGTCCTAGACCCTTGGCTGGCATCAGAGTGTACTCCCTCCCTAACTGTGGGCTCTATCAAATCTGGTGCAGCACTTCAAAGCCTCGGTGCACTGCTGCAAGCTTCATTAGAATCGATGCACAACCCTGCAAAACTTCACCGCACAGCTCCAAGCTTCATCGGAACCGACACCAAGCGATGTAAAGTCTCGCCACACAGCTATAAACTTCATTGGAACTGACGCAGAGCGGCACAAAGCCTCTCGGCGCAGCTGAAAGCAACATCATAACCAACTCAAAGCAGCGCAAAGCCTCTCTGCACAGATGAAAGATTCATTGGGACCAACGCAAAGTGACACAAAGTTTCAAAGCCACGTCAGACAGAAGTCGCAACAAGGACATAAAGTACAACTCCCAGTAGGCCGAATTTGGTCCTGTGCCCGGCCTGTGCTCCAACACGGTCGGCTTAAAAGAGCGGTTGGTCCTTCAGTTGTATGTTAGGTGTGAGTCTCAAAGAAGGGGTTGGTTTTTCCTTCAGGTATATGAATGAGTCTGCTGAAGGTACAAGACTGTCGGATGGAGGTAATAGGAACCTTCTACTTACATAGGGTAAATCATAGGCGAAAGGAAATAAAGGAGCTGTACCACATTCACCCTCAGTAGGCGTGAATGTGAATGCAAGTGCCAAATGGTGAGCTGTGGTATTGGGAAATTTCCCGGGTGAGGCGTGAAGGTGAATGAGTGGTAGGCCTATCATTTGAAGTCATAGGTAAGGCTAGCAGTAGAGACAAGTTAGCCGCGGCACAGCCACCCCCGTCCAAGGAACGTCAGCTAGCAAAGTGTTGATAAAGGTTGGAATGCACACGTTTGTGGTTAAAAGAATGGCATGAGCTCACAAAAAAAATAAAGATCCAAGTCGCAATTTCCAGAAAATGGTTCTTTGGAATTTAAGCATTTGAATTATTTGAAAAGTATATGAATGAGCGAAAGAAATTGCCTTAACCTGTGGAGGTTTAACAAGGAGTTCCACAGGGTTCATATATTAGCCTGATTCTGTGTAAGATCTATATGGCTCCTTTGATCACACTTATTAAATCCCATAAGGTGACCTTGGTCAACTATGCTTATTCTTTCACCGGCAAGCAATCTACAGCCTTCCATCTTTCATGACTGCATGAGGGACATTATCCATTGGCTAAGTCTAAATTTCCTGAAGTTCAACAGGGATAAGACTGAGCTTCTATGTTGTTCAGCCAATAAAGTTCCTGTTGTACTTCCTGCTACTTTTTGGCCAGTGCCTTTTGAGAGGCCCATCGTTCTTGCTAATTCAGTCCGGAATTTGAGTGTCATCTTCAATGACAAACTCAATATGGAGAGTCATGTGAATAAAACCGCTAGCACTTGCTATGCGCTCCTGAGCGCTCTACGGAAGATATTGCTGGTGCTACTTCTTTCTGCCAGGGCATTAGTAGTTCGTAGTGTTATTATTAGTCGTCTGGACTACTGCAATGCTCTTGTTGTGTGCACCGGAATATCTATTACGTCGTCTGTCAGGAGTCCAGGTCGCAGCAGCCACACTTGCCTTGAATAGATCTAGGAGTGCCTCTGCCTCTTTGACACTTAAGGATCTACATTGGCTAACACTAATGCAAAGAATTTTGTTTAAATCGCTCTGTATTACGTTCAAAGCTCTTCAGGGCCTAAGCCCGGCGCCCTTGTGAGAGAGGCTGAGAAAATACATTCCTAGAAGACCCCTTCGGTCTTCGTCAGCCAATCTGTTGTGTGTGACTAAGTTTAGGAAATTTAGGCAAGGCGGCTGGACCTTTATGGTCAGCGTGGCAAGGTTATGAAACTTACTTCCGGTTTCATTAAGGTCCTTAACCGATCTGTAGCAGTTCAGATAAGCCCTTAAGACTTGGCTTTTTCCTAAGTAATCATGAGTCTAGGCTCGGTTATCAATCGCCTGACTCATTAAATGTGATTATTCTCTTTTTCTCTCCGTCTGTGGTTTCTACCCCCCTCTGAGCTCTAGTGTTTTTTAACCGTTTCAGCGGCTAGCGCCATTATACCAGTCGGCGACAGAGTGCTTTATAAATTCTATAAATAAAAGATGGAAGCACTTAATGAATGTGAGCAGCGAGCAATGGACTAAGTGAATAAGAGTAAGGTAAAGGGACAGGTTTTCAAGGTGTTGAAAGAAACTGGGTTCTGTTCCCTTGAGGTCTTCAGCTCCCTTGGAACCGGAGGATGACGAAGATTGCCTTGGGGAAGATTTATTGAATGTTTAAATGTTCACCCGCTTCCCCCGTTATGCATTCAGGAAACAACTTGAAAAGATGCCTGGGGAGAAGGGGAAACCCTTCAAGTTTTACATTGGACAGCAAGGAGGGCTGAAATGGGATGGTTTGAGTGGAAATTAACTGTTCAAATGGATAGTATAAGCATGTGGTCGAGCAAGGGCAGCAGATCATCAAGCTGATAGCTTGGCAGATGAAGTAGGAGAGGATTTGCAGAGGAAAAGAATATGTATGTCACATAAATTGCATCCGGATGAAGTGGAATTAAAGAAAGAAAGTTTAATGATGTTGCAGCGCTTGTTTGAGGATTTCTCAGAAAAGATAAGGAAACAAGAGGATATTACAGGACTGAAGGGACCTGACGATTAGGCAATTGCAACCAAGTATGAGAATTGAAGTCTATTCACTATGGACTTTCAGAATCTGCAGGAATCTCATGAGAAGTGGTACATTGAAGTAGAAAGAATAGTGAAATTGTCAAGACTGTTGTGGGTGGATTTAGATTCTTTATTGTGCATTGTTGTAACTAAGGATCTGTAGGATGCTTGTAAGGTAGCAGTAAGATGGCCAGAGGCGGAGCATACACGGGTAGCTCCAAACTATGAGCCTTCACCGGTGGTGATGGGTAAGTACAAGGAGGTAATGCGGTACTTGAAGGAAAAGTTATCAGCACAACGCATACCTTGGTGTAAGATTATGTAGATTACACAAGCCAAAGATGAAAGTGTAGATGCGTATTATGAGAGATTGCTACAGGTGTACAAACAGTATAGTGGAACAGAAGATGCCACCAAGCACGGGATGCCAAAACTAGTATCATCATCATCATTTGTATTGGGGCTATGGACGATATTTGTAACCAGCTACAACAGTCTGATGTGATTGCAAGCTAAGACAACTGAAGAAATGTTAGCACGTGGGCACTACTGTAATGAATATCTTGTTTGAAAACGAAAGAAAGATAAAGATGAACTGATGATGGTGCAAACCAAATTTTTCCGACAGGGTCCCCGGATCTGCAAACGGCGGGGGTACATGGACTATCGATAAGGGCTGTGAGGAGGTGTTGAGGGTGAAGATAAAAGGGAAGGGGTGGTGTGACATGGGAAATTAACAAAATGCTTGCTTTAAGTGAAAACAGCTCAGACACAGGAAGAATGAGTGTCCTGAAGTAGGAAAGGGTGGGGTGCTGGGAGTATCGCTTATTTAACCCCCTCCTTCTGGGATATTAATTGCCCCGGCCCAACCTACTGTTCCTGCCCTGTCAATTGTGCTGTCACCTTAGTTTCATCTGCCAAATCCTACCCTCAACCATGATGCCTCTGAACCAGTCAAAGTCTGTATTGAGTGATGCCATTTCCCCATTTTGCCACAAATTACAGTGATTCTGACTAGCTCTACCTATGCACAATAGGGCTGCCTGGGAGGCGACTGCGTGCAGGCTCCTATGCTTTAAGAAGACCATGAAGGCCCTCATGTACGCAGAAGGTAAAGTGACACCTTGTGGAGCCGTATTACACATTATCACTGTTTGCGCCGGGCGCAAACAGTAATAATGCACCCAATTATGGTGTATGCGCTGCCCCCAGGGCAGCTGCGAACTCGCGCTGCCCTGGGGGCAGCACATTCATGTGAAAACACAGAGCAGCCGCTCCATGTTTTCACAGTGCAGGCGGCACCAGCCTGCACTTTCATAGGGGTTTAAAGATCCCCTTGCAGGCGGGTGCAGTCAGTGACTGCACCTGCCTGCAAGGGGATCTCTGGGGGGTCCATGGGACCCCCTGCAGAGGGCTGCTGTAAGAGGCGCACTGATAGTGCGCCACCTTTTAAATGGCGCACTGTCAGTGCGCCTCCGGAGGGCTTCTTTGACTCTGCAATATGGCACAGGCGCAGTCAAAGGAATTTCCTCATTTGCATAGGGTACGCCCCTATGCAAATGAAGGAACACCCTCAGTTGATAGCGCTGGCGATTTAAGTGCGCCAGCACATTCGGTATTATAGAAGGGGACGCACAACCGTTTGCGTCCCCTTCTATAATACCAAAGTGCCCCGGGGGCACGCAAAGCGGACGCAAACGCCCATTGCGCCCCCAGGGCACTATCTGTAATATGGCCCCTTGTGAACTTTCCAGTTGATACTGGAGTCGCTCAATCCACTGCGCGATCAACTGTCACTCCTCTAAAGAAAAATAGTGCAAGCAGTCGGTATTTCAAATTCTGCCATTAACCACCCAGTTTCCTCCCCATCCCTATAACTGCATGTTCCATTCCATAACAACATGAATTTTTGATCTGTCATAGCAGCACTGTAAATCTGCCGGGAGAGAGATCTCCAATGAAATTGAACCGTATTGTACCCCTGAAGGTGTTTGTTCAAATAGACTCTGATGAGCATTTTAAAGTGATAGCTCTACTGAAAGTGAGAAACCTCTTTCGAGTCATGTGAGCTTCCAAAGATTTGTGAAGTACTGTACAAGTCGGGCTTTGATCAGTGAAGGGAGAAAGACAGGAAAGATGCAGAGTGCCCAGTAAGTAGGAGAGAAATTGAAAGAGAGAGTGAGGTTGCCCTGACTTCCCCAATATAAGCGGACTCAGGAAGCAGGATAAGGGATTCAGCCAGTGATACAAGACCTGCTGCTGTAGAGCATTATGAAAAGGATAGAGGAAAGTCCCTGCAACACCCCCTCAGTCTGACTCGAAAGAGGAGTGCGTTTCTTGGACAATGATCCAGGATTTAAAAGCTATTAATGATATTGTGGTTCCCACTTTTCCCCTTTTTTCCATACCTGTGCATGAGGACAGTAAATATCTATTTGCTTTCAGATTTAATGGTGTTCTGTTGGGCAAGGCTACATCGAAAACCCCTCCATTATATCCTAGGCTCTTCATCAGGATTTGGAATATTTCCGTTTACACATGGGTCTATACTGATCCAATACACTGAATATGTGCGAGTCGTTTCCCCTACCGGGGAAGTGGAAAGATTCCACTACCCGTGAAAATGGGATATTACAGCATTGATGGACAATTTGGCCCGGGGAGGGCATGATTTCTCCCTCTCGGGCTTAAAGTATTTTCAGAAGAAAGTGATTCACTTGGGACAGAAATTAGAGAAAGGATAACGGAGGGTGCTCCGGAGAGGATATCAACTGTTCTTCAAATGACACTACCCTGTACCAAAAGAGAAGTAGGGGGTTTTCTTGGAATGGTAGGAAGTAGATATCTAGTTTTTCTCTCATTGCACAACCTCTACAGAGATTGACTCGTAAAGGTGTATCCAACACCTTGCCAGATGAGTGCCAGAAAGCATTCTTGGAATTAAAATATGCTCTGTGTTTTTCCTCAGCCTTAAGGATACCTAACTATTAATTTTCCTTATATCATACAAAAAGGGAAGGATGCTCATTGTCTGTAGCGGGACAACGTCATGGTGATCAACAACACCCAGTTGTGTATTTTTCAGCTGTATTGGATCATGTTGTGGCAAGCCTTCCAGAGTATCAACAAGCCTTGCAGCTGCCCTAGTGGTGACTGATCAGTCTGACAATATTGTGTTGGGACACACCCTGACATTGCATGTGCCTAATTCATTTGCAATATTGCTCACCTGATGTAAATCCCAGCATTTTACAGATGCCCGGCCTACTCACTGTAAAGTAATATTGCTGCCCACCCCTACTTTATCTATTAAAGGATGTGCTATTCTGAATGCTGCTATCTTATTGCCTTTGCCCTCTCAGGGGGTGAGGGAACAAGAAAACCACAACTGTAATCAAATAACGGAACAGGGTACCAAGTCCCAACCAGGCATCAATGGTGAGCCCTATATAAATTGTGACTATGTGTTATTTGCAAATTTCTCCTGTTTGAGGAACAATGCTAGTATTTTAAGAGCTGCATATGATGTTTGTACAAATGAAAAGGTTGTTGAATCTACTTCTTCAGCAAATGTACGATCTGTACAGACAGCTCTCATAAGGGCCTGCTCTCGGGTCAAAAATGTTGATGTAGACATTTTTACGGATTCACGTTATGCTTTTAGAGTGGTCCACAATTTCAGCCATTTATGGTCACAGAAAGGGCTCATGACTTCTTCTGGTACACCAACATGTAATGGCCCCAGAGTTTGATTTGTTGAGAGCTCTACAACAAATGCTGAAAAAAATAGCTCATGTGGAGTGTGCAGCACATCGGGGACGGTCAGATGAGATTTCAAGAGGCAATAATTTTGCAGATGCTGTGGCTCGCTCTCATGCATCAAATGCCCCTGTGAGGCAAGGCACTTTATATGTGGCAGTGACAGTCCTCGACCTGACTGCACACAATTAGGGGGAAATCAGGAACATACAGGAGAATGTAAAAGAGGAAAAGACTGAATGGGTGAAGAAGGGTTGCAGACGCAATGAAGTGGGAGCAGGAGTCGACCCGAGAGGAAAGGTGGTACTACCAAATGCCTTATTGACCTTAGATGACCAAGTTGTTACCAAGTCTGTGTTTGATGAGCTTGGAATTAGGGAGGGGCTGCAGGCACTCCAAGGGGTATGATGGAAGGTTAGGAGAAACAAAGGAGGAGAAAGCGGAGGAATTTGAATATTGAAAGGAGGTACGACAATTAAATGACATTTAATGGTGGACAGATAGTGCCAAGAGGAGGGAATGTTTACATCTAGGCCATATTTAACCCCTTCGCTGCAAGGCCTTTCCCCCCCCTGTGCTAAGCCTTTTTTTGGCTATTTGGGGTAGTACGTGCTTAGGCCCCTGTAACGTTTTGACCACATAAGGTATCCACGCCAAATTTGCGTCCTTTTTTTCCAACATCATGGGGATTCTAAAGGTACCCAGGGTTTGTGGATTCCCCTGGAGGGGACCCAGAAATTAGCCAAAATACAGCAAAAGAACTTTTCGGGGGGGAAAAAATGGGAAAAAGGGCTACAGATGAAAGCGTCTGGTTTTTTCCCTGCAAATGGTATCAAAAAAGGGGTTGTGGTGCTGAAATCACCATCTTCCCAGCTTTCAGGGACAAGCAGACGTTTGTCAGAAAACCAAACTTTTTTATACAGTTTTGGCATTTTTCTGGGACATAGCCTATTTTTTCTATTTTTTGTGCTTTCAACCTCTTTCCAGTTAATGGTAGAAATTGGTATGAAAGCAATAATGGATCCTGGAAAGCTATACATTTTAGAAAAGTAGACAAAAATCTGAATTCAGCAAGGGGTCATTTGTGAAGATCCTTCAAGGTTTCTTTATAGAAACTAACCGTTGAATATAGGAAAATTTGAAAATTAGTTGAAAAAAACAGCCATGTGTGTCAACGTTTTCACCTGTAACTTCTTCTAATTATGACAGCTGTTTGAAAGCAATATACCGTTACATCCGCTGGACCTTTCTGGTTGTGGGGATATATAGGACTTGTAGGTTCACCAAGAACCCGACGAACCCAGAGCCAATAACTGAGCAGCTTCTTGCAATGGTTTTGTATTATATACCGGGTATATAGCAATTAATTTGGGAAAATATATACATGGAAAAATCGGTATGAAAGACACCTATATATTTCTGAAATTGGAACAAATACAGAGTTTAGAAACAGTAGATATTTGCACATTTCCAAAATTGTGAGTACCCATACTAGCATGAGAATTATAGGTCATTTTTCAAAATGACTTCTTTTTTACACATTGTCTTTCATTTGGAAGGCAGAAATGCATCGAAAGTCAATAGGTAATAACAGTTGCTCTACAATTCTGTGTTACCCTAAGTCTCCCGATAAAAATGGTACCTCACTTGTGTGGGTAGGCCTAGTGCCCGCGACAGGAAACGGCCCAAAACGCAACGTGGACACACCACATTTTACAGTGAAAACTGAAACTATTTTGCAAAGTGCCTAGCTGTAGATTTTGAACCCTAGCTCTGCCGGCACCTAGGGAAACCTAGCAAACCTATACATTTTTTAAAACTAGACACCCAGGGGAATCCAGGATGGGGTGACTTGTCTGGCTCTCACCAGGTTCTGTTACCCAGAATCCCTTGCAAACCTCAAAATGTGTCCAAAAAACCCACATTTTCCTCACATTTCTGTGTGGGAAAGTTGTTGAATCTGCGTTGATCCACGAATTCCCTTCTACACAGCATTCCCCCAGGTCTCCCGATAAAAATGGTACCTCACTCGCGTGGGTGGCTCAAGTACCCGCGACAGGCAAGGGCCCAAAACCTATTGAGGCGACATCAAAATTACCTATCACAAAATAACCTGGTTTTGCAAGGGGGTCCCATGAGTTTCTGACCCCGGGCTCGGCGGCCACCTAGGGAAACCTACCAAACCCACACATTTCTGAAAACTAGACACCCGCGGGAGTCCAGCAAGGTATGGCTTGCATGGGTCCCCCAACATTTCCCTACCCAGAATCCCCTGCAAACCTCAAATTTTGTTGAAAAAAATCTATTTTATCTCACATTTCTGTGTGGGAAAGTTGTAGGATCATAGTTAATCAACAAGAGAGGAAGGGAAAAAGGAGAATAGGAGCCACTCTCGGTCCCCCAAATTTCAATTTCAAATAAACAACGGAAGAGTGAAGCCAACAGAAGAAGAGCCAGCAAGAGGGGTCACTGTTGTTTCTTTAAAAGAACCCTCACTCACCAACCTGGTTGGTGACATGCTTCATCATTGGGTTCCCACCAGAGAGGCCGAGTGCCTCCCTGGTGTGCTACGACGCCCGACTACAGCGGAGCGGGTTTTTTGTGTTTTGTGACTGTGAAAGGCGATGGTGGAAAAATTAAAATTAAGAATGCCTTGATTTTATCCAGCAAAAAGTTTATTAGTGGAAAACCAGGCATAGTTAAAAGACAGTGTAGTGGATGTTTGGGCTGGATTAAAATGGCCAGCTACATCCAGTGTGACAATAAGAGTGTGGTCAACATGTTTCTGCCTCCAGACGCCCTTAGCGAGGCATTCGTCAGGACCAAGTACCACAGCGGTGTGCGCACGCTAAGGCGCACCCTGACCTGTGGTATATAAAAATGACTAATGCAACTTACAGTTTTAAGTCGTAGGGCCCTCAGAGATTCTGAAAGCCAAAGTGATTCTGTAACAACAAGACAGACAAAGCCAGTCACAAAACAGAAGGTACGTGATGTCTCATATACTCGCTTTGTCTGTGAGTGAGACTGCTCATGCTGCTCTTCAGTGCTCCCCGGGGTGCAGCAGTAAGCTTATCATTAAAGGCTAACGTGCTAATTAGTGAAAGTAGTGCGTGGATGTTTAGCACTAACTGTTCGTGCTATAAAAGTGACCCGGTACATACCAGGAATGAGGTTTTTTAATGGCGATATATCCATAATGTGTGCGCGCTCCAAATCCTGCACGCTTACTCGGGCATTGCCGGTAATTAGAAGATTAAAAACAAGCATTTGCAATGCAATAGGTCTCGCATTTACGCGAGTTTAAGCTATTGGCATTGTAAATGACAAAGCCTTTTATTTATGTTCTAAAAAGGAAAACAAAAATAAAATGCATTGTTATTTGCAATGTCAATAGCTCAAACTTGTGTAAATGCGAGACCTATTGCATTGCAAATGCTTGTTTTTTTTTTACCTTTACTACTTCACTCTACAAGATGAGGAAAGAACAGTACAAAAAATAAAAGATGATAAAGAGACGAAAGAAAACCAGTTTAAAAGAGGGATGGGAAATAAGGGTGAGGGAGACAGTACACACAGGGGGGAAGAAGAAGATGAGCAATGAAGAGATACGTACAAAGAAAATATGAGGGCGGGCAGGACATTGCCTAAGAGAGCAAGGGCTCTCGCTGTATTTATTTCAAAGTCGGCAGCAGGGAAGGGGCGGGGGTGGTGGTAAGGGGCATCTGGGTGGACGACAGCCGAAGTCTCAGAACCTTCCCAGAGCTTTTCAAAGGCTTCAATCCTCCCTAGAAATCTTCCCGACGTCAGTGTCCGTCTCTTCCATTGAGTGCACTGACAGCGCTTTCTACCATCCACACATCTCCCCGATGACGGCTCCACGCACCAGCAGGTGGCAAGATGTGTGCAAATGAACATCCGGGGGAGGGGGGCTTTCAATCCCCAACAGTCTGCTCGCCTCCGCGAAAACCATCCGGATCAAACCCTCATGCAGGCAAATCCCAGCTCACCCAGAACTAACCCCCTGATCTTGTTTACGTCACCCTCTATCAAATATTAACCGTACCTCAGGCTGGGAACGGCCACCCCAAGGTTGGCCACAGAGATAAAGTAAAGAAGCAAAGTCAGGCAAAGAGCAGTAGAAACGTGTGAACGAGAGATGTGTGCTGTTAGGTGTGCGTGCGGGCACAGGCAGCGCGCGGGCAAAAGGGCACGTGCATCAAAGGAAAGATCCGTAAAAAACACACTTTTAGAATGTATAAAAAGAAGAAAAAGCAAAAAAAACAAGCAGCATGCGCTGCCCACCCCTCGTGCACACCGGCTCCTGCCGCAGCCTTGCGCATGCGCCGCTGCCATGTTTACGTCAGGCAGAGATGCGCGACAAAAAAAACAAGTGGTGCGCGCCACAGCGAGACATCTGTTTTGCATTATCGGGCACGATAATGCAAAACAGATGTCGGCCCTGCGGGTAACCGCACGGAAAAGGCCATGACGCACGAGCGTCTGGTCAGCTTTCTGAAACCCCTAACATAAAGTCTTGCCAGAGCAGCGCTTGCGCACTACTCGAGGCTCGACCTAACAAGTGAACATGACTATTTAAAATGTAGCCACAAGCGATCGTCGGGCTCGTGATAACAAGAATGCAGGTAGAATGAAAATATGGAGAAACAACAGCTTACATATAGTGTAGGATAGCCTTACACCATGGGTCGCAGTGGGGGAGGCTTGTAGTCACACGCTGTAAAAAACAAACAAAGCAGACCCCAGTGCCTGAGTGTTACTAGGGAAGAGGTTTTTTGCATTACCTTGGTTCGTTGAATGCATAGGTTCTATACTCACTACTCCAAAGCCAGGCACCCGCTCGGCACCTGGGTTCTCCCTTCAACTGGACCTCGTGGATGTGGCTATGCCGAGACGGGGCGCTTAAGTAGTTTGATCGAGACGTCTATGGTCCCGGAACTCGAGGCGTGACGTCAAGACGCACGTGCGTGTGTCTGAGCCAAACGGAAGTGCCGAAAGACTAGAGCGCTTACTGATTTTCAGTACAGCGAGTCTAGTTTGAATTACGAAAACTTTAACTCGTGCCCAGTACAATACTACGGTACCGTGACATCCTATCATCCTGTGTTGGGTCGGTCCTCAAAAAAGGGGTAAAGCCCCATATCTATGTTAGAGCGGAAGCTTCTTAACATTTTGATAGTAATAGTGGAAGTGAGATGAGAGGCACTATGTAAACCATTGAGATTGTAGGTTCATGTGGCTTCCTTATCGGTACTCGTCATGTCAAGTAAATGATGATGCTTGAAGCCTATCGTTATTATTGTTCGTGACAAAGACTCACTCGATTGTGTGTATCAATCAATCAATCAATCAATCAGGGAATTGTAAGCGCGCTACTCACCCGTGAGGGTCTCAAGGCGCTGTGTATGCGAGTGACATGGAATGTGTTCTGCACATTTGGAACTTAAAGATAGGCTAGAATCGTCTGGCAAAGGATTTAAGGCATGGTACAATCATGTTGCACGTCCCTCCTTGTCATGATGGTATAGACGTCTAACCTGCCTCCAGTGTATTATGGTTCCTATATGTGGGTGGTCGGGAGCAAAGGTAGAGTCCAGGTACTGTCAGTGTCGCAACACAGAACCCCATGGAATATTATCGTGGAGTCCCTGTGTGTGTGTGTGTTGCAAGGCGGTAGACCCACCGTTGTTCTTTCTCAAACAATGTTTTAGACAGGTTGTTGCCTGGTTTTATTTGTTCAATGATACTCCAGCGCAAATCATTAGTGGTGTGATTAGAATGTAAAAAATGCTCACTCATCCTGGTGGAACTCTTCTTGCCCCGATTTTACTCCGGTGCTCACACACTCGTCGTTTAATTTTCCGTGTGGTCATGCCCACATACCTCAAACCACATGGACAAGTTAAGAGATATACCACGTTAGTGGAATTGCAATTTGTGTGCGAACGTTGTGTCCAAGTCTTGCCCTGTTCCAGATTTAGGGTTTTAGTGGGTGTGGTCAGATGGCATATGCTGCAGTTGCCACAGGGAAAATGCCCTGTGACTTTAGGCAGACCCCAGGCATTCATTTCGGATGGATTGTCATCGCTGTCAATTCTTCTGGGACGGGTATGTACTAGTGAGTCCCTGATACTCCTGGCCTTCTTGAAGGAGAAAAGTTTTTTTTTCCATTTTCTGTTGTTGCTTTCTAGGATCTTCCAGTGCGTATTTATTGATTTAGTAATGGCATTGGAAGCTAGACAATAAGTGGTGACACAGATGAGGGGGACCTCTTCAGTGCGTTTGGGATAGTCCTCAAGGAGGGCCTCCCTTGGTTGGTTTCTTGCCCGTTTACAGCTCTTCTTGAGGATCCTCTCCGGGTAACCCCGGTTGCGGAGTTTGGAAGTTAGTTCCGCCGACTGGGAGCGGTAGTCTTCAACCTTGCTGCAATTCCGTCTTATCCTGAGGTATTGCTCATAGGGGAGATTCTCCCGCAAGGGTCTCGGGTGGAAGCTAGAGAATTCTAGTAAGTTATTTTTAGCAGTAGGTTTATAATGGGTTTTGGTAGACAGTTCCCCTTCAATTTTAGTAATGACGACATCTAAGAAGATCATTTCCTCTCTGTCAAACGTATGCGTGAACCTAAGATTGGCATCACGGGTGTTGATCCACTCCAAGAAGTCTTTCAGAGAGTTTTCTGGTCCTTGCCAGATCACAAGGACGTCATCAATATATCTTTTCCAGAAAGATATAAAGGACGTGTAGGGATTGTCTTCTGTCAAGATATGCTTGCGCTCAAAGTCATGCACATAGAGGCCCGCCACGCTCGGGGCGAAAGTACTGCCCATTGAAGTCCCTGTGGACTGTAGGAATAAGTCTCCCTTGTACTCAAAAACATTCTGTTTCAGTGCCAGTGTGGCACACTCGATGATAAATCTTCTCAGAGTCCTGTCATTTTTATATACCACAGGTCAGGGTGCGCCTTAGCGTGCGCACACCACCGTGAGAAAAAAGTGATTTTTTCAGCTAAATTTGAGGTTTGCAGGGGATTCTCGGTAGGGAAATGTTGGGGTACCCACGCAAGCCATACCTTGCTGGACTCCCCAGGGTGTCTAGTTTTCAGAAATGTGTGGGTTTGGTAGGTTTCCCTAGATGGCCGCCGAGCCCGGGGCCAAAAACTCATGGGACCCCACCTTGCAAAACCAGGTTTTTTTGTGATAGGTAATTTTGAAGTCGCCTCAATAGGTTTTGGGCCCTTGCCTGTCGCGGGTACTTGACCCACCCACACAAGTGAGGTACCATTTTTCTCGGAAGACTTTGGGGAATGCAGGCTGGGTGGAATTTTGTGGATCCACACAGATTCCAGAACTTTCCACCACAGAAATGTGAGGAAAATGTGTTTTTTGGGACAAATTTTGAGGTTTGCAAGGGATTCTGGGTAACAGAACCTGGTGAGAGCCAGACAAATCACCCCATCCTGGATTCCCCTGGGTGTCTAGTTTTCAAAAATGTATAGGTTTGCTAGGTTTCCCTAGGTGCCGGCAGAGCTAGGGTTCAAAATCTACAGCTAGGCACTTTGCAAAAAAGGGTCCGTTTTCACTGTGAAAATGTGTTGTGTCCACGTTGCGTTTTGGGCCGTTTCCTGTCGCGGGCACTAGGCCTACCCACACAAGTGAGGTACCATTTTTCTCGGAAGACTTTGGGGAATGCGGGGTGGGTGGAATTTTGTGGAACCACGCAGATTCCAGAACTTTCCACCACAGAAATGTGAGGAAAATGTGTTTTTTTTTTTTTTTACAATGTTTGAGGTTTGCAAGGGATCCTGGGTAACAGAACCTGGTGAGAGCCAGACAAGTCACCCCATCCTGTATTCCCCATGGTGTCTAGTTTTCAAAAATGTACAGGTTTGCTAGGTTTCCCTATGTGCCGGCTGCGCTTGGGCCCAAAATCCACAGGTAGGCACATTGCAAAAAATAAGTCTGTGCCTAGTGGGCTTTCTGCCGCCCTGGGGGTGAATCGGGGGGGTTGCCTCGATATGGCCCCAAGGGGGGCAGAAAGACTGTGGCTATTTTCTTTGGGGATGGGGGCATTGGCAGCCCCCACCCCCATGCATAAAAAAGCCAGCGTAATCGCTGGCGCCAAGTGGGCTTTCTGCCCCGCCCGGGGGCAGAAAGACTGGAATTTCTCTGGGTGGGTGTATTGTCATGCCCATTTTGGGCAGCCCCCACCCCTACATGAATACAAAAAAATCCCTAGTTTCTAGTGGGCTTTCTGCCCCCGGGGGGCATAAAGACTAATTTTTTTGGGGGCATTGACATGCCCCTTTTGGGTAGCCCCCACCCTAATTTCAATTGCCCAAAATAAATCCCTGGCGTCTAGTGGGCTTTTTGCCCCCCCAGGGGCAGATTGGGGGCTGCTGCCCCCATCTGCCCCCTAGTGGGGGGCAGAAAGGCTGTAATTTTGGCAGGGGTGGGGGCATTGGCATGCCCGTTTTGGGTAGCCGCACCCTAAGTAAAATTGCCCAAAATAAATCCCTGGAGTCTAGTGGGCTTTTTGCCCCCCCGGGGGGACAGATTGGGGGCTCCTGCCCCCATCTGCCCCCCAGGGGGGGCAGAAAGGCTGTAATTTTGGTGAGGGGGGGTGAGGGCATGGACATGCCCGTTTTGGGCAGCCCCCACCCTAAGTAAATTTGTGGAAAACAAATCCCTGGTGCTAGTGGGCTTTCTGCCCCCCAGGTGGGGCCGAAAGACTAAACATTGTCAAATAATATGGGGGGAGCAAAAGCCCTTGCCCAAGGGGCCGCTCCCCCATTCCTGGTGTCTAGTGGGTGGATCCTGCTTGGGAATCGCCCTCCTGGGGCGATCCCCAAGCAGGGATCCACTGGGGAGGGGTACCATTGGAAAGGGAGATTCTCCCCTTTCCAACGATACCTCTCCCGTCTTTCTACGTGCTCAGGGGGCTGAGATAGCCCCCTGAGCATGTAGAAAGCGAAACTGAAATGAGCCTCAAGGCTCATTTCAGTGTCGGTTTCACTGAAATGACGTCAGCGCGACGTGCGCGCTGATCGTCATTTCAGGGAAACCAAGGGGGGGGGCCTCGGGAGCGGGGGAAGAGCTTCCCCAGCTCCCGAGGCTGTTGGGGGTTAAAGGGAATCCCTCTGGTGCCCGCACCAGAGGAATTCCCTGGGTCATGGCGTCGGACGCGCGGGAGCCGTCCGACGCACACGATCACTTATGCATCGGACGGCTCCCACGCGTCCGATGCATAGAAGGGGTTAAGAAACCTGGCCAACTTCATCTTGTTTGAATCACATGCCCATGCCACTACAGTGCACGAGCACATAGAGTTACCACTAGAAATCGTAAAATGGTATTTTGCAGAGCTCGACTTTCCTGTGCTGTGAGAATTATTAAGGAGGATGCCCATAGTGTGTTCTCAGACATGCAGCTGTGTTTCAATGTTGAATCCATGCTGGGAAGAATGTTTTTTTCTTGTTAGTGTCATCAACTTTGCCACGATGAGCTTTCACAAATTACTAACGAATGCCTTATTATTGCTCTGTATACACTGTCTGGAAATTTCAATTGCTTCATAAAGGTAGATCTATCTGCCAATGCTTAGAGATAAACTGTGAGACATACAGTAACAGAGGCTGGCTAATAATGTTTATCTTTTACCTGGAATAAATGTGTTGTATCTGGTTTTCAGTGCAATGCATCTTTCCTGCTTCTTTACCCTTGCTGCTCAGCCAGTGTGGATGTGCTGTGGAATGTTGGTGTGCATGGTGAGGTAATGGAATGTTGGGATGCCTGGTTGTGGAGTGTCAGTTGGGAGTATGGGCTGAGCAGCAAGGAAGCTGCTCCTGGTGGGGCTCAATCCTTTATGGGCTTAAGACTAAATGTTCAACTTCTACTACAAGACTATCTAAGAACTGTATCAATAAACCTTCATCATTTGTTCTACACCTCGGCTACTGGAACTCATTTACTCTTCATTACATTTGGCGACGATCTGGGATTTAACCTGCTGTGCCACCTGATGGACTACTGAAATTTTAAGCCTGAAGAACTTTCAAGGTAATGAACCTCTTGAAACTACAAGCTACGGATTTAAAAAGCATACTGGCACCCCTGAGCCCCACCAGTGACCTTTACACCGGTCGCCCCAACCTTAGTGTGCAAGTCCCTGCTTTACTTTCTTGCTCACTCTCCTGCTCTTTTGCGACAGTGGTTCCTGTCTTGTCACTTTGGACAGTGTTTCAGAAGCTTCTCTTTTATCTATTTTACCATACTGCCGTCATTACGGAGGATACCCGCCTTTGCTGTCGGAACTGCCTAGCTGCCTGCTCTCAACTATTGATTACCTTTCTACCGACGTAACCTTCCACTGCTGTGCAGTATCGTACCAGCCCCACTGGCTCTATTTTGCCGCTTCGACGCATTGGTAGCTCAGACTCGAATAATTCATCGGCATATGCAGTCATCTAGTACTTTTATTTAGTGGGAAGGACTGATGCCGGTGTTTGGGATGTTGGTTGTAAGTACTTTATTAATTTTTTTTTCAATTTGTACATTTCCTCCGTGTGTGCGCTTTCTTATGACAGTTTAACCGTCTCTGCCACGGTTTTCAAATATGTCTCGAGCGCACACAGAGCCTGCGTGCTCTTACCTCCTGCAGCTTTGCCTTTACTCCATTCACCCTTCTCTGACGTTTCTACGTTTGCTGTGGCCTGTGCAGTGTGTTTCCTGCATGGTGCTGCCGGTAGCCTTCCGGCGCGGCATCACCAGTACGTGCCGCCATTTTTTGTTTGTCGCGTTCCTTCAAATCAGAAGCAACTTTCAGCATTATACGCGCTCTGCCAACCACGTTGTTTTAAAGTGCCTCAATAAAGTTTTGAGACGCCGTAGGAGTTTCCAGCACTGCCTCCCTGCTGTGCCTTTATCAGCATCAGCGTTTTTTCTCGACTTGTATTTTCTTTCAAGGACATCGGATCAGTGCAGCGGATCCTTATGCTTCATTACAGGTACTGTTCTGCCAAACGATGGTGGAAATGTTTATCATCACGAGGATCTCCTGTTTCACTGTGGAAATTCAAGTATCGCGTGAGGTGTGTTTGCTGTTAATGGAACTTTGCATAATGAAACTCCTGCCTTTTTCAACGTATCCAATTGGCGCAGTTAAAGTACTGGACTTTCATTTCTCTATGGTGACTTCTTCTTATCTTCAAAGTTTATCTAATTTTACATAAGTTTGGAATGTGTTACATGTGAACTACATTGTTAACCTGCTCTGCTTGCTGCTTTTCTTACTTTCTTCGTGATGATGCATATCGTGTTTCTTCTCAGGCTTGACTTTTGAAACAACTTCAGAGCTTTTCTTACTTTCTTCTTGATGATGCACTTCATGCTTATTTTCAAGGTCGAATGTATATTCACCTTTCCTTATTTTTTACAGTGCTGAGGCATTGTGTGACTTTTCACCTTTGCGTAAATTCTTGTGCGTGGATTCGTCACCTACATTTGCATTATACTTTACTTTACAGTTTTTGGTTTGCAAAGTTACTTTTCTTACAAGTTCCGCATGGGAATTTCCTCTGATTGAGGTATGTGTTGTGATAGCCTTTTAGCTATGTGACTTTCCACCTTTGCATAAATTCTTTTGTGCGTGGATTCGTCACCTACAGTTACATTATAATTTATTTTCAGTATTTTTTATAAAGTTCCTCTTCATGGGATCTTTTGCTGTGATTTTTCTATGAATTTCTGTCAGGTTCTATTCTACCTTTGTGCAAAGGTGTTGTGCGTGAAGAGTCTGGCATTTGAGGTTTATTCCTCAAATTTTTCGTGTATGTACTCTAGCGGGTGTAGTTTTCACCCTTCTTTCTGTGTGTGTGAGAGATTTTTGTTTGGTTTCTCTTGTTGGGAGTACCTTTTGTCTTTCCTGGTTGTTGCACTTTACTTTTCATTGTTTGGCGTTCGCGGTTTTTCATCTCCATGCTAGTCTGGCCAACTGGTGTGTCTTGGTGTAACTCTGAACGTCTTATCCTGTGTTCATCTTTCTGCCTTGTTGTTAGTTCTTCTGCGCGTATGGTGAAATTTGCTTTATTCTCAATTTTTCTTCCTCACTTATACGTTTTCCTTGCGCTTTTTTCTTCTATACAGCCCTTTACCATGCATTATTTATCGTTTATTGAAACCAGGGTTTGTATCTTGCATTTTCTTGTTATTTTTTATTTTGCTCCGTTAAAGGGGAAGATGTGCTCATTCATTATTGTAGTGTTTCAATTGAATTTCTGCTTATGTATTTATGGCATGTCTTCCCATGAAATGCTTTGTGTTCTTGCCTTGTAAGTTTCCATTATATTGTTTGCAGAATGTTCACATCTATGTTACTTTTCTTGTGCTATGCTTACTTTTGGTATTATCATTTTGTTTCTTTTATAAAGGGGGAAGATGTATTGTATCTGGTTTTCAGTGCAATGCATCTTTCCTGCTTCTTTACCCTTGCTGCTCAGCCAGTGTGGATGTGCTGTGGAATGTTGGTGTGCATGGTGAGGTAATGGAATGTTGGGATGCCTGGTTGTGGAGTGTCAGTTGGGAGTATGGGCTGAGCAGCAAGGAAGCTGCTCCTGGTGGGGCTCAATCCTTTATGGGCTTAAGACTAAATGTTCAACTTCTACTACAAGACTATCTAAGAACTGTATCAATAAACCTTCATCATTCGTTCTACACCTCGGCTACTGGAACTCATTTACTCTTCATTACTAAATGCTTCGCTCTACACACATCTTCCACCTCAGACTGTGTACTGGATCGTGCTTTCACAAGGGTATTGTGCGGGAAGTGGACTCCAGCTCCTTCTAGTAGGAAGACTATTTAAAGTGCCAGTAAAGGAACAAAAGTCTGGATGAGTGATAGAGAGCTACTGATGTCTGACTGGCAAAAGTTATGTGCATTGGTTTGTATGAGTGCCTGAACTTTTCTAGTAACAGTGGAGTCAAGACCTGGTCTTCGAATTAAGAAGAATGCCCTGTGTAAGCACGAGCCACAGGGCAGCTTCTTTGGGACTCTACTATGCCAAATCTGGCATCGGTGACACAGACTTAATACACTCCATTACAGGAGGTACCTTGTTCTATAAAGGCCCGCACCTAAGAGGAAGGACTGGATCCTAAGGGAACCTATGGCTGGATACCTAGGCAATAAACCTTAACCGAGCAACCAGGGAAGCAGATTTCCCGAAACTCTAGGTCATTCTTTTTGCCCTGGCGTGGTACAGTGATCAGAGAAGAGATGCTGTACCAAACAATCCACTGTTTAGGCAGCAAGCGGGCGACACACAACTAGTAAACCCTTAGCACCCCATAGGTGAGATTTAGGGCACCACGTAGAATGTTTACTGTAAGGAAATTGGAAAGTCCAACAGGCATCGGCTTTCAGCCACTGTCATACCCTTCACATATCCTGTTAGTGAATGGTTGTCAACATACTAGTGTGAATGTGAGCCATTAGAGCATTCGAAAAACGAGGTGCAAGATGACTGCCAATGGTTAGACAATGTGAGTGGTTAGACACAGTTTTTGGAGGGCCGTGGTTCTTCCCTTTATATGTGACCCATTTCATCAGAGGCGTGAAAACAAACTTTCAAAGTATGGCAACCAGCCTGCTTGTGTGTGTGTGGTGTTCTTATTGAAAGGATACACGACGGATGACTTTTCTGGGCTCACCACCAAAACGTAAGACACTCGGATTTCTATGTCCAGGAGTAATGTGTTCCTATATTAAATCGAAGTGTGCCAGCTCTTCTGTAAGCTAGTACTAATCGGTCCCACAATAGAACTGCCACCTTCAAGGAGATGTATGGTGCACGAGTGTGAAACTAGGGAAACACACTGTAAAATGTGTACTGCAAGACCCAGAATTCATCTTGCTGGGGGCGGGAAGAATGCCAAAACTGAATGACGGTGTCACAGGTAACTTGAGGCCACTTCACAGGTATAACGTGTTGCTTTATGCGCCACTTAAACGTATACAGACAGAAACAGACCCTGGTCTACATTTGCAATCAAAACAAAACGCAGCCAACAGCCACTCTGTGAGATTTAACTCATTGGCGTTCACTGTCACCCCACTGGAATTCGCCGGCACAATGAACGCACTGCTAAACTGCACCATATCCCGTGTGACACCTCGACCCCGATGGATTTTTAGCAAGCAGCACGTTGTATTCTATTACTTGAAGGGTTGTTTGTTTTTCCTACAGGGCAGAAGATTCCCACATGCAAGCCGATGTATAATACAAGCAAGACTGGTTAATCATCACACTCATGACACTAGAGGACCTGCAACCAGGTTCGAGGACAATAAGCATAAGAACGCAACGTATACGTGTGGCTCTTAAATGACATTTGATAACTGAACACAGAAGTGACACTTACACCACGAAGGACAAATACAGAAATAAAAATCATACCTTTTTGGTGCTTCATTTTTCTCAGCTCCTCCTCTGAAAAGCCGGCCCAGCCTGCCATGGCTGAAAAGCAACAAGAACACACTGCGTTATCCTTGATTACCCTCGGACGTTCTTATTATGCGCCCTCAAACACCAAACATTTGCAGCAGCAAAAATGTAAGGACTAAACGACAAAGACAGAAAAAAAGGAAAAGAATGCGGAAGAAGATACGGAAGTCATACATTCTTTTCACAACCTTCGTTTCGACACGGTGGCTAGTGTTGACAAGATTCGTTGTGCAGCAGCTGTCATTCACGTATTGAAAGGAAAACTAATTTATTTATTTGCCTGATAGAAAAGCTATTTTAATGGAATGCGTACAGACGACAAACGTGATTTAATATGTTTTAAATATGTGCACGTTTATTTATTTTTTATTTAAACAGAGTGGGTCAGTTTCAAAATCAGATCGGTAATACTTTTTGTTACGGTAACGAAGCATTTGATTTGAAGGGTATCACTGCTCTGTTTCAAGATGGCTGTGGGGTTAGCTTCTACAGTGAAGCCAGCCACGAATCTGAATTTGTGTAATCCCACCCACTGCCACGTCGAGGCGGCTCGGCGATGAGTAAAATGGTGATGATCTCATACTTGTCTTCACGTAGGAAATTAACAGAAAGACGCGCGCATGCTCGCTGATGTGCAATGTTGAAAGAATGATAGGTTATTGGTATAGGGATTTACATCATAACATGCACTGGAATATTCATGAATCATAAATTAAACCCATCTCTTTTCGGCGTTCCCCAATTGAGTTATTACCAATAACTTATTGGTGGCTGGCCTGTTGAGGCCAAATTCCGCGCGCGTCACACGTCCCGTAAAATGCCCACACGCATTGTGCACGAAATAAACATGCGAATGACCGTAAGGATTTGACTTCAAGATTACTCAGTCATAAATTTACTTGTTTATTTGTTTTGTATAGCGCCAACTACGCTGCACACCTGACCCTGGAAAGGAGAAAAGAAGTCCTAGAAAAATAGGTGGAAATATGATTAACATTGACAATTATTTCATTTCATCATGGTGAATGTGATGCCCCCAAAAGGTAGGTTGGGGCAGGCAGCGCGCAGTACAGGATTGTGGCGCTGCAGGTTATATCAATGACGACCACCTTGGTGCTGGGTGCC